>OX123195.2:41489956-41754102 GCA_944739405.2 Euclidia mi
TCACATCATGTTTTACTATTGCGGTATACAAATTATTATCAAATTAAATTGTAGTAGCTATTAGGTACTAATCTATGGTAAAGTGCTACACACCTACCTGCCGACGACTTCAATGAATCTAAAAATAATTTATTACAACACCAAAATCTGGTATCATTCCGCTTATAACGATGAAAAATGCTGAAGGAATAATCGTGCGTGGGATGTTGAATGAAATATTGGAATTATTGGATACATTTATTTGAAATCTTTGAGATAAATTGAACGTACCGAGACCTTTGGTATTATCCAGCTGTTTCAGTTGAAGAATTGCTTTAGATAAATGAATTGTCATGCTGTTATTTGAAAAATATTGGTTAGAAAATTAAATAGCGATTGGTTCATCCGGGAGTATACGAGTATACACGGTGTCTAAAGACCAATCAGTAAGCCGATGTCAAGTCGTTTTGCACATCATGCCAAGTCATACTAAGAAAAAATAATACCTGGGCAACGACAAAATTAAGTCGACACCTGTCCAGGATTGTTACTAAATTGAACTGTATTAAGTAAGAATCTCCTCCTTTTTGAAATCGGCCGGAAGTCATTAAAACTAAAAACACATGTGATATATACAGGTTGTTTTGTAGCTCATCGGACGGATTTTTGGATCGTATTCAGTTTCAATTCTTGTTACATAACTTTAAAAGACACAGATATTCAAAAGTTAAAATTGGAAAACAATTAATTTTCAGTACTCATGGACAACGAGCGCGCGCAAGAAGTAGTTCAATTTCAAACCAGTGCCGTATGTGCCGAACTAGACGCAAACAATCTTTTATTTGTGTATAAGGATCGAAACAAGTGGCGTTGCGTTGTCTCTGCCTACCCCGACGGGACAAAGGCGTGAGTATATGTATGTATGTATTTGTGTAAATTTTTATTTGTTCCATTCAATTAAGGACTGAAGTCAGTCGAAATGCGTCCGATGACCAATAATTAACCCGGTACATCTAAGTATAGGGGTTCAATATTCACACAAATAGCAAAAGTTTAAAATCGTTAACAACAGAATAAAAAGAAGGAGTGAGAAAAGATGTTGGGTTACGCGCGAGTGGCAAGTGTCGATATTTTATGGTCGGCCTCTACAATAAAAAGCGAATAACGTCGACTCAGTGGCGTGTAGATTGACAGTATGCGGCCAGTCTATATAAATTATAAGAGAATTGCAGTACACAGCTCCAAAGCCTTTCGTAGTTGTTGTATGTTAGCTATATATGTACTTGTGTGAGTAGTTATTATGTTCATGAGAATTTTGTTTCTTTTTTAATTCACACTTATACTAGCAGGAATCACGGTTCGCGTGGGACAAAGATTCGAACAATAAACACAGACCACCCAGACTCGAAACAACGGTATGTGAATTACACAAAAAAGATGTCGCATACTGCGAGTCAGGTAACCGCAAAACCACGCACCGTGGAAATCCGGCTTAACGTGTGGGGACCGAACCCAATAAATACTGGGCGCTAAGGGGTAAAGCAGCCGCAACTCTCATCTTAAAAAAAATTTTGATGATTTTAAGTCGACTTACGGGCAAACTAGAGTACCTACCTACTCGAATCTGCTTTGGTTAGTACCGAATAGCTAGAAAGATAATGAAAACGAACGAATGCCCGGCCAAGTAATACAGAGTTACCTACATCTTAGTACCCCTCCTGTACTTACTAAATTGGACCTCCTTTCCAGGAAAGAGAAATTGGGGACTAGAATACATGTGTAATGTATTCAGGATTTTAGTTGTGCAATATTCGTCCATGATTCATCGTCTTTTTGTTTTATCAAACGCGGAGTTATATTGATGCAAAATAATTATAATCTAGAAGCAAGTATTAACTACTTTACTACCAGTTTTAAAATGGTAACAAAATATTCAGTTTAATCAAAATAACTATAAGCAAAAAGCTCAGATAATTACATAGAGGCGCATTTCCTATGGGCTAGAAGAAGACAAACTTTCTGTAACACAAATTGCCGCTTGGCAGCGTGGCAGTCGCGCTGTGACAGCTGTCTCTACGAGAGCAAGAGAGACCGTGAACGACGCCAGTGCCGCCAACGGCGCCAACTCTAAACTGGAGACAGTCTTCACTTGGAAAGCGCACACGAAATCCTTAAGTACTGCGCTTCTATGTAAATCTGTATTCATTGCTATAAGGCTCTTAAGGCTGATTTAAGAAATGTCAGAATATATTTGTCTAATTATATGATAGTGACCATAGATGATATATGTACTATAACCAGAGATAGTGATATTAAGGTAGCAGAATACCATTTGTCAGTCAATTCAAAATCTAATCCCATTTCGTTTAGAATACAGTGTCGATGTCAGATAAAATACGAGAATTCGCCTTCAGTTTTGGCAGACTGTACATAATTATCTGATACTAGGTACATGTTCGAGTCTAAATGAGAAATCAGACATATAATTTTTTGTTTATAATTCAAGCACGCAAATAAATGCAATCAAGTCGTGTAAAGGTTATTCTGTGACAAAGAAATCAATAGAATGTCACACACATCAACAGGTCCTGATTGAAGTTTCATACACTAGGCACATTGTAATCCGCTTAGTACACAAATCCACCTGCGCCTCACACAATGCCCAGACTGCTCTACTGAAGAAAGAAAGGATGGCTGTTTGTTTATCACTGGATTCCACGAGGCTCTAACCTCATGGTTTATATTGTACTCTGGGTAACAATCGCCTGATACAATTATATTTATTTGTGATGGCTATTTTGCGAAAGACATCCAAATATAGAACATTAGTAAGTAGTAGAGCCTTGCTGATATCTACATTAATGGGCATATCTGGACGAGTACTACCCTTTTATAGAATATCGATGTAAAGTAATAATAATAATATATTTTTTTAAATAATAATTTTCATTTATCAACCCATTTACAATATTCGGCATAAGTTATCTTAAAGTTAAACATTAAAATATTAGTAGTATATCCAAATAACTACTTAATTCAGGCAATGTTTGTGTATGTACAATGCTGGTGATTCCGTTGTGCATTACCAAATCAAATCTAGTCTAATATGCTTTCTTGTTATTTTAGATAAAACTAGAAAGTGACACTAAGAAACAAATAACATATGTCAATCGTAGTCTCACAAAAATGTTCTACATATTATGTTATTTAAGATAGCTAGCCGAGACATGTCAACTAAACATGCGTTCCAAACTCAGCGGAATCGGTACAGAGTTTAGTTTGACATCTCTAGAAATCTCTATAAAATCATACTGCCTTTAATGGAACCATGTGTTAGTCAAAGATAGCAATAGACTCACATCAGTTTAGTGGATCTAACAAGAAAAATAGGGCCAATGTATTCTGATAAGTTGACATTAGATGCTTAAACTAGGCTTAGAGCCTGTAATAAAAGCATCAAAAAAATAATGTATATACTGTTCCCTTTCGTTTGATAAGTGTGCTGGGAGACTCATCCACTTTTCCTTCTTCATCAACCTGCTACTTCGCTTATTCTTTTCCCATGCAGTTCGACAATAAACTTGTGCCGTTGTCCTCGTAGCAGGTGTTCAAGAACGTCCAACAAATAGCAAGATAAAAAGCAAATAAACTATTTTATAAATGTGTAGGTATGTGAAATAGATATGTTATAGCAGCCGAGAGTTACCTCGCCAGTGGTGTGTAGAAAGTGGCTAGGGAACAAGCGCGAGGTTACTTACAAAATACAGCATCGTTTTCTTAAAAAAGGCATTCCTCACTAAATACAAGTGATCGCGGGATAATCACTTATAAAATACAGATTTGATTACGTTAAAAGCATTACTAAAAATTCAAATGTGCATAATGTGGATTGCATAATTATGGCTTCCAAGTATCAATTAAAACGATTGGTTCATAAATTACGTAATAAAGTATACAAATTGGTAGAGACAAGGTAATAATTGTCTATACATTTTTGACGAAAACGTGAGAATTAATAAAATTTTGAAAGCAAGAACCTTTAGGGCTTTATACCTAAAGTAAAAATATGGTAAAGGCAAGGTACTAATTTTCTATTCATTTTCGATGAAAACGTGAGAATTAATAGAATTTTGAAAGTAGGTAAGAACCTGTAGGGCTTTTACCTACTATCCAAAAAGTGTCATGGCTACGGAAACGAGAGAACGCCACTTGTACCATAGGTACACGACGAATAGAATTTTCTACAAGTATCTTAAGAGTAACGTGGTATCCTGTCTCCGAAATGAATTTTAAGAAAAACCAGGAATAGTCTTTTTTACGAATTCTAATAAAAAAACTTATTCAATAATAAGCTGGGCGCGCTCTTTCGCTTCACCTGAATAGCGCCGAACTTAATACCGAACGTAATAAAGAAATGTTATTAGAGACTGGAACTGTAATTGAGGAACTCATGAATATGCTTTGTTAGATAGTTGCAAATATTTATTATTCACCAAGAAGTTTTGTAAGCAAAGAAGACTTCAGGTATGCCATCTATTCTCATTTGTTCTGTGTCTCCACCATTCTGGATAAATAGGCAAGTACATAATATTTTAAAATCTGATTAGGGTTTATCAGGCAGGGCACTTGTTCAAATCTTAAAATTTTTCGTACTTTTATCCAAAAGTACGAACCATTTTAAGATTTAGGCAACTAGGCTATTGCCTTTACTCTACAGAAAACGTCAAAACCTAAAATGCCCTGCCCTAAGACATGGTAATAATGTCATACAATTCAGTTTAACGGGTTTTACTCGCGATAACTAACAGATTTTAAAGATATCAATATATCAATATCTACCTTAAAAATTGTAACTGCATCCAAGGGTCGTGAAGGAGTCTCTGTGACCAGAAACGTGGTAAAATGGTTGAAACGTCGGAGGAAATAAACATAACATAACTTCACGCCTTTTATCCCCGAAGGTGTAGGCAGACGTGTATTACATACCCACATTTCGCCAGTTATGTTTAGGTCCCAATGTAATAGGGGGCGAGCCTATTGCCATCTACCGGGCACATTATTAAGCGAGCGATATTTAACATGTTCAATAGGTACACACATAACTTCGAAAAGTCAGAGGTGTGTGCCCGGGGTACCTGGGGATCGAACCCGAGATCATCGTCTCGGCAATCCGATACGTACACCACTATATACCTCAAAATTGGTAAATTATAGCGAATAAACTCGTTTAATAAAGTTGTATGATGTATACAGATTGAGAAAGTTTAATATCGATTACGGTAATCCAGCACGGTGGCCAACGGGATGTAAATGTGACTGCACAGACCACTGGTCTGTAAGTGAAAGCATCCTTTAGGCAAATTTGCTTATTCGATGAGCCACCGCTAGCCTATAAGTAATAAATACCTACAAGTTAAAAGGCAATTTAAATACGTAGAATATAAAGATATTTATGAATAAAGATGTAGTCGAAATAGGTCTCGTTTGTAAATCAACTCGGCAACTTTTTAGCTTCCAGACCGGTCATGATTAATTCGTATTTCAGAGACAAAGTTAGAATTTTAAAATAATGTGTCTCCTAAATAAAGTGCTGCTGCTAAAACAGATACAGGAAACTCCGTCCATCATTAATTTTGAAACGATAGCTTCTAATGGCATTATAAATTTAATGCGAAAGTAATGTTTCTTAGTGATGCTTTTTGGTTCGGTGGTTTTCTCCGTCAATTTCTAGCCAATTTATTTCAGAGTAGAGTTCAGAAATATATAAGCTCTATTTTTATAAAAAGCAACGCACGCACTGGGAAAAAGTCTTGTGTCGCACGACTTTGACAACATTAAACCAACGGACACAAAGACTCGAAACAACAATTTGTGGATCACACGTGTTGTCTTGTGTGGGAATCAAATCCACAATACTCATTGCAGTGTTAAGCAGAGAGATTTCCGCTTAAACTTGAACGCTACCCGTCATTCCAATATTGTAAACCAAATTCTGTTCTATGTAAGCTATGAAATTAACTATTAGACTTTTGATGCTGCTATTATAATAATGTCAAGAACAATGTCCCCGACGTCTGTTTCAGAGCAATTTATTTTGTTTCTGTTTTCAGTATGTTGAGGTTTTAGGTGGAAGAATAAGCAAACTCTGTTATTTATCACAAATCATATTAAATATATTCATAAAATATTACCACGACACAATCTACATAAGAAGAAAATGTAACCATAGTTACCAGTCAACATTACTAGTGTGGAGACACGCAGCTAGTGCTGTACATATCTCAACACTCCTCCTAAATGATAACTTGGTTTACAGTTATTATTTAATACACAACTATATATCTAACTTAAATAAACCAACAGTAAACTAACCAACTGAGAATTAGCATAAGAACTTATCAATGCATTTATAAAACTTCTCTTTGCTCAAACTTTTAGTCATAACATCAGCTAAATTTTCATTGGTGCAAATATGTTCAATACTGATCACCTTATTGACAACCAAGTCTTTTATGTAATGAACCCGTATATCAATGTGTTTTGTACGCTTAGAATTTTCGTAATTTTTGGCCATTGATATCGCACTTTTGTTGTCAACAAGTAACACGGCATTCACATCACAACCTAAGTGTCTACATATGCCTTTTAAATTAACTATTTCCTGTGCTAATGATGCGGCAGCTACGTACTCGCTTTCGGCAGACGATAAAGCTACACATTGTTGCTTTTTTGAAAACCAAGCAATGGGGTTTTGCCCTTGTAGGATAATACCACCGCTAACACTTTTTCTGTCGCTTCTATCTCCAGCCCAATCGGCATCCGAAAATCCGTATAAATTTTTGTCATTTGTCTTTTTAAATAATAATCCCATTTGCTTTGTTTCTTTCAAATAACGTTATACTCTTTTTCCAGCTTTCCATAATTCTTCATTCGGTTTATCTAAAAATCTGCTCAGATATGATACTGCAAATGTTAAATCCGGTCTTGTTGTTACGGTTAGATAAATTAGACTTCCTATTAGTTCTCGATACGGTACATCTAAAACTTCTGTATTATCCTTTATTTCTATATTGTAATTTCTTTCCATGGGAGTTTTAATTCCGTTACATTCATCCATTTTGAATTTAGTTAATATCTTTTCAATCATTTTTGTTTGTTTCAGTTCTAAAGTATCTTTATTTCTTTTAACTTCCATTCCGAGAAAGTTCTTCATTTCGCCCATATATTTTGCGTTAAACTCCTCCTTAAGTGCTTTAATAGTCTTCCCCGTTTCCAATTATCAGGATATCGTCCACATAAATCAGCATCCAGCAGTCTTTTTTGTAATACAAACAGTAATCATATTCTGATCTTTGGAATCCGTTAGCTTTCGCGAATTCGTCAAGTGTTTTATTCCAACACTTTGGTGATTCAACCAACCCATAAAATGCTCTCTTTAGTTTTAATGCTGTATTATTATTTTTTATTTCTAATCCTTGGGGTATTTTGATATATACATCAGACTTCAATTTTCCATTCAGGAATGCAGTTGGAATGTCAAGTTGAATAATCTTTAAATCATCTTGTACAGCTTTTGATAAGATGATTCTTATAGTAGAATGTCTAGCAACGGGTGCATAAATGCTGTCGAAAATATCTTCTTTCTTTTGTTGGAAGCCTCTAGCTACCAGTCTTGCCTTTTTTGTTCCATCTTCTTTTTGCTTAAATATCCATTTTGTATCTATGAGCTTTCTTCCATCGGTTATTTCTTGTTCTTCCCATGTTTCTAATCTTTGGAGTGCATCTAATTCTTTATTAATTGCGGTTTTCTATTCTGGTTCTCTTATAGCTTCTTCGAAAGTTTCTGGTGCATTTGCACTGAGACATATAACAATGTTAGTTTCATTTATGTTTTCTACATTCGTCTCGTAATCTTTAAGATAAGCAGGAGATTTTATCGTTCTTTTGGGTCTGGTTCTTTCTTCTTCAGTTTGATCGTTATTCATTTCTGCATCTTTAAATTCATCTTCCTTTTCTACAATATCTTCCTTTTCTGTATTGATTTCTTCTTCTTTATCTTGAATATACCTTACTTGTTTCACTTCTTCGTTATTTTTGAACTTAATGTCGCTTTCATCAAATCTTACATCCCTGGATAGAACTATCTTATCTTCTTCTGGATCCCATAATCTGTAACCAACGGTTCCATAACCTACCATTCTTGTTTCTTTTGCTCTCTTGGCTAACTTGTCCGGTTTGGGTACTATAGTTGCCCAAGCTTTGGAACCAAAAACTCTCAATCTCGATAGGTCGTTTTTACCAAAAAATATTTCGCTTGGTGTCTTGAAACATATGGCCCATGATGGCGATCTGTTCAATTGGTAAACTGCACATTGCATCGCTTCGCACCATAAATGTTTTGGCAAATTAGTTTCCGCCAATAGAGTCCTCGTTTTGTCACATAATGTGCGGTTCATCCGTTCTGATATGCCATTATGTTGTGGCGTGTAGGGTAAAGTATATTCTAAACTAATCCCTTTATTTCTGCAAAAAAATTTCAAACTATTACCAGTGTACTCTCCACCATTATCGCATCGAATTCTTTTTACTTTATTCCCCGTTTCGTTTTCAATTCTTAATACATAGTTCATCAGTCGTTCTGTTGCTTCAGATTTGCTCTTCAGGGGATACACTACGCAAAAATGAGAAAAATCGTCAATAATCGTCATAAAATATTTCTCACCATTAGGTCCTTGTTGTCTGATCGGTCCAGCTATGTCTGTGTGAAGCATTTTGGCTATCATTCTCGTTCTAGGCTTTGGGACAGGTGTGAATGGGCTTCGGGTGGCTTTACCTTCCATACAGGGACTACAAATTCTCTCAGATACAGGTAAGTTTAATATATTAAGACTTTTTCTATTCAAATGACCTAAACGTTTGTGCCATAGATCTGCTGCATCACTAACATTACAGATTTCGTACTTACATAATTCGGCTTGTAACTTATACAACTTTCCTTGCACGTTACCGCATAAAAATGTCTTATAATTAAATATTTTAACATTGTTTTTATTAAAGTTTACATTAAAACCTGCCTCGACAATCTTTTTCACTGATAGTAAATTGTATGAAACATCTTTCACAATTAGAGCATCAATATTTATCTTATTATTTTGATATTTTATTTTAAGTTTACCTCTTTTATTAGTTGTAATACATTGGCCGTTAGTTACGGATATTTTTACATGTTTACCTAAGTACGTAATATCCGTCATATAATTTTCATATTTTTCATTTATTAAATGATCCGTACATCCCGAGTCTACAATTAGTTCTATGCTACCACACTCACTCACATTAGCAATAATATCGCTAGCAACGAAACCTATTTCTTCGTCTTCTGTGTCTGCTGCTGAAGCATGTTGATACTTTGCATGTCGTGCACTTGAAAATCCTCTAAATGAGCGTCCACGCGCCCTTGGATAGCTCCGTCCTCGTGTCAATGACCGTCCTCTACTCGGCCCTTGTCCTCGTCCTGATCCTCTGCATTCAAACGACTTGTGTCCACGTTTCCCACAGGAGTGACACGTGAGGAAAGCATTATTCTCATAACTTTCACTATTTCCGTCCATTTTTAACTTTGTCTCCATATCAAGTAGTCTTGCTTTAACAAATTCTAGGTTCAGTTGTTTCTCGGATGCCATAGTCTCTATTGATGTAATTACTTGATCGTATATTTTTGGAAGAGAAGACAGCAGATAGCAAAGGAGAAATACCAAATACGGCCTGTAGCGGCCAGAAAGTTGTGAATCGTTGAAATTAAACATATAATTTTTAAAATGTTAACATCGTTTTCGTTTCTTGATAGAGTATCGGTGAAAGAATTTAGTTTTTAAAGATTAATTATTTTGAATAGGCTATGGTAATAGCGGATGAATGTCTTATGTTGCCAGCATTAAAAATAAAATGAAGTATGGTAGGCAGAAATTGTTTTAAGGAAATAATATTTTTATTATTATATTAGAAAACAATATATTTTATTTACTATATAAGTATATTTGTAAAAAGAATCAAGAAATATATAATTTGTTATATATTCCATAATTATTAATCGGTAAAAATCGTTTTGTTTTTTAATCGATAGTAGAAATATTTTTTCAAACCATTTGCAACACTTCTTTTATCTGTTATGTCATTCGTGTTCCTTCCTACTGTGCATCGTATATATTTTGCTCTGATTCATTGGTGTTTTCGTACGGTTTTAATGTAATGTAATTGAATATAAATTCAATAATAATGATCAGTACCTTCTACCCATGCTAAGAATATGCAGCGGTGTTTGTGATTGTGGATAGCTTTTTGGACGAGTATACATAGTACGAGGTTCCCTAGTACACAGGTGATTATTCATTATTATTGGCCACTCTTTATGTAGTTTTTGTTCTTTAAGACGCAAAGACATACCTTTATTTACATCTAGGTATTATATTTATGTTAAAATTCAATTTTGAGGTATATTTAGTTGCGGAATAATTTCCATTTCAAATATCTCGTATCTTATTTCCACCATAAGTTATTTAAAAAGAAATTATACAGGTTAATAGAGTAGTCATTTATCTTCAAAACACACATGGTATCGTGTTTGGCCGTGCCAGGCCCATAATGTATGGCCAAATGGTACATCTCCTTTGGTCTTCTGCATCGACGTTAACGTTGATAGCCGCTAATTCGCTAAGAATTCCTTCAAATTTTAGGAAATATTGCTGTAAGTTACTTTAATTGTCATAGCGCATTGTAATAAGCTTCCGTTTTAAATAAAATTTGTTACAGACTGTTTTTCGTTCAAATATGGCTTCTAATGACGTTAACATTTCTTTGGTTGTATTTGCATTCTTTACAATGTCAATATATTTGTCGCTCAGACATTGTACCAAAATTGATTTTGCTCGTGAGTCATCTTTCAAAAATGATACTAGAGCATCTTTTTCCGTTGGTATCTCTTTTAATAATACATTGCTTAATTGCTTTTCTTCCAGCAGTAATTTTAGTCTAAATTTCCAATGACTGAAATTTGAATTTTCAGTCAAAATCGGCAGAAGAGACCCCGCAGCTGTCATCTTTCTTTCTTATAATTTTCGCCGATATTATTTTTCGTGGATCGCAACCCAATATATTTTTGTTTACTTACTGCACGCGATCTGCTACCATGTTGAGGTTTTAGGTGGAAGAATAAGCAAACTCTGTTATTTATCACAAATCATATTAAATATATTCATAAAATATTACCACGACACAATCTACATAAGAAGAAAATGTAACCATAGTTACCAGTCAACATTACTAGTGTGGAGACACGCAGCTAGTGCTGTACATATCTCAACACAGTATTCATAAAGCAGCACTGTTTGGACAATGACCTTAAGCAAAATACTCACTTTCGCGTCACGTAAGTTTTAGAAACTTAGAGAAATTAATAATATGGATATATTCAAAATATGACGAATCTTGTCTTGGTTCAAACACTTCCGATGTCGGGTACGGCGCTTTTAGAAAGATACTAAGCAGTAGTAGGTGGTAGTTACGTATTTATGTGTCTGTGTAATAGGTACATATAGAGAATAGATATCAACACCGTTTAAGCTTTTTGAGTATTGTCTATTATCGCAGTTTATTTGGCCTTCGCTAAAGTAATGATAGTGACTTTAATATTGATGCTGCAGAAACAAAACAATGCAGATTGAAAGGTCGTTTGCCTCTTTTGCACCTTACCCTAAATGAACCTTAAAACAATTTTTATGCCCAACTTCGAATACATATAATTTGTAGTACCAAGCCCGAGGCATGTATTAGTCGCGTTCCGAAAGTTTGTATGAAGTTAAAATACTGTGTAGATAAACCTTACCCTTGCATTGCTTTAAATAGAGTACTTAAATTATATAACAGTACAAAAAAATAAAAATCTATAGCGACAGTGTTATGGATATGAATGAAATATTTTTAAGTAATGGCAAATTCTGATACGATTAAAATTTTAGCGAGCGTGGGTATAACGTTTTTGTCAAATATAATTTCACCAGCAAATGTGGCATAAGCTTGCTTTAATGTTATTTACGCTCTATACTGTACTCAGCATGTGTATTTTAACTTTTTGTTCGTTGTTTTTTTATATATTTGATTAATAAAATATATTTAAATATATGAAATATATTTAATTAATATTTATAAAGAACTTTGACAAGCAGTTTGGTTCATATTTGCACAATACTACTATTACAAATTCTATGTACCCGTGTTAAAAGTATAATAGAAAAATAATTTTGGCGCCGGTAAACACGGCTTAGATGTTTGAATTGTAAGTAATCAAGCTTAAAAATTTTAACCGGGAGGGTGGAAACAGACTGTCTGCAACTTGGAATCCGGTAACCAACAACAAACCATCGCTGAAAGGGTCAAGGAACATATCGCAGCTGTAAAAAACCGGCAAATTAACAAATCTGCCATAGCTGAGCATTTGTTGGAGTCTGGACCAAACCACTGGATCGAATTACATCAACCAACGGTCTTATCTACCGATCGTCACTATTACTCCAGGATAGTACGTGAAGCGGTTGAAATCAAAATGCATAAAATTTCATCCGGGAGGATGGATACAGACTGTCTGCAACTTGGAATGCGGTAATCAACAAAAAGTATACCCCGCCGCAGTAACACAGCTCATCAGTGTGTAGACGTCGTAAGTGTTGTGTGTCAACGTACCGACAGTTCGGATAAAAAAAAAGAACAAGTGAGCGTAGCTGCCGAAACCCGCGCTTCACAAGGACGACGCTGAGATGACATCAGTCCACTCCTGCCGCGACCAAGGCTGTTGTACGACGGCCGAAACGTCGGTAAAACGTAGGTATTTATACCTTAAATTAATTAAATATCGCGAATAAGGCCCGTTTTAATAAAATTGTATGATGTATACAAATCGCGAAAGTTTAAAATCGATTATGGTCACATAGATGTCAAAAACATTGATCATCATCAATGTACTTCTTGTTCCCATTATGTTACGTCCCTTATTAATTCATAAAAAATGGTTACTCTAGTGATGTACTTGATGCGCACTCGGGACATAACTACGTAGTTTGAAGGTTCAAGGTTGTGAGAATTAATATGTTTATTATTATGTTGATACATCTTTTAATGGACAAAATGGTCTATGGTCTCGCCTTTATACGTAAATAAGTTCTAACATGTTGTCATTATAATCCCGCGTGATTTATACGCTTAGACCTTCCTCAGAAATAACAAAAATCCATTCGTACTATTTGAGTACGCGTTAATACAGATAGACAGGAAGAAAAAGGGACTTCATTTTGTAACATGTATACCTGTACCTATATATAAAAAATTCTTGCTGATTTGATTTTGCTGGCTGACAGATAACGCACAATCGAAGCTACTGGGCGCAAGAAACTGCAATTTGGCATGTGTGTCCGTTGGGGAGCGTAGGAATGCACTCAGAAATTTTGAAGGGATTGGAAAGAATCGGTTAAATTAAAAATAATTCCTAAACTTTATTGACTAGCCTGTAGGTCTAGTGACTAGTAGATAGTGACCCTGATGGCTACGCCGGCGGTCGTAGGTTCGATTCTCACCTGGACAAATCTACATGTGATGAGCACATGAAGTTTCACATTTGTCAAATAAATGACGATACAAATCTCCGTAATCAATGAAAATATAATAGGTATAGATTTTATTTACACAGACTGTTACAGAGCTGGAATATTCTACCACATACCTACACACAAAACCATCTGGTCCCAAACTAAGCAGAGGTTGTACTATGCGTACTAGACTAACATGTATGTATGTATTTACATACATGATATATATGCAAATACATAAATATTTTATATAGAAACACCCAGACGAACACAAACATCTATGTTCACGTACATAAATATTTGACTTGAGCGGGAATATTCCAAAGTTGCCTACGAAGTGGGAGTGCGGTTGCTAGGCGAAGTCGCCTTCGGCGTAGCAGTCGCCCACTACGCCACAAGTCGTCAAACTGTGCTAGTAGTATATGAACATAATTTTCTTTATATACTTATTTAACAATTTTTTAAGATCTAAGACGCCTGATCTGTCAAGCCATGTACTCGTAACTTCTATGATATTTCAAATAAACCTTGATGTTAGCTGTTTCACCCCAACTTTTTTCCATATCAGTAAATACTAAGTTCCCTTCAATAGCTAAATCCTATACCTACCTAAGTTCACTCTTAAAATGTACCTTTCGTGTCTTATAAGCCAAACGTAAATGTAATCCAGTCATTCATTTCACAGGGCCGATAATAAGAAAAGGAAAACATTCCTTAAACTCACTATTTTTATTTTATATCATTGTAATAAAAACAAATTCTTAAAGAACAAATTAAAGTCAAAACAAACCGTCAAACACATTTAACACCTAGCAAAACTGAGCACAAAACCAATAAAAGAAACTGATTTATTTTTATTTCTTTTCAAAACTCGTGCGAATAATGCAACAGTTCTCGATAAATAAAAACATCGTTACGTTATGGACTGTGGATTTTCAATTACAGTGCAGTCGCCTCGACTGAGGTGAAGAACGAATTAAATCTCCTTTAAAAAATACTTTCTTCTGCTGTGCAGTGGATAGCGTGTGTGACTGCTGATCGGAGGTCCCGGGTTCGATTTCCGGGTCGAGCAAAAATGTTACTGGGTTTTTCCGAATTCTCAGCAGCAGCACGGAGTCTGGTGATGTGCCCGGTAACGGCAATAGGCTTGTCCTATTACGTGGGACCTTAAAATTTATGGCGAAATGTGGGTGTAATATTACACCTCTGCCTACCCCTTCGGGGATACAGGCGTGAGTCTATAACAAAATAAGGTTGGCTTTTTTTTCTTTAGACTGGTATTGGCTTTCGACAGAGTCTGCTTATGCGGTCTAAATTCTGCATGCAGAACAGATTGTGGTAGATCCCGTGGATTCCAATTTCAATTCCAGAACCAAGGGATGTTAAGAACACCGCTGTCGGAAGTAACACAATTTCTCCCCACAGGTCTTCAAACTCTATTTGTTTGACTTAACGCCTGATGAATCAAGACACGCAATTACGGATTTCCATCAGCAAAAATAATAAAAGATCTATCATTGGAACTTGGAAGTGGTGATGTTATATTTTTAGCTGCACAGCAAGCAACATTTCAGTAATTAGGGCTTGAAGTAAATTAGAAAAATACGGACTTGAAGCTCGGTTGTTTAAATGCTGTTCTTTTTGTAAGTGGAAAGAAGAGGCGCAAAATCTTGTATCAGTAGTAAAAAGATTTTGAGAATGGGCGGATGTATGTTCGAAATATAGTAAAAAGCTATTGAACTATTTTGGAACTTTGTAGTATTATAGCTTATAGGTGCCTCAACCAGAATAGCACTTGGGCTACGGTTTCTTGATAACGCAACACAACGCGGGTGAAGCCGCGAGCTATAGTAAGTAATATACCTACTAAATCAAACTAATATAATAATACCAGTCTACAGTTGAAAATGGTTTTCTGATTTTGTTAAAACAATTGTTATATTATAACAAAATGTCCTGATATGCCGTAATGTAGTAAACTTTAATCGGATCGTTGGAAAGACACGCAGAAGTAACGAGTTATATATTTTAAACTGATGAATGCTTTAATTCCATTACTATATCAGGGTCCTTAATGAATAGAGTGGTAGTTCATTTTCATAAAGAGAGGAAGAAGCGATGTCACTGCGAGCTTTTGTCCCTGTCTGCCAATCTTCTAATCTATTTATGTAAATAAAAATGAATCACTGAAATGTTTGTACATGCATAACTTCCAAACGACTGCATCAAATTGGATAAATTTTTATTTTATGTGTATGTTATTGTGAGGAGAAGGTTTATATGAAAAACAATATATGTATGTCGGTGTGTATATTAAAACTAAATTATAATTTACGCGGGCCAATCCGCGGGCGGAGTCAAGTTGAATAAGAAAGGAAGGCAAAGTTTTTGTCATCATGGAAGAATACGCATAATTGCTTTTGTCAAACTGACATTTATATATTATTTATTACGTACAAACATGAATGATAACTGAAAACTAATTCTTCATGAAGTTGTAAATCACAAACTATTATTAATGTGTTTCGGCGTCTCACAAATCTCAGTAGAAATTAATCAAAAAAAAAAATTTTTCTCTTGTAAGAATCTCATAAACAACGATTTATCATATTAGACAGATAGTTTTTTTTTCAGATTTCAGAACAGGATTTTCACGAGGGATATTATTTACATGCAATTTAGTTTCATATTTGATTAGAAAATGAAAATCATTGTAGTTTTGATTTATTAATGTAACACCTAGGCTTGACGCGTATTAAAATAAGTATAGTAAAGATAAGATAAGATCCTAAAAAGACAGCGATTCACGGCGCGCACCACTGACTTTTCGAAGTTATGTGCGTATTAAATTGTTAATTATCGCTTGCCCCGTGCCTCCTGTCCCCGTCTGTCCGTCCCGGCTGTGATGAAGATCTTTGACAGTGGTTACGGGGAGTCAGTACCCTCAAATAAACTGACAATGGTTTAAATCATAGAATATCGTTATCCCTTTGGGTTCCGGCGGTCAAACGTCAGTCGCTCTGAGGGAAAGCAGATATTCTGTCATATCTGCTTAGACTAGTAATCCGATCCCCGTCTGCAAGGCGCGTAAGTCTTGGATCCAACTGAGATAACGCTAAGACGATGATGATGAGTAAAGATAAGATCTCGATACAAAATTGTGTAGAGGCGGCATTGTTTGGGTTCTGTCTGTACGACCGTCTAGTGACCATGGCCCATTTAAACGAGGTGAATGGTAGAGCATGCCATACATCACCTACTGCAGAAAAATTTGAACCATTTTGTAAAATGTAATTTATCAAAAGCGTTTCATTATAGGTACCTATATTCTCTTGACAAAAGTTAAATTCCCCATAATTTCTTATTATGCATGCAAATATCTATAACAAACTGTTATTAGCAGTGATTTCTTTAATTTAAAGAATATAATTTCGCAATCTCAGAACAAGGCATTTCCCGTGTCTCACACTCCGTGGAAATACTTCCATATATGTATGGACTTAAGTATATTATAGCTGTCTGTACCTATAAGCTATATTGCTGCAGAGATTCATCAAAGTACGTTCAGTATATTTTACGTGAAAGAGTAACAAACATCTATGCATTTTTATAAAAATTAATAAGTAGGAATGTATTTACTTATATTAATAAAGAAACTGATTTTATAGAACTAATTTGACAAATTCTTGTTAAGGAAAAGGGAACTTGAGATGAGTAACATATCTGTGAAAGTTTAACGTTTACACGTGTTCCAAAATTTCTTTAATAATAAAAGTAACGCCACGATTCCCCCGAGAAAGGTTTTCTTGAAAATCACAAACTCTTATTTTCACTTTCGTATTCAAAGTTTTTTTTTATATTGGAGATAAAATCCGTCCATATGCTATCCTAGCATTTCTTATTCTCATTGCTGTATGTTATTTACTGAATTCCATTAAACGTATTTTCTAAGATAAATACTTGACGTCGTGGCAGGAAAGCTATGCATGCCGGGCTAAGCCACGATAGACCCATAATCCGTCAGTCACGATATCCTTCTATCAATCCTTTCCCATCTCTTGACCTCAACTGTTGTACTGAAATGATTCTCGTCCTATCTTTAGGAACGTCAGGAGCCAGTACGCGTTGACGAAACTACATCGAGTTGGCACGACATTCACTCTGGCGTTCCTCAAGGCGGCATTCTCTCTCCTTTCCTTTCTCAATTTTTATTAATTTTTTAACACCTTATCTTCGATGTGCGTATCATCTCTATGCTGACGACTTGCAGTTGTACGCCCAGGCGAGAGTGGATGATATATCAGTAGTGATCGGTGACGTAAAGAGATCTCGAGTCGATGATGGATTGGTGCAAAAGATTCGGTCTGGACGTAAATCCAGCAAAATGTCAGGCCATTATTGTGGGCAGTCGCCGTTTAATGCCCAGATTAGATTTAAATACTCTGCCACCCATCTTGTTTAATGGTCTAATTGTTCTTTATAGCTCTGAGGTCAAAGATCTGGGCCTGCACATTGACTCCACTCTCGGCTGGCAGGCACAGGTGACAAAAGTTAGTCAGAAGGTTACAGGATCACTCAGAGCTCTATATCGTCTTAAAAATTTCCTCCCATCCAGGAGCAAGACTATGCTTGTGCAGACCTTAATATATCCTATAATCGACTATGGTGATTGTGCTATTATGACCTGTATGCAGAATTTCTCAATAAATACGACCGACTTCTCAATAACTGCATTCGTAAGTTGACCGTGTCTCTACTTATCGTTCCGAACTTAATTGGCTACCAATTCGTCAACGCCGAAGTTTGCGTGCTCTCACTACTCTCTTCACGATTCTTTAGTCCCCTTCCTTGCCCACTTATCTTACTGAATACTTCCAGTATCTATCTTCTACTCACGAGAGAAGTCTCCGTTCTTCCCATAATCTACTTCTTTCATGTCCCAGTCATTCTTCTGGGTTTGTCTCCTCTTCCTTTGCTGTCCAGTCTGTTCAACTCTTGAACGTGCTCCCTCTTGAAGTCAGAATATCCACTAACCGTTACGCATTCAAAATGAAAGTACGTGATCTCCTGTTTAAGAGATTGAAGGAATCAGCACATCCCTTTCATCCATTATTATAAGTATGTATTTATATGTATTGTGTATGTATATATTTTATACGTATGTATCATATTATTATATAATTTTATTATAATATTTTATTATTCCTTATCTATGTACTATATTATTATATTATGTATAGTATCCCATCTTTTAGTTAGGTATATTGTTATATCCAATATTATCTATTATATTTCATAATTACTGCTAATATGCTCACCTTATCAGTTAATATATATTATTTGAAGACGTGTAAAAACACAAATCTCTTGTGCACCTACCACATTTATCTCTGCACTACCTAAGGGTCGACAGGTAGAGAACGCCTCAAGGCAGTATGTCCACCATTGTACAGTTTGTATGTGCATAAAGTTTTTAAATAAATAAAATAAATAATCACATCCGATGGTTAATCATCTGGAATAGTGCAACGGTACCTACAAGACAAAATACTCGCCCACGACAACCTAGGGTTTATTACATTCTAGCTGAGGTCGGTTCTAGCGGTTACAACTTACACCCGCGTTATTTAATGCCTCTGCTCCGTTCCCATGGGTCATATCGAGATGTTAATATAGCCTTTTAGCCTCCTCGATAAATGGGCTATCCAACACAAAAAATATCATTCAAATCGATCCAATAGTTCCATGAGATTTGTGCGTTCAACCAAACTAACAAACTCTTCAGCTTTAAAATATGTATTAGTACCTATTTGTAAATAAACGTGTTTTGTTCCATTCGTCAATATTTGTAAAGCCCACGCCAATGACTTTACACACAATTTTATTAATGTATAAGAACAAAGTCAAAATAAATAAATACTGAAATCTAGATCCTAAATTCTGAAATCTAGAGAGAGTACTTGATGAGGAATTTTAATATCAGTCGTATATTTCAATTGTCTATCCGACCCAAGTGTATACGCCGCCGACAAGATTTAGGTAGCAAAACAATTTCAAGGTTTACCAGATTCTAGACTATGCCTATTCAAACCCTTATCTAAAATTTATACTTTGTGGTTGGTGTTGTTATTTCAGTCCACTTGGCAGTAAGTGTTTCGCTATAAGAAACACCTGCGAGCCGCAGGTTAATAACTGTCAGTCGCGATTTCGTCGACTTGTTTTGCACGGTACCACAGATTACTAAATAGTTACTTGACGGTACCCTATACTTACTTCCAAAATTAAGCGTACCGCAAATGTTTCCGTATAGGTTCAGCTACCTGCCTAGGACACTAGAAATCTTGTCAAATTCGGTGTGGACGTTTCGGATATTTTTGTCATAGGTATCGTGTATACTCGGTTTATCATTCTCCTAGCGTTATACTAGTTGCAGCCCAGGGTCCGCTTAATAGTCTAACCTTATTTGACTGACTATTAGCTTTATCACAGAGTGACTGCCTGTCTAACCTCTACAAACCAAAGGGATAGCAATATTCCATGGTTTAGACCAGTATCAGTTTATTCATAGACTAGTGCTAGATTATTCGAAATATGGCTTAACGAGCTCTTCGAGGTATGGGGCAAGCGATTATTAACAATTTAAACGCAATTAACTTCGAGAAGTCAATGGTACATAGACTCACGCCTGTTTCCCCGAAGGGGTAGGCAGAGGCATATTAAACGCCCACTTTTCGCCAGTGTTTTGAACCCACGTAATAGGTGGCGAGCCTAATGCCGCTTATTGTGACATTTTGTTTGCCAGAGCCTCGTCCGTTGATCGGCAGGTGCACCACTTGCAGGTGAGGTTGGCTTGGGACCCTAAGTTCTTGGTGGGGACCCTATGCACCCCATTTATTTGTATAGTGGCTCATATTTAACACTTATTACATACTATTACAATTAATCTTATTCCATGGATAAGGGTAATTTCAATAGATACGTTCCTTGAAAGTTTCCCGTAATGGGGGCAAATAAAATGCTACTATGAAGACTTGAGAGGGCCGGCGCACATCAGTGACGGAGCGCTGTGCGCAGCAATTGTTGTTTGTGTCCGTGCGTTTTAATTTATAATGGAAATGACTCCGAACAATGCAGATAATAAATTGACAGTGAAAATGTATGCAATGCATTTTATGGGGATCTATCGCGTTAGCTAATTAATTTAAGGTATTAACTACTAGGTATAATATATAGGGAACCGTTAGATTACCTAATTTTCTGCAGGATCAAGAGAAAACGGTTTTATGATAAAAATTAAATATGCTGGTGTAACTGCGGGTATCCTCTAATGTCATAACTATAATTAGTTAATAAATAGTTCGGTATTATGGGTCATCATGCGCATTCACAAAAATAAATAGGTAGCTAAAACCCTTTTCAAGAAGCGTGGCAAATCCGTTTTGCAGTGTGATCGGCCTCAAACAATGACTATACGAAAACACGTAAACGCAATTTCTTTTCAAAAATGGTCTACGCGAAATATTTATCTAGTGAATTTATGAGTAACGATAATTACAGAAACACGTGCTCTTGATTCGAGTCATTATTCATAGACAATTGTTTCTACACAATGGCGCAATTTTCGGACAACCCCTAACAAACATTGCATATAATATTGTTACGCCATCTATCGGTGAATGGGGGTACTAGAAGAGATTGAATGTGGCGGTGGTTTAAAGGTAATTCAGCTACTCTGTACTAGATGGCATTGCTGTATCGAGTAATCGACTGTTCGAGATTATTTCGACAGTTTTGTAGAAGCATCTAGAATGCGCTAGTGATATTATCCGGCCAGTATAAATAGAGCGCGAGCGAACGGAACGGACACAGTAACAATTAAACAGTAAATTGAAGGATCGACAGCGAACAAGAAGCGAAGGAAAGTAAGTCGGAAGTGTTTAGTGTTGTTCTCGTGGTGTGAATAGTGTGTTTTATTAGTGTTAAAAAATTAAGTGTGTGTATCTAGTGTTATTGTGTTAGTGAATAAAGTGCAGTTTTTCTGGCATAGTGTATATAATTTATCGTCGAACCCCAGCTCGTAACAAATTGGTGTCAGAAGTGGGATAAATTATGCCGGTTATGCCAAAGGAAGAAACTGAAGGAGTTCGTACCAGGAACCAGCGCCACCAAGACCAGGACCAGAGACGCTTCGGAGACGTTCGTTCTCCATCGTCTGGTGGACCAGGCGACTCCGCGGCTGCAGTGGAGCCTGCAAGCGCACACTCCGTGGCGGTGCCCGACATCGCGGCACTGATGGCGTTCATGCAAGAGCAGGCCCGCCGTCAAGAGGAGCACGCGCGCCGCCTGGAGGAACAGCTACAGCGCGACAAGGAGGAGCAGGACCGCCGACAACAGGAGCAGGCTCGCTGTCAAGAGGAGCACGCGCGCCGCCTGGAGGAACAGCTTCAGCGCAACAAGGAGGAGCAGGCTCGCCGTCAAGAGGAGCACGCGCGCCGCGTGGAGGAACAGCTTCAGCGCGACAAGGAGGAGCAGGCTCACCGTCAAGAGGAGACGCGCGCCGCTTAGAAGAACAGCTCCAGCGCGACAAGGAGGAGCACGCGTGCCGCCTAGAAGGGTACGTAGGTGGTGCTTATGAAGGACCTCAGCGCCGCTGTAGGGAAGGACTTGAAGGCGGTCAAGGGAGAACTTCAGCAGCACGAGGCCCGTATCAGCGACGTAGAGATGCTCGTACACGACAAGCTTGAGACTCGCGTCGCCTTTATAGAGAAGCGTGTACACGACCACCTCGAGACCTGTGTTGCTGAAGTGGAGAAGAAGTTGCGTGGGCTTGAAGTGACACCAGCGGCTGTAGCGCCCTCACCTCGTGGATTTAAGGTTCCACCATTTGATGGCTCGTCATCATGGTCGGCATACAAGATCCAGTTCGAGGCTGTGATGCGATCAAATGGGTGGAATAAAGAACAGGCCTTAACCGCCCTAACCTTGGGCCTTCGCGACCAGGCCTTGACAGTGTTGGAGGCACTCGGACCAGACGTCACCTACGAGAAGCTTCTGGAGGCGCTGGAGGCGAGGTACGGAGACGCGCACCTCGAACATGTGTATCGTGCTCAGCTGAAGGACAGGACGCAACGCACCGGAGAAACTCTGCAGCAGTGGGCTCTAGAGGTGGAAAAGCTGGTCAGGAAGGCATACCAGTTGTCTCCTGCGCTTATTGACGGGAACCTCGTACAGGCGTTTACGGATGGGATCCGGGACCTGGAAGTAAGAGCAGCAGTGAGGCTTGGGCACTTCAAGGACCTCAAGGACGCCTTAGCCCACGCTCTGGAGGTGGAAGCAGTGCGACGCGACGACTGAGGTCACCGCATCAGGGAAGTTGTGTCGTCACCTCGGTGCTTCAACTGCGGAGAAAGAGGCCATATCCGCTTGAGCTGCCCAAAGCGTAGGCAGCCTGGTGACACCCTGTCTCCACCAAAGGAGTCGCCTGATGTGCCTGCCAGGCAGCGAGAGCAGGGAAACGAGTAGAAGCCAGGACTGCGGGGTGGGTGCTGGCTGGTAATGGAATAGCCCCAAGTATCTCGATCTCGCAATCATGCGACGGGAACAGCCTGATCATCGAAGGCGAAATTAACAGAACACCATGCAAGCTGACATTGGACACGGGTGCTTCTCGGACAGTCGTCGGTTTCCATCTGGCAAGACGGGTTCTTCGGGGCTGCTTCAGGAACAATGAATGTGTGAATCTGAGAACAGCTACCGGTCAGCACATAACCGTCCGAGGTGAAATGGAGGTGGATCTGAAGCTAGGCAACAAAGTTTACCGTCACAAAGTCATCGTGGCCGATATAGTGGACGACTGCATCTTGGGCCTAGACTTCATGCGGAAGTATCGCTGCGAGATCGATGTTAACCAGGGAGTCTTGAAGTGTGGCTCGGAAGAAGTCTTCATGGAAGGTGCAACTTCAGGAAAAGTGTACTGCCTGAAAAATGTCATTCTTCACCCGCGGTCGGAAACGGTTGTACCAGTTTGTCTACCTAGGAATTCTGGTCAGGGAAACCGTTGCGTACTTATCGAAGGCCTAGAGAAAGATGGTTCGTGGAAGATTGCACGAACCTTGGTAAGGGGTACCAAAGTTTCATCAGAACGCGCACTGAATGCAAGTGACAAGGAAGTGTCGCTCAAGAAAGGGACGGAATTGGGCACCTATGAAGGAGCGGCTTGGATGCGCAGATGTCAAGAGCAACCTACCAGTGCCAAGGTTCAGAGTGCACGGTTCGACGTGTCTTTACTTTTAGAGGACTGCCAAAGCACCCTGTCGGAAGAAGAGAAGACCAAGGCTGAGAGGATGTTGGACCGGTTCGCCGATGTTTTCTCGACCAGTGATGCCGACATAGGGAAGACAGCACTAGTCCAGCACAAAATAAACACGGGAAGTGAAGCACCGATTCGCCAGCGACCAAGACGTGTGCCAGTGGCACAGGAACGTGAAGTGGAAGCTATGATCGACGGTATGGTGAAAGAAGGCGTAATCGAGCCTTCGTCCAGCCCGTGGTGCTCTCCGGTGGTGTTAGTTAAGAAGAAGGATGGCAGCATGCGCTTCTGTGTAGACTACCGCCGATTAAATGACATCACGAAGAAGGACAGCTACCCACTGCCAAGGATCGATGACACACTGGATACGCTGACGGGGATGAAGTGGTTTTCTACATTAGATCTAAAAAGTGGCTACTGGTAGGTGGAAATAGATCCTCGAGACAAAGAGAAGACGGCATTCTCCACAGGCAAAGGATTGTGGCAATTTAACGTCATGCCCTTTGGATTGTGCAACGCTCCGGCTACTTTTGAGAGACTGATGGAGCGAGTGCTTATGGGACTGATTTGAGACGCCTGCCTGGTCTACTTGGATGACATCATCATCGTGGGGCGCACCTTCCAGGATCACCTTCGAAACTTGGAGCAAGTGCTGTCAAAGATACGAGGAGCTAATTTGAAGCTAAGTCCGAAGAAATGTGCGTTATTCAGACGGCGAGTGAACTTTCTAGGACATGTGGTCTCGGAGAACGGTATTCGAACCAACCCGGATAAGATCATTGCCGTGAAGGAATGGCCAGTTCCAGAGAACAAAACGCAGGTCCGAGCATTCCTCGGATTATGCTCCTACTATCGACGGTTTGTGAAGAACTTTGCTGACATTGCTCGACCTCTTCATAAGCTCACCGAAGACAGAGTGCAGTTCTGTTGGAATGAGAGCTGTGACGTTGCATTCCAGAGGCCTGGCAACCCTGGCTAATGTAAACATTGGCTCCGTAATCAAAAAAATCATAAAAATCTATAAACTCAGTTATTACTTATGAAAATACCATCTCTAAAGACTTAATAAGTCATTTATCAAGTCATATAGTTTTTCTTGTGTTATTATCTGGTTCAAAGAAGTTACAGAAAAATATATAGTGAATACGAAAACAAACTAAAAACCCGTGGAAAAGTGACATATTGGACTTTTATCAATAATTACACTCCTGATGCAGTATATGAAGAAACATCCAACTATAAATAGTGAACAAAAACACTTACTATCCTCAAGTAAGACTTTACCTTTTTATGAACTCGTTAATTTTATTTAAAATCATTACTACTTTCCAGTGCTACCAGTATCAGCGCAGTATTAAAGGCCACAACTAGCGCCAAAACAATAATACAACTGCCGAAGCGGTGAATTGACGTACTAAAGTGATTTAGCAATCTTGCCAACCTAACAGCAATTGAAGACGACTACTAGCGCCACAATATCGTACTAAACGGTTCAGGTGGTAGAAAAGTGAACTAAAATAATAACGCTACTGACCACCAGAGGGCGATTGGTAGTTATTGGGGATACCATTACATAAAATAATTTTATCGATGGTAGAAAAATTAATTTGAACAGAGACAACCTGGACTTACGTAAAATCTAGCATTTTGTAATTTATATATCATAAATAAAATAATACTGTATAGAAATGGATTTTAATAGCTCTAATAATAATATTACTCAACGTAAACCGCACAAAGTGAAGTCATTAACTGATTTATCATCAATAACGAACGAAGAAAATATATTTGACACGACTATGATGAGTATACCAGATAGTTTTAATGACGACAGTGACACTACAAATAACTTGATTGAACAGAATAAAAAACTTACAATGGAGTTGTTAAGCGCACATCAAGAAATTGAAAATTTAAACAATGAAAACTTTCGACTAAAAAGTGATCTTCAAAAGATGATAAAAAAATCAAACACATATAAGAAAATATGCTCGACGCCTAGCAAAAAATGTATAACATCAACTCGCAAACAAAAAATATTAAATCATAACCGTGAAACTAGTATAGACACCTTAAAAAGGGCTGATAGCAAGCACGATAAAGAAACTCAAACAACTAATCAAGTACAGAATATTTTAGCATCAGAATACCCACATACTTCTACATCAGTTAATAACCAAAATTGTTACACAAAAGAACAAATAAAGAATATTTCTATGAAGACCAAAGAAAGAAATAAACTGTGCATTCTTAGTAATGAAAAAATCAGTGGATCTTTATCTGTAATGGAAGATGTTTTTTCCAATCACTTTGATTTCTGCCATTACATATTGCCTAATTGTAATGTTAAGCAATTAACAAGTGATATAGAGCAAAAACTAAAGGGTTTTACAATTAAGGACTACTGTATTCTCTTTATAGGACAGAGTGAGGTTAGAGATGAGAGCGAACACATTAACGCCATCAATGCGTTAAAAGAGTCACTTCAGAAAATTTGTACCCCAACGTATATCAGGGGGGCTCCCATATACAATTTTAAGGCAGAAATGTTTGGTAAACTACTTCATCCTGACTTACTAATGATAACATAAAACACAAAGTCACAAACTCCCACCAGCAAGCGATCGACTGCAGCAAATCCTCGGACTTTTTTCGTCTGCAATAACATCTATATTTTGCACCAAAACATCGCTGGTCTCTTAAACAAATCTGACGCATTAACCATATGTTTAGAAGAACTTACTGAAAAAAATATACAAGTAGAAATATTATGCATCACTGAGCACTTTATTATGGATGGCTATGAAAATCGCTTAGTAATTCCAAACTACACACTAGAAGCGTTTTATGGTAGGAGCCACTGTAAACGCGGAGGTGCTTGCATAATGGTAAAAAATGGAACTCAGTGGAAGGAGTTACCAGAAATAAAAAGTCTATCGATTTCAGGTCTATGTGAATGTTGCGCAATAGAACTAACTAGTTATAGTATAGTTATTGTATGTGTTTACAGGGTGCCCAAACCAGAGAATATGAATACATTTTTCAGTAAACTAGAAACTATATTACAACGATTGAATAAAAAAGCCCATAAATATTGTATAATTGCGGGTGATTTTAATATTGACCTGTTAAAACAAAACAGTGTAACATGCGATTTTGAGAACTTATTACTAACGTACAATATGACTTTAGCTGTAAGAGAACCGACCAGATTGATAAGTAAAACTTGTATTGATAATTTTGCACACAACTTCAAAAAATCATGTAAGACGGAAGTGTTAGAATTGGCTTTGTCAGATCATACGGCGCAGCTGATGATGTTCCCTATTAGAAAAATACCTGTAGTTAAGATATGGAGAAAACAAATTCGCGATTTTTGTAATGATAACACTAAGAAATTTATTGAGTGTCTTAGTAATTACTCATTTTCTGAGATATATGCAGAAACTGACCCTAACAGGGCATACAATTTTTTTACCGAACATTTCGAACTTTTTTATAACCTTTGTTTTCCATTCAAAACTATCACTATACAAGTGAATGGAAAACAAAAATGGATATCCCGTGGATTAAAGAAATGTAGTGTCAGAAAGCGACAGCTATTATGGAAATATAGATTAAAGCCATCGATTAAAACAAAAAACATGTTTATTACCTACTCTAAACAATTTAAAAAAATTATAAAACTTACAAAACGCTCACAAAACAATTATAAAATTAAATCCTCTGATAATAAATGTAAAGCTACGTGGCAAATCATAAATGATTTAAGATTAAATAGCCCACGTGACATTATAAATAAAATTAAAGTGAATAATAATACAGTTTCTGATCCGAACGTTATAGCCAATGCCTTCAATAATTACTTTATTGATAAAATAAAGCCTATATCAAGTCGTGGCAATAAAGTAACATCGAGGATTGTAGGCACGATGAATTCTATTTTTATGGCTCCATGTGTACCAAATGACATATATAAAATTATTTCCGAACTGAAGAAAACTAACAGTGTAGGTTTCGATGACATTTCAACTAAAATTATAAAAATTTGTAATCGACATATTTGTGGACATTTGAGTCATCTTTTAAACTTATGCATTAGTAATGGTATTTTTCCTGATAATTTGAAAGTAGCTATTGTAAAACCGCTGTTCAAAAAGGGTGATAAAGAATTATTACAAGCTTATAGACCCATTGCACTGTTGTCTATTTTTCAAAAATTTTTGAAAATTATATTTATAACCAACTATACGCCTATTTAGAATCCAATAAACTACTATGTCAGGAGCAAAAAGGATTCAGAAAAAACAAAAGTATTAATTTAGCTATCTTTGATTTCTACAAAACAGTGCTTACAAAGGTTGATAAAAGGACTCCCGTATGTGCCATATACTGCGACATGACCCAGGCTTTTGATTATGTGGACCACAGAATACTATTAAATTAATTAGAGGCTTATGGTATACGATGCAATATTCTGGATTTACTGAAATCATATCTCTCTGATAGATCTCAGATGACACATATATCTAGGATCAATATTATGACTAAACATCAAGAATTTTTTTTATCTGAGTCGCGTAAAATTACTTTTGGTGTACCACAGGGCAGCGTACTAGGCCCGCTTTTATTTATCATTTATATAAATGATCTGCCTAAATTTATCACCCACCCAATGTCCTTATTTGCAGACGATAGTACTGTATCTGTAGAATGTAAGACAAAAGAACTCTACTAAGACGATATAAACAATTGCTTGGATTCAATTATTAACTGGCTAGATAATAACAATCTTAAAATAAATTTATCAAAAACCCAAGTCATGCACTTCAGCCAGAGAGTTCAGCCTCATAATCTTAATGTTAATTACGACAATAACCCTATACACGAGGTAGAATCGGCGCAATTCTTAGGACTAACCATCGATGGGCAACTGAACTGGAAGGCGCATATATCAAAATTATGCAAAAAAGTCAGTAGTTCTGCATATGCTCTGTACAGATTGGCTCCTATAGTAAACATCGATGCTTCACTCACGGCTTACCACGGTCTTGTTGCCTCTGTCTTACAGTATGGGATAATCTTTTGGGGAAACTCAACAGATATTGCGATGGTTTTTAAGGCCCAAAAGCGTTGTATACGAGCCATGTTTCGCTTGGACTCCACTGACTCTTGTAAGCCGTTCTTTACATCACATAAAATTTTAACACTTCCTTCACTATACATATTAGAGATAGCACTGTTTGTCCATAAAAACCCACATCTATTTGAACAATTATCTGATGTGGTAAAAAGGAACAGGCGCAAACTTAATAGTAATAGACTGTGTCTACATAGGGCAAAAACATCGCTGGCAGGAAAAAGCGTATTATGTATGGCGCCTAAAATATATAGTGAAATCCCTAATGATATTAAAAATTGTAATGTAAAAGTATTTAAAAATAAATTGAAAATAATTCTGACCAATAAATGTTATTATAGTATTCATGAATTCCTCAATGACAATAATTTTAATATTTAATTGTTTTTAATCTATAATTATTATAATGTTTAGTAGATTTTTTTTATTTTTTTTATTCTGGTTTTAATGCTAATTGATTGATTTGAGATTTACTTTTATTTTTATTTATATAATACTAATTTGATTATAAGGTATAATGCTTAATTTATATTAATTTATTTAATTTACCTAATTTAATATTATTTTGCGCGCCGTGTGCCACGGCAAAACATGCTGTACACATATTATACTGAACATCTTGTTACCTACCATGTTTTATGCAAATAAATGATTTGATTTGATTTGATTTGAGAAGCTCAAGGATCATCTGTGTACTGCACCTATTCTAGGCTACCCTGACAATGAGCATGAATTCATAGTTGACACAGATGCCAGTAACACCGGAATTGGCGGCGTGCTGTCACAGAGGAACAACTTCTTGGTCACCCTTACCAAGAAGTTGTTATAGCATACTTCAGCAAGGCCTTATCCAAACCCGAAAGAAATTACTGCGTCACCCGGCGGGCACTCTTGGCTGTAATAAGACATTGCAGCATTTCAACAAATATTTGTTGGGGTGTAAATTCCACCTGCGAACCGACCACGCTGCGCTAAAATGGCTACTTTAACTTAAGGACCCAGAAAGACAAGTAGCCAGATGGATTGAACTACTGCAAGAGTTTGATTTTGTAATACAACATCGCCGCGGCAAGTCCCATGGTAACGCAGATGCCCTATCGCGTAGGCCGTGTCCCGACCAGTGCAAGCACTGTAGCCGACAGGAAGCAAAGCAGGCAGCATTAGTAAGGATGTTGAATACGGATCTGAGCGACGAATGGAAAGAAGCTTTGCGAAGTGCTCAGCAAGACGACAAGGATATACAGCCGATTCTTGAATGGAAGAAATCAGACGCTCCTAGGCCCAAATGGAGTGATATCGCAGCAATGAGCCCCATCACCAGGAGTTATTGGGCACAGTGGGAAAGCTTGGTTGTCCAGGATGGACTTTTGTGTCGCAAATGGGAAAACGCTCGCGGTAACCAGTGCCATTTGCAAATGGTAGTGCCTAAAACTAAGGTGCCGGAAGTCTTGCAGCTCTATCACAATGGTGCTTCGGGAGGTCACATGGGAGTTAAGAAGACCCTTACTAAGATCCGGGAGCGGTTTTATTGGTTCCACTGTCGGAATGACGTCGAGGATTGGTGCCGCAAATGCATAAGTTTTGCGGCTGTCAAGGGGCCACATACTTGAAGCACAGGTGCATTAAATGTGTACAATGTGGGAGCCCCATGGGAGCGCATAGCCTTGGCTGTCGCTGGGCCGTTTCCCGAGAGCCAGGATGGAAACAAATACTTCTTGGTTGTGATGGATTACTTCACGAAGTGGCCTGAAGTGTTTGCAATCCCAAAAAAAGAAGCTACCACAGTGGCCGACAAGCTGGTGCATGAAGTCTATTGTCGATTCGGGGTACCCTTAGAAATCCACAGCGATCAAGGCCGGAACTTCGAATCCGAAGTGTTCAAGGAGACTCGTCGCGTGCTGGGTGCACATAAAACCAGGACCACGGCTTATCACCCGCAATCAGATGGCATGGTTGAACGATTTAACCAATCACTGGAAAGGTACCTGGCGAAGGTCGTGGAGAGCAAACAAAGAGATTGGGACAAGCACATCCAACCATTCCTTCTGTCATATTGCAGTGCGGTCCACGAAATCACAGGAGTAACACCAGCTTTTGCCAATTTCGGCAGAGAATTACGTTTACCAGCAGACTTAATCACCGGTATTCCGCTAGAATCTCCACGTAATATAACGGATTACGCGACCGAGCTACGCAACAAGATGAACGACGTATATGAGCACATATAGGGAGTCAGGACAACAGATGTCTGAGAAGATGAAGACGCTACGATCGGAAGGCGAACAACAAAGGCTTCGATGAGAGATCATTGGTGTGGCTTCATAGCCCAGTTCGAAGCAAAGGAAAATCGCCTAAGTTACAAGCCAGATGGGACGGGCCATATCGCATAATTACCAGGATGAACGACGTCACCTATCGAAACCAGAAAGGGTCGCGAGGTGCACCGAAGATAGTTCATCTGGATCGGTTGGCTCGTTACTATGGGTCCAACGATGTTCGAGACGAACACGTTTAAGAGGGAGACCTTGTTACGAATTGAAAATAACGCCATCTATCAGTGAATGGGAGAACTAGATGAGATTAGATGTATCGGTTGTTTAAAGCTGTTTCATCTATCCTCTAATAGATGGCGTTGGTGTAAATAAAACAATTACACAAATCTAGAAACACGTTACACTTTACCAGAAATTTCGTGAGTCGTCTTGAAAAGGCTAGTTATGTGTTCCGGCCGGTATAAATACCGCGTAAACGCGCGACACAGATATAGTTACAATTGAACGTCGGAGCGATAATCATCAAGCGAAGGAAGTAAGTCCGAAGTGTTTAGTGGTGTTTCTAGTGGTGTGAATAGTGAGTTTTATTAGTGTTGAAAAATTAAGTGTGTGTATCTAGTGTTATTGTGTTAGTGAATAAAGTGCAGTTTTTCTGGCATAGTGTATATAATTTATCACCGAACCCCAGCTCGTAACAGTATGTATGTTCCGTTTTCACGCGAAAACGGATGAACCGATTTTGTTGAAATTTTATATAGAGATATATTGGACCATGGAGACGGACATAGTCTACCATAAGTTGCAAAAATTAAACTGGGAGGGATTGAAGGGAGGATAGAAGTTTGTACGGCAGAAATTTTCCTCTTGGAAGTAAGAACGCATGCGCGAATAATTGAGTGCTGCGCATGTGCTATCTGTCAGTACTGACTGTCACATCATACATATTGTCAAGGAGCACAGAATAATAAGTATATTATCCAATCTCTTTGTCAAGGAGCAAATATAAATATTGTCATGTGTGTGTACATTGTTCGCATATCTAAACAAATAATATACTACGCTCAAACGGCTGAAACGATTTTCTCTACCTACTAAAATTATAAATGCGAAAGTGTTTATAGATATATATTGGACATGTATTGAAACATGGCTTTGACATTTGTCATGGATACCTACTGACCGAGTTACTTTGAACCCTATAGAGCTTCTGACTCTTTAGAATAATCAGGAGTAGCTTCACACAACTTGAGACTGAAAGTAGATATGTGTTACCCAGAATTTAACGCGCGCGAAGCCGCGGGCAAAAGCTAGTATATGTATATATGTAGCTATCCCACAGAAATAGCTATGCCTTTGGGTTGTAGAGGTCAGTCAGGTAGCCGCTCTGTGGAAAAGCTAATAATGAGTAAAATCCGGTTAGACTAGTACGCAGACTCCGTTTGGCGCTTACCTATAACGCTAGGTGAATGATGATGAGTCTAAAATTTAACTTAAAACGTTAGTCCATGAATTCTTGAAAAATCTTAAAGATCGCACTCACCTCAGAACTCTGTCGGGTCCACAAAGGTCGAGAGTAAATATAAAAATAACAAGTATATTTTTAAAGTACACAATCTTAACCATTATATTATGGGAATGGGTGTAACAGCTGCGTGCAGACTCGAATATATTTGATCAAGAATGGGTACCTACATACAGCTTCTCCAAATGCCATAGTAGCCATTTTATATTTTTTTACATAACATAACATAACTTCACGCCTTTATCCCCGAAGGGGTAGGCAGAGGTGTATTTAAACACCCATACTTCGCCAGTTATGTGTTGGTCCCAATGTAATAGGAGGCGAGCCTATTGTTATCTACCAGGCACATTATAAAGCGAGCAATAATTAACAATTTTTAATCATACAAAACTTCGAAAAGTCAAAGGTGTGCGCCCGGGTTACCTGGGGATCGAAACCGAAACCATCGTCTCGGCAGTCCGATACGTACACCACTGCGCTTCAATATATTTTTGATTCATTCTTAAAACAAATATTGCATACGTTGTATACTTGTTATCTTGCAGTTAAGATAATAGTGCTCATAGGGTGACTTGGCTTGACGTTCTTAATAGGTTGGAAAGGTCAATCAATGCTTGCACAGGTCACCACTTGGATGTGTTATAGCATGACATGTGGCATTTACATTTACATCAGATTGCTACCGTGCAGAAAAATCATGCTTTATTAACTTACAGACAAGACACAGTCAAAACTATTGGGAGTAAGAAGCTGAAATTTAGCGTGTATGTTGAAGACCGTAGGGGGGCACTAAGAAGGGATTTCCTGAAATTTCCGGGGGTCAGGCAAAAACGATTAATTAGAAATAAATGGTGAACGTGATAGTTATTGCATGATCATGGCTGGTGTAACTTATATGGAAACTGCCAAGCAAGTAGGAGCTATTTAATTTTAACCATTTGGCGACTTTACAAATATTGAATCAACAGACAAAAAGTACATCCAAATTTAAAATAACATGTTGTGTATCACATAAGGGGTTATGTCGTGTTGGCAAACCCAGAACACTCGCAGTTCCAAACGTCTTAACCAATACATAATACTATTATGTCATATTATCTTACTAGTCATTCGGCTTGGCCCGCGTACAAATCCCCTCCTAACCATATCAATAACATCGTTTCAGAGAAAACCAAACATAATTTCGCATTTATAATAATAGTATGGATAAGACAATATTATAAATGAAAAGGGAAATAACCTCTTACCTCATCAATTTGATAGAACACAACATAATTTACAACATATATCCTCTGGTTGTGGCATATCCGTGTGGTTGACGGCATAGAATACAAGTGTCACCACCCCCTATCTTCCCGTGGGTGTCGTAAGAGGCGACTAAGGGATAACACGATGCAAATACCATCTTTGCGTAGAGACGGAAAACTCGACATCAAACCCTATACGACTGCCTCGTTGGTCTCGCGGCATAAATGTGCGCGTGGGATCGGGAGGTCCCGGGTTCGATTCCTGGGTCGGGCAGTGTTATTGGGATTTTCTGTCACGAAATTCTCAGTAGCAGCACGGACTGGAAATGTGCCCGGTACGGCAATAGGCTCGCCCCTTATTACGTGGGGCTAAAGAATATCTGGCGAAAAGTGGGTGTAGAAATACACCTCTGCCTACCCCTTTTGGGATAAAAGGCGTGACGATATGTATGTATGTATGATATTCCAGACTTTGGTCAGCTGAACTTTTGATCAAATGACCATCGTTATTTTAAACTTTGTTGATTTATACGTTGTTCTTTTGAAATTTGCTCAGAAATGTTTTGATTTTCTAATATGCAACCTTATAAACATACACGTGCTCTTCGTAATTGTATTAACTTTCAAGTGATGATGGTTATATTACGTTTCCTTTATTTTATTGTTTTTTTTTCTTGTTATGACAAAGTGCGGTGTTGGATTAAAAGTACAAATTGTCGCTTCCTCATTTCATTCCACAGGTGTTGTAAGAGGCGACTTAGGAAATAACACGACATCGAACCCTATACCAACCCGTTTGACGCGGCGTGGTATAAGTAGGCCAAACTTACTGGCTCGCAATAGTCACAATGCTATTGTGTAGCAAAATAAGAAAAGTATCGTAAATAGACCTGGGAGTTTCACACAAAATATAAAATTAAACTCATTATTTCTAAGGAACAATGCGCTAACTAACACAAAGCTTAATAACGCAATTAAATAAAGCATAGAAGTTATTATACTCATATTGTCATTTGTTTCAGTAGGTACTTACTTATACCTAAAAGTTCTTATTTATTCACTCGTAAAGTTATCGTAAAATTCTGAATGTATACTGTAATCTCCGTGTCTTGCAATTAAAACTGGGTAGATTTTCATGTAAATTTACACTATTATTTTTACAATACTTCCTCTTCATTCCTTAAAATCAAAAATGTTGCTTGTTAACTCCTACATTAATGTTTTAACTCTCAATGTTACAGCTGTAACTTTTACAACAATATCGCAAACTAGATTTAATTACTTAGAATTTGTTTTATTTCTTTTTTTTATTGTTTTTCTTGTCTAGATTAAAAAAGGGCAATGGAAAATGTTTATTCAATTTACAAATGGGCAGACTAAAGAAAAAGTTAGAGTAATTATGTAACTGAACGACCTACAGAAATGGCAGAATAGCAAGAAAGTTGAACTGAATGACAAAAAAACTTTTACTGTCTCGTCCGTCCTATTGGCATTGCCTTTGACTAGATGAGATTTCCAAATTCAATTTTAAGTTTCAGGGTTTTCTGCTAGTAGAATAGACGATTATACAAGAAGCCATGTGGTGACGGATAAAGCATGTAAAGTGTCACTACCCTATTTCGTCGTGGGTGTCGTAAGAGGCAACTAAGAAAAAACAAGTAAGCAAATAATAAACATCTTTGGGAAGAGAAGGACAACTCGAAATGCAATCCTTTGCCAACCCATCTGGCCAGCGCGGTATTGTCAGCCAAAGTCTCCTTTTGGCTGACAATAGTCACAATGCTATTGTAACACAAAATAGGAAAATATGGCAGTGAAAGACTGTAATGATGATGATGAAGGATAAACGTTAAAAGCCATAAAAAAATATATAAAATCAGGCAGTGAAAATTATTTATGTGTAATAAATATCAACACAGGAAAGGTTAAAATTCTCATCACTCATCTATATACTATCCCACTGCTGGGCACGGACCTTTTTTCACAATGTTAAATTCTCATCAAAAACTATTTGCTACAAAACCGAGCAAACTTTTGCCTCGAATCTAACATGACATTTAAACTAGACTCTCAGAATTGCATCATAGATTTTATGTTTTAAAATTTTCAAGTGGGTGTACTTAGCTGCTTGCTAAGACAATAAAGTAGCGAGTAGATATTAACGTTTCCAGTCGAATGCTTACACGCCAGAGCATGTTCAAACACAGGCGTATAAATGGTGGCCACCCACCAGCCATTGTTTGCGATTCTAATATGAATGTTACGGTACAGGAGTAAGATTCGCCATATTATGGTATAGCCAGCCAATCTCAATCTCATACATTAAAGACATAAAGACATATTTATTTCTGCATTTTGGTTGTTTACAACACTTATACATGTCAAAACCCTATTCTAGATGATGCCGGCTTTTCCTAGCTAAATGACTTCTTGAGAAGAAAGGCCGAAACAAACTCAGAGTCATTGTTTTTTTTGTCACTTCAATTTCTTTAGTCTCATTGAGATCTCATTGAGATCACAGTTTCAAATCATAATTTAACTAGATGAGCTCACGGTTACAATACGTTATTCAGGGCTACTGATCCACCCCCGTGGCTTATAGCGTGATATTATACAGCCAATCTTTAATTGTTAGATAGCCCATTTATCAAGGAAGGCTCCTTGATAAATGGGCTATCTAACAATAAAAGATTTCTTCAAATCAGACCAGTAGTTCCTGAGATTAGCGCGTTCAAGCAAACAAACAAACTCTTCAACCTTATAATACTTGTATTTTGTAGTAGCATTTATTTGCAATCAAATGAAAACTAACTATAGCTAAGTGACTATTTACACATAAGATAAAATAATAATTTCTATACTTAAATAACTAAAAAATACATTACAAAAAGGAAGGAAAAGAAAATTTAGAAAATATAAAAATAATTAAAATATAATCTTAATATATAAAATCCTTGCGTTACTGACTGACAGACACGCTAGAGCCGAAACTATTGGACGCAGCAAAGTGAAATTTGGCATGTATGTTCCTTGGGGACCGTAGGGGTGCACTAAGAAGGGATTGCCCGAAATTCCCACGGGATCGGCCAAAACGGGTAAATTAAAAAAATGCAGGCGTAGCTGCTGGCGTCCTCTAGTACTTGTATAGATATGCACTTCCCTGACGTCGTTTCGAGATTCAAGCAAACGCCTTTTCGTGTCGTTTTTTAATGTTCCTAATCTTCTATGTGAAGCTTGTTGAATTGTTAAAATGGTGTGTGTTAAAGTGATGGTTGTTTTCAGCATTGACAAGTTTAATTGTTTTATAATCTTATTCAAACTTAATTTGAATAAGTAAATATTTTGTTAAAATTTTCCGTGTTGATATGAAATGAACATGAACAAGTAAGGGCAAAGCGGTGACAACAGCCACTGAACAACAACATGATATGTTAAGATGCCGAGTCCTCGACGAAGTGGCGTGATAATAACTCTGGTGTTTCTCAAGGCGGTGTTCTTTCTCCTTTATTATTTTCTATGTTTATTAATCTCCTTACTCAAAATCTTCAATGCGCTTATCATATGTATGCCGATGACTTGCAGATATACTCTCAGGCGTCCGTTGAAGACGTCACATCTGCAATTCTCGATTAACCGTGATTTAAGCACCATACAGAGATGGTCAGACGACTTTGGATTACTATATATACCTAACAAATGCCAAGCAATAGTAATTGCTAGCCAATGGACTATGAAAAGATAAGACCTGTCAACTTTGCCACCACTAATTTATGATGATAACATCATAGATGTGTGCCCAGTAGTCAAGAACCTTGGCCTACAGATGGACTGCACGTTAAGCTGCCGAAACCATGTCACTCAAACTAGTAGAAAGATTACCGGTACTCTGCGTGCTATCAATCGCCTAAGAAACTTCCTACCACCCAAAACTAAGACAATGCTTGTGAAAACTTTGGTATTTCCCTTGATCGACTATGTATGCTACTATGACCCGAATGCAGATCTTCTTAACAATATTGACCGTCTTCTCAATAACTGCATTCGATTTATTTTCGATCTTCGCAAGTATGACCACGTGTCTACTTATCGTTCCCAGTTGAAGTGGCTTCCTATTCGTTAAAGACGCAGACTGCATGCTCTCACTACTCTCTATTCTATCCTCATGTCTCTCGATACGCCTAACTATTTGAATACTGCTAATAGCTGCAAACACGTGAATGTTCCTAATGTACTTGTATTCTAATATAGTTATAAATAATTAATAATTTTGTAGGTAGTAGAGCCTTGCTGATTTCAGCGTGAAAGGGCCGGCTCAACCGGGGAAGTACTACCCTCTCACAGAAAATCGACGTAAAGTAACAATACTTATATTGTTGCGTTTCGTTCAGTGAGTGAGAGTGCCGGAGGCCCCATCCCCTATTCCTTCCCCCTCATCCCATTCCTTATCCTATCCCTTTTCCCAACCCTAAGGGGCGGCAACGCACTTGTGACTCCTGTGGTGTTGTTTGTGTCCATGGGCGGCGGTAATTGTTTACCATCAGGCGATCCGCCTGCTCGTTTGCCGCTTATGACATAAAAAAAATACTATATCATATGTCTATGGTTTGACAAGTGAAGCTATATCATATGAAAGTTTCATGATTCATCAAAGTCCATTCAGTAGTTTATGCGTAAAGAAGGTGAAAAACATGAACAAACATCCATCCATCAGTATTTTTTTTTTTTATTTCTGCCGAACAAATTGACTCCATGCTGCCTGATGTTAAGCAGTCAGTGAAGTCCCATAGTGATGGACATCATCCCAGCAGCCAGCATGGCATTATCGCATGATGGCCCTCACCTTGACGGCCTTGAGTAAAGCTTTTTCACGCCCCGCTTAAAGGAATCGGGATCATAAGTGGAGGGAAACACGTGGACTGGTAAAGAGTTCCACATCTTAATGGTACGGCAGAGATAAGAGGCGCCGAACCGTTTGGTGCGTGACGGTATCTGTTCTACCGTGTAAGAGTGGCACCTCAACCCAGCACGTGTCGTTCGGTATAGGAAAGGAGAGGGTAGGATTAGTTGAAAGAGCTGTTCGGAGTACTCACCGTGATAGATGCGGTAGAAGACAGCCATTGAGGCCACGTCTCTGCGTAATTGCAGTGACTCAAGAGTCTTAGTGGCCTCTGGATCCCCGATGATACGGACATCATGCCGCTGCAACCTATCTAGGGCGTCCAATAAGTACTGAGCGGAGCCATTCCAAAGGTGAGAGCAGTATTCCACGCAAGAGCGAACCTGGGTCTTGTATAACAGACACAACTGCTCCGGTGTGAAAAACCTCCTCACCTTGTTCAGGACTCCGAGTTTCCGAGATGCAGATTTGATGACACCCTCGATGTAGTTCTTCTGGTTGAGATTTCTGCGTATGTCCATACCCAGGATATTAAGGCTGTCTTGAATCGGTAGTGGAGTGTCCAGAAGAGAGGGATGGGGAAGGAATGGAGATACCTTGGCTGAGAATGCGCACACCTGTGTTTTCTTGGCGTTGAACTCGACCAGGTTCTCATTACCCCAATGTGAGATGCAATTTAGAACCCGGTCAAGCTCAGCAACAAGTGTTCGCCTATACTCCTCAGTATCGGCTTGCTTAGCCGCAGGGTGTCCAAGATATCGCCCATGTACAGTACTGTCATTTGCATAGCAATGTATGCCCCCAAAAGTGAGCATATCATTGATATGCAGAAGAAAAAGCGTGGGCGATAACATGGACCCCTGAGGCACACCAGCGTTCACCTGGAGAAACTGCGATGACTCACCGTCACAAAGGACTCGTATACGGCACTCATGCAAGAAGCTGGCAACCCAGTTGCACAATCGAGGCGGCAAGCCGTAGGCTGGAAGCTTGGAAAGAAGCGCACGATGCCAGACTCTATCGAAGGCTTTGGAGATGTCGAGACTAATAGCCAACGATTCCTCATGCCTGTCCATCGCCTCACCCCAAAGGTGAGTGACATACGCTAGAAGACAGTCAGTATATAGGCATTCAGTCAATTGTCAGATTCAATAACTCATCTTCGACATTTAATAGCTTTTTGAAATGCAGCAGTACCGGAGTGCACACAGCTTTCAATGCTAAACAATGTGCGGCCGCGGCGTAGTCACGCGATAGTCATTTGGACGCCCACTTCAAAGCGAATTAACCGTGCCCCACTGCCCATTCAATAACTATTTAAAAAATTTAATGGTATGACGCTAAGCTGTCGTATGTCAGCATGACCTCATTAGAGAAGCGTAGAAATGTGACTGACTCGCTATTCTTATTCAAATTGGTGAGATCAAAAATAGAGACTGTCCACAATTACTAGGCATGATTAGGTTCCAAGCTCCAGCTAGATATCCTCGGTCATCAATAACCCTCTGCATCCTCCACTCCGCAGGACTGTGCTCGGTGCGTGCTCCACTATACCCAGAACGTGCAAACTGATCAATAGCTGTAGTGACCTTATCGCCATCCATACTGACTCTCTTAACAAGTTTCGCAAGATCACACATAGCGCACTGTAGCCTTATTTTATTTATTTTTGTTCTTTTGTCACCCAATTATTTCACTTGTGTTATTTTCCTATTTTTTGTAGTGTTTACTTTTAAGTTGCTTTTGGTGCATGCGGTGCTTACCTGTAATAATTGTAACACTTGAATTTTGTTTCCTTATATCAACAATTTGTTTATTTTTGATATATGTTAAGTGTATACAATTTTTGGTGAGCCAAATAAAATAAATAAATAAATACCTTTGTATACTGCGTCTGTTAATGATTGACTGCGAGACAACGTACAGCCAAAACTATTGGGCGCAAGAAGCTGCAATTTGGCAGGAATGTTCCTTGGGAACCATAGGAGTGCACAAAGAAATTATTTTTCAAAATTCAATCGGTATCGGGTAGAAACAACCGAAGAAAAATATGCGGGCGTAGCTGTGAGCATCCTCTAGTCTAAGATAAAAAATGTTTTATTAATGTGCAATTTGTTGATGTACTTTTTAATTATTCTAGATTCCGGCAACAAATCTATGGAGTCAGCGTTCTGTGCATTAATGGCCCCCTCTCCTCTGCTAGAACTGAGCAGCATATTCTTCTTCTTCGTACCCGCCGTGCTGATTCTCTGTCTCTACGCGAGAATGGGGTACCACATAAGGTAGGTCCTGTACGTGTCGTTGCCAACTTATTTGTATTAATTAGTTTTAAAGTGTAATTCTTCAGATCTTCGTGTGCAACTAACTGACTCGCTTGTTCTTTCCAAGTTCGATTACCTCGACGTGGTGTACGGGCCCAGATTATTGGTGAAAACCTCCAGCCTCATTCAAAGAGTGCAGAACGCATGTGCGTGGTTTTGTTTTGACATCCCGAGACGTGGTCATGTAACACCATTTTTAAATGCAGGCAATATGTTGAAAATGAAGTGGAGAAGGGGTGTTCACTTGGCCACTCTTATGTTTGAGATTGTCAAAGACAAAGTGCCTGAATATTTGTTTGAGAAGTTGGAATGGATGGCTGAATATAAAAGATATGCTAGCAGAGAACTAGGGCAACCACTGCATATACCTAGGCACAAAACTACTGCATTTAGAGTTGGCTTTCGGTATAATGCTACCAAGTGCTGGAATAACTTGCCGCCTCCACTGCGCAAACTTGGTGGCGTAGGTAGCTTTAGGAGAAATTTGAAGAAGTGGTTTTTAACTCAACAAAAATCCAGCACGTAATTTTTGTTCTTGTTTGTATATTCTATATATTATATTTATTATATCTAAAATATTGACTGTCTTATTATCTGCTGTTATATAATTATCTGTCTATGTACACTAGTGTAATCCTATACTTCTCTAGCCTAACTTTTCTAGTATTTACTGTACCTTCTCTGGTAATCGTCCGTGACCAGCCCTTGGGTTTCAGCTGAAAAACAGCGCTGCGGTCATCCGTAGCATAGGCTGAGCTGTGACTTTTTGGACACACTACACAATATATATATTTATTTTCACTTTGTCTGTTTTTTTTTCTTTTTTGTATTTTGGTTTTGTCTTTACCGTCAAACTTTCTTGTGTTTTATTGGTGTGTCTAATAAATGCTTTTTCTTTATTCTTTCTTTCTTTCTAATTAAGTAAGAGCCCGTAGCAGAGTGATGTCTATAGAAGGATGGGGTTAAGTGACTTCGTCCCAGTCTGATTTATAGATGGGTGACTAGTCACCCACGATCTCCGCCAATACAACAGAAAATGTGTTCGTGAGGCGATCGAGCAGAATAAGGGATCCAAAGTGTTCCAGAGGGATCTGTCTGTTGGGCAGAGTCAGGTGACAAAGCTGAAGACGGAAGATGGCAGAATTGTATCGTCCAAGCCTGAGCTCTTGGAGGAGCTCGAAAGATTCTATGGACAGCTATACACGACAACGCAACAACCCGCAAGTACTCCAGCGTCAGACCCTAGAGCTGGATTGACCCGACACTATACCGAAGATATCCCGGACGTCAGCATGCACGAGATTAGTGTGGCTCTCAAACAGCTTAAAAACAACAAGGCACCGGGTGGTGACGGAATTACGAGCGAGCTTCTAAAGGCCGGCGGTACACCCGCGAGAGAAGCCCCTCGGAACCTATTTAATTCCGTCATTCTCGAGGGTAAAACGCCACAGGCGTGGCACAGAGGTGTGGTGGTGCTTTTCTTTAAGAAAGGGGATAAAACCCTCTTAAAGAACTACAGACCCATCACACTTCTGAGCCACGTCTACAAGCTGTTTTCGAGGGTCATCACGAATCGTCTCGAGAGCAAGCTAGACGACTTCCAGCCTCCCGAACAAGCCGGTTTCCGTAAAGGCTATAGTACCATAGACCACATACATACGCTGCTCCAGGTTATACAGAAGTCCGAGGAGTATAACCAGCCCCTATGCTTGGCGTTTGTGGACTATGAGAAAGCCTTCGATTCGATCGAAACCTGGGCGGTGCTACAGTCTCTCCAACGGTGCCGGATTGACTACCGATATATCAAAGTGCTTAAGTGTTTGTATGAAAACGCCACTATGTCAGTCCACCTCCAGGACCAGAGTTCGAAACCTATTCAACTCCAGCGAGGGGTGAGACAGAGGTATGTCATATTCCCGAGACTGTTTACCACTGCGCTGGAGGATGTTTTCAAGCTTTTGGACTGGAATGGACTCGGCATCAACATCAACGGCGAGTACATCACTCACCTTCGATTCGCAGACGATATCGTAGTCATGGCTGAGACCATGGAAGACCTAGGCACAATGCTCGATGGCCTCTGTAGAGTCTCCCAACAAGTAGGTCTCAAGATGAACATGGACAAGACAAAAATTATGTCGAACGTCCATGTTGTACCTGCTCCTATTCAGGTTGGGAACTCTAAGCTCGAAGTTGTCGACAAGTATATCTACCTGGGACAAGTAGTCCAATTAGGTAGGTCCAACTTCGAGAAGGAGGTCAATTGGCGAATCCAACTCGGTTGGGCATCGTTCGGGAAGCTACGACATATCTTCTCGTCCGATATCCCGCAGTGTCTCAAGACGAAAGTCTTTGACCAGTGTGTGTTGCCAGTGATGACTTACGGATCAGAGACGTGGTCGCTCACTATGGGCCTTATCAGAAGGCTCAAGGTCACTCAGAGGGCGATGGAGAGAGCTATGCTTGGAATTTCCCTGCGAGATCGAATCAGAAATGAGGAGATCCGCAGTAGAACCAAAGTCGCCGACATAGCTCTCCGGATAGCCAAGCTGAAGTGGCAGTGGGCAGGGCACATAGCTTTAAGAACCGATGGCCGTTGGGGCAGAAAGGTTCTGGAGTGGCGGCCACGTACCGGACGACGCAGCAGAGGTAGGCAAGGTGGACCGACGATCTCGTCAAGATCGCGGGAGGCGGTTGGATGCGAGCGGCTCAAGACCGGTCTGTGTGGAGAACCTTGGGGGAGGCCTATGTCCAGCAGTGGACGTTTGGCTGATATGATGATGATGATGACTAGTCACCTAAAAGGCGTCCCTCCATGTATCTGCGAGCACATAAAGTCAGACTATACATGTCTTGCGAGAATATTATCGAGAACTCTGCTTGAATATTGCTAGGAAACCTATATGTTCACATATAAATAATGAATTTGAACCTGCCGCGTAGCAGTCTGTTGGTTTTATTCTTTCCATGGAGACGTTTTTATTGAGTCAAATTTGCTTGACTAGTTCTCAAGCCATTAGGCCGAAAGTACTGAATCGTAACGGGCATTATCAATAAAGACAGAATCTACTATAATGTTCTGCTGCGATTTGACGTACCAGTCCTTCTCGGTTAGCATTTTATCTGCTCGGATCTTAAAAGAGTCATGTCATAATATTAATATCATAGCAATAACCTTTACTAATAAATTTATCTAAGTACTGTTAGTTCCTAAGATAAGAACCAAAATTCAAACAACTAAGCCCTTCAGCTCTATTTAATTACCATATCAGTCAAATATTGCTTTCTAATTAATCCTCCATCAATCGCATTCCAATTACATTCTCCTCAGAACATATTGTACACTATTTCTTATGTAATATTACAGCAACTGTGTCGAGAGTTTCCCCTTTGTTTATAAAACATTATTTAGATTATACGGTACGAGGTGACCATTCGTATTTCTTATCTTGCAAGCCCGTGACACTGACAAATTACTTACATACATTACATATTCATTGTGCTACCAAAACCATTGATAAAGGCGACAGCGAAAAATGTGCCTATCGTCACAACTCATGGGATAAAAACGTTATTAAATTCACGAAATGGAATTTACGCGTTTATGTTCCATTTGGTTTGAGTTCGAAAGTTGAATTGTTATTTTTTAGAGAATTTCGCGTTGAGAAAATTTAAACACTAATTATATACTACTTAATCAATTTTCTGTTTCACAAAAAATAGTTGACCACATTTTGAGTATTTGTGCTTGTAAAATCTAAAATTTGACACAACATATGAACAACTCATGATCAACTCCATATCAACTTTGTATTCGCGTTTCTGAAAACATTTGACATTTGTCAAACCTCACTTAGCACTGATAAATTGAAAAATATTTAAATATACAACTTTGGCCTTTTAACCTGTGATATGACAGCCAGTATGTCAAACTGTCCACACTACGGTTGCCAAGCAGCGGTTACGTCATACCGACGTCTACACAACAAGAAGGTCGTGAAACAGAATTTATAGAAAGAAGGTTCAAAGACTATTCATTATTTGGAACAAATAGATTACAACATTAATAGGAACAAATAGTATGGATAGAAAATATAAATAAGAGATTTCCGTGTTAAATCAATCCAAATAATTTCGCTGTGGCCTCCATGGAGGTATAATTCTAGGTACCTCCATCCAAATATACCTGGCCACAAATATTTTGTATTAAATATAAAACAAACTGACTTTGACATAACATACACGTTCCGTTTTCACTATACCGAATTGAACAAATTCAACAAACTGTTCATTAAAATTAAATAATCGTTAAATAATTTTAAATACAACTTTGTTTAGACTTTTTATTTGTTTCTGCATAAAAATAATTAACTAACAAGTGTGCTTCTTTATAAAATGTTAATTAATACGAATTTATGTTTAGTACCGGTTTTTTTACTTGCATCGGAACGTACTAGTGTTGTTCGGTTTGAGTTATTCATGATTTGTAGAATACTCAGTTGAAAGTGCTTTGAAAAAATCTCACTCTGACTTGTGAAACAGAAAAAACTTTAGTTGACTTCAACTAGTTCAGAAATTTTTAACTGATAAAAGCTGAAACTCTCAATTCAGAAACCGGCCGCCTGTTGCTGTAAATGTTTGGCATAAGTCATATTAATATCAGATACAACAGCTGGTTTTCAGTTTTCTGAGAATTTTGATTTGCTTTAATAACTAACTTCAAAATATGTCATGCAGTGACCAAGGCTGGTTCAATCCATGCCGAAACATCGGGACAAATAGAAGGTACTCATTTCATCTTCCGATTTAAATAATTACGCAATTAAGACCCGTCATATAAATATTAGCTAATGTTGGAGCTACGTTGGAGTATTCTAGAAAGCTTGTGGTGGCAAAAGGACTAGAAATCTATCTTGGGGTGATTTACATTAAGGAATGATATAATTAATTTAATGAAAGAGTGGGGCAGCGTTTTAAGTGACCGTCTCGACCGAGGGTTGTGTATTCAATTACCATAAGGGACAACATTTTATGTGATTCACTAATGCTAAACCAAGTTTTTTATGTTCTTTGTTCGAAACAAATGATTTCTAGTTCCGGCGTTGACATTTCATTCCATCAAGGTGCAAGCGTTGCTTGATAAAAAGGCTTCGTACATTTTTAATCGGTTATAAAATGCCAAATGCAATTTTTAAGTCGGATATTTATTATTTCAGACCTCTGCACAGAGAATTCAACAGTATAAAGGAAGGTCGGATAAAGCGATCAAAATATTAAGTGTATGATTTACTATACTCATAATTTTCTTTCTAAGCTTTTAACTACTGTTGATTTACAAGGTATACTTGAGTATTTTAGAATTTAAAGGGTTAGCAATGGCATTCATGGAAATCTTATATTATATAGGCAGTAACCCTTATGTTTGCAGATCCGCGCAGATGGGCCATGTTTGATTATCGAATTGAGCTCAGGCCAGGTATACTTTGATTTTTTCTTCTTTAAGGAACGATACGAGGTTAGATAGATGGTTTTATTGTAACTTGGACTTTTTAAAGCGAACACGTTGTAAGCAGCAATGATTGAAACAAGGCTGCCCAACTGTACACTGTAAACTAACTAAACTAATGATATGATTCTTCTTTCTCCGTTTGATGTTTGATTGGAATATTCAATATTTTCTTCAGATTTACAATCGTAGCTTTAGCGGCAAAAACGTAGTAGTCCGAAAGGGAGCAAGCATTTCTGACAGCGTTATCAACGTGCATCTTTTTGTACGGTAAATGAATTGTTGTAATCGACATAGTATAACTTATAACTGTATAATTATAATTATACCGTATAATTCAAACAAGTCTTTAGCTTTCTTAGATGTACTTGTCATCAGGAATAAAAACAACTCCTTAAGCCATACTGTGTATAGGAAAAAGACCCATACAAATAGGTACTTAAACGGTGAATCTCACCACCATCCTAAACAGCTACTGTAGGAATGTCTCTGTTTCAGAGAGCCCGCGGGATCTGTGACAAGAAACACCTGGACGCTGAGCTTCAACATGTCAGGCAAGTTCTGCAAGACAACAAGCGCCGACCGCCGCGCCACTGTCACAGATCCCAGAAGAAAGAAAAACCAGCCACAGTAGAAAGACAACCTGCTATCCTCCCATACATCAAGGGCGGGACCGACAAAATTGGCTACATCTTGAAGCGAGCTTCTATCAAAACTTACTACAAGCCGCCAACGAAGATCAGTCAATTATTACCATCTGTCAAGTGTCAGTTACCCTTGCAAGAGGCCGGTGTCTACAAAATTGACTGTGAATGTGGGCTCTCATACATTGGACAAACCAAGAGAAGCATAGGCATTCGACTCAAAGAACATATAGCTGACATCAAACATAAACGCTCAACAAAGTCTGCTGTGTGTGAACATGTGGAACAAGGACCCAACCACTACCTGCGATTTGATGAACCACAGATACTCGCAAAAGAACATCGTTTTCTTCCAAGGATGATACGAGAGACTATTGAAATTAAAAAACACCCTAATTTCAATAGGGAAGATGGTTGGAATGTTCCTCCAGCTTGGGACCCTGTCATAAGGCTAATGAAACCCAAGAAGGACAAAGTCACCAGAAGACCTAAGGACACTGTGAGCTCATTCTGCGTAAATAGTAACACCAGTAGTTGAAAAATGTTCGGGTACTTTGAGATAACTTATACATTCAAGAAAAAGACAAATATCACCTCAGTCTGCCGTGAACATGAATTCTGTAAAGAATTCGAAACGTCGGCTAGTAATAAATTAAAAATATAGTTTCTAGATCTTTAGTTTCAAATGTAATAACTTAGTGAAACCAATACAACGCGATAAAATCCGTAAACTGTAGTTTAATTTCAATGTGTAACATTCGCGTAAACCCAAGAAGATACTATGTGAACCAGTACGGACTGGAAACAGCAACAAAAATACGCCGGTTAGAAGATCTACAAACCAAGCGCGCAAGATACATAACATCTTTAAATTTCTTGAAAAGATGCCGGGATCACGATCTCATCCCTACATGCTGCAAGATATCAGCCAAGAACAACATACGTGGGAGCGCTAAGATCTTAAAACAGGCAAGTCAAAAGTTACTCATACAAAAGATCCATGAACACCGAGCTGACTTACGCAGAATAAATAAAAATGTTGAGAATTTATCTAACGAAATATACAGATTGACAACTTCATTTGATTTTAAACAATGCATAGATGCAATAAACAACAGAGAAACATCAAAATATTATGCGTCTAAACGTAACAAAATTCAAAAATTTGAAAAATTACAACAAAAATCAAATGACCAGTACAACATGAAACAGAACGTTTTTGCACGGACCAATCACACGCTACCGTCCGCCCATAGACAAACAGTTGTCAATCTGTGAAAACACACGTTAGATGAAAATACCGAGAAAGTACTTAGCAGAGGTTTAAATTACGCGATAACTCCATCAAGAATACCGTATGAAACCATCATTTGCAACGTTGAGGATTGCCTAGTCAAAAACAATGTGAGTAAGGAACATTTCGAGGCCATACGACAGGACGTTTCTGCTGTATTACGTCAATCGAAAGTGCTGGCAAGGAATCTACCTAAGACCGAATATCTCGCACTGAAGAACTTACAAGCTAGGCCTGAACTTACAGTACTCCGAGCAGATAAAGGAAATGCAACGGTAGTGATGGACACGTCCGAGTATAAACAAAAAATGGAACATCTTTTGTCGGATGAAAGTACCTACAAGTTGGTTAAGTCAGACCCTACGAACAAAATACTCAAGCAAACTTGTGATATTGTTAAGAAATACTCCGAAAAACTTAATTTGGACGTGAAATATTTAATACCATCGTGTGTAAAACCTCCTCAAATGTATGGACTACCAATAATACACAAGGAAAACGCTTCTCTGCGCCCGATAGTTAGTCAGATAGGCGCCCCAACTTACAGACTGGCTCAACACATGGCAAAGATTCTCTCACAGCTCAGAGGCAATACGAGAGCACATGTGAAAGATTCCTACCATTTTGTCAGTGAAATCAAACACCTACATCTCTCTGACAAGAAAACTATGGTTAGTTTTGATATACAGTCATTATTCACATGCATACCAGTACATGACTGTGTAGAAATTACTAGAAAGAAGCTGACAGAAAACAACATGCCTGAGGAATATGCAGAAATACTCAAACACTGCCTGACAACGGACTATCTGTTATGGGACAAGAAATACTACATACGTAGTAAACAGTGTAGCAATGGGCTCCCCAGTATTGCCTGTCGTCGCTGACATCTTCATGGAGGACTTCGAGGCGCGAGCCCTGCAGACTGCCACTATCACACCGAGGTTCTACAAGCGGTATGTAGATGACACTTTCACAATTTTACCAACAGATAGTGTTAATGCTTTCCTAAACCATCTTAATTCTATTAATAACCAAATACAATTCACAATGGAATTAGAGGCAAACAAGTCTTTAGCTTTCTTAGATGTACTTGTCATCAGGAATAAAAACAACTCCTTAAGCCATACTGTGTATAGGAAAAAGACCTATACAAATAGGTACTTGGTACTAAACGGTGAAACTCACCACCATCCTAAACAGTTAGTCAGTAGCTACTGTAGGAATGTCTCTGTTTCAGAGAGCCAGCGGCATCTGTGACAAGAAACACCTGGACGCTGAGCTTCAACATGTCAGGCAAGTTCTGCAAGGCAACAAGCTCCGACCGCCGCGCCACTGTCACAGATCCCAGAAGAAAGAAAAACCAGCCACAGTAGAAAGACAACCTGCTGTCCTCATCAAGGGCGTGAGCGACAAAATTGGCTACATCTTGAAGCAAGCTTCTATCAAAACTTACTACAAGCCGCCAACAAAGATCAGTCAATTATTACCATCTGTCAAGTGTCAGTTACCCTTGCAAGAGGCCGGTGTCTACAAAATTGACTGTGAATGTGGGCTCTCATACATTGGACAAACCAAGAGAAGCATAGGCATTCGACTCAAAGAATAGTATAGCTGACATAAAACATAAACGCTCAACAAAGTCTGCTGTGTGTGAACATGTGGAACAAGGACCCAACCACTACCTGCGATTTGATGAACCACAGATACTCGCAAAAGAACATCGTTTTCTTCCAAGGATGATACGAGAGGCTATTGAAATTAAAAAACACCCTAATTTCAATAGGGAAGATGGTTGGAATGTTCCTCCAGCTTGGGACCCTGTCATAAGGCTAATGAAACCCAAGAAGGACAAAGTCACCAGAAGACCTAAGGACACTGTGAGCTCATTCTGCGTAAATAGTAACACCAGTAGTTGAAAAATGTTCGGGTACTTTGAGATAACTTATACATTCAAGAAAAATACAAATATCACATCAGTCTGCCGTGAACATGAATTCTGTAAAGAATTCGAAACGTCAGCTAGTAATAAATTAAAAATATAGTTTCTAGATCTTTAGTTTCAAATGTAATAACTTAGTGAAACCAATACAACGCGATAAAATCCGTAAACTGTAGTTTAATTTCAAATTTCCCGTTCAGTTTGCTAGAACAAGTTTGTGGAAATTATCTTGATCGTCTTATACGATGCAACAAACTGTTCGCAACAAGTATCGTACAAAGAGAAAAGGGTTTCGAAATAGTTCTTTAAGAACTAGTTTAAGTTGTTGTAGTTTTAGATCTACTTTTTTTATAAGCTCGCGCCTGTATCCCCGAAGAGGTAGGCAGAGTTGTAATATTACACGCACATTTCGCCATGAATTTTTAGGTCCCACGTAATAGGGAGTTAGCCTATTGCCGTTACCGGGCACATCACCAGACTCTGTGCTGCTACTGAGAATTCGAAAAACCCAGTAACACTTTTGCCCGACCCGGGAATCGAATCCGGGACCTCCGACCAGCAGTCGCATACGCTATCCACTCGATCACGGAGGCAGTAGATTTAAGATAAACCGTTAATATATTTTATTTAAAAGGTTATAAAAGCGTATAAAATTCCAGTTTTACACTGACAGAAAACGCACAGCCGAAATTACTGGGCGCAAGAAGCTGTTTGACGTGTATCTGCTTTGGAGAGTGTAGGGGTGTACTAAGAAGTATTTTTACGAAATTCGTCCGGGTTCGACAAATATAAGTTAAATGTAAAAAATATGTCAGCTATATAATATGTGCGGTCGTAGCTGCGGGCATCCTCTACTAATACATACGTGTACACAGTCGAATACATTCTTGATAGCGAAACCCATTAAATAACTAATAAACTCTTGTTTGACAGGTATACACGAGTACCAGGCCAGATGTTGTTAATGGACACATTGTTGAGACACAATGTCCAATGAAATGGACAATAATCGTCGCTTTATTGCCTGCTTGAGATGAAACTATCAGACAGCAAAACAATTTTATTGTTTCTGAGCTTGATATTTTTCTTACTAGTTTTCGGTCCGTGGCCCAGCCGAAATTTTTGTCAGTAATTGTTACGGCAAGATTTAGCACGGGATCACACAGCTCAGCACAACACTCTAATGTTAATTCCGTTAAACCAGCCATTTTTCTGTAGTGGACATGCAAATCACAGGTGAAATGGGTTCATTTCTTAACATCAAACTACATCAATTGCTAACTTTATATAATCGCCAATAAAAATGAACATTTTTATCGACTCTTCTCAATAAGTATAGAATTATACACCTTATATTTTGCCCTTAACTTATACGATGTTTTCACGAAGTTATTTACTCAGTACCTTAATACGCGCACACGTATACAAATAACCAATCATGATCCTTTCAGTTAGAATATATTAATATTCCATACCTCGTCCTGTAAACAAAGATTACTGAAACAATAACTAGGTTACCCTTAATATCATAGAAAATCTAATAAATAATTTGGCCTCCATTTTGGAATACGAACAATATCTTGTGGCCTTCTAAGGGAAGAGTGTCAATTGAGAGATTTAGTAAATTAAGCAGAGAGATTTCAGAAAATTATATTCATTTGTGAAATGTATTTTGAAATGAAATCTCGAGTAAGTATCATCAAAGGATTAGAATTAATATAAGGTTTCGGTTTCGCATATATTGAGATGGCATCACTTTTATATAAGGAGAGCTTCTTACCGTTTATCATGCGCTTATCTAAACAGAACTTTGCTTAACAGAGAATTGCGTGAGAAAAAGTTGAAAGTTTGTTGTCTTATTTTCATAAATTTATGTATTTACTTAGGCGAACAATTTTAGAGTTGCTTAGGGACTGAGTCTGTTGAGTCAAATTAATGATTTTGAAAAGGGCTAACACTCATATACCTTCATAATTCTAGCGTAGTGAAGACAAGTCTCTTGGCTATCCAAGGCACCATCAATAGAAATTAATCACTATTCAGCAGAATCTCCGATACAAATGCTCATTAGTGCTTGTGTATTAAATTACCAAAGCAACTTCCAATGTATTTTCCTGTGGAATATAATTATATTGGCCAGATCTATACTAACATTTTTATATGATGGGTCTCAAACGCGTATTTGTTTAAATAAAGAAATACTTTACGGCGCGGGTTACGGTGTAACCCACTACACGACATTACTCAGACGTCCATATCCCTTAACTGAAAGATTTTCTTAGTACAAAAATAAGTACTCGCTGATAAAATGTAAAAACAGAAACTTTTATAGTAAGAACTGAAAATACAACACACCTAAGGATGAGTTATCGATAGAATAGATTACTTACACATAATTTTGATAACTTTTCTTATTATTAATTCCTTTGGAACGATCAACAAACAACAAGCTTGCTATTCACGAAACTTTTTGACGATACATAATTTACTTTTTACTCTAAAAATCTTTTGAAACTCTCTAAGTTTATAAAAAGTAGAGAGAATTTGAAATTAAAACTCCTCAGGTTACTTGTAAAGTTCAAAACACTCGATAAAATGAGCCTGAAAAATATGAGATTTATTTAGCAAGAATGTATTTTTTTGCTCTTTGTTTTTATTTTAACTACCCGAAAAGTAAATTATAAACATATGAAGTTAAGAAATGCTAGACACTATTTTATTGCAGCGAACATAAAAAAAAATCAACAGTCTACACCACCACAAATAAAGTTTGGGTCAGGTGGCAACAATTTTATACTATGCTGGGTAATAGTGTATTTTGACGATGAGTATTAATTTGAAGAAATATTAGCAGCGTGTGTAGTGACCATAGAAATATAAGTAAGAGGAGAAGTGCCAAGGAGGCGTGTCGCTGTCCGCGCGAGATGCCCAAAGTGGTCATATAGCAAGCAAATGACCGATATTATGTTATTATTGTTTCAAATGTCACAACGACTGTATTATTTTTCAATAAATACATTGCTCCTAAACTACTACCAAAATTTTTTGCGAAGTAACTGGACAAGCAATGTTATTATGACCAAACGATACTTTACTAAGGGAATACATCGTAAGACCGCTGCTTCTTGCAACAAATAGCACAACGATAGTGGCCGATGTTTTTGTGTAAGTTGAACGTTACTTGGTAAATACACGCTGTGTTCAATAGGATAAGGTTTAAAATTGAGTTTTTGTAGTTTTGATGTAAAAAATGTGAGTGTGTGCGCGACTGCGTTTTTATATTGCTTTTAATGAACTGCATGTGTAGTAAAAGCCGCGTGGTAAGGGCAAACTGGTGACACAGGTATCCGATACATTTTTGTCTACAGGCAGGGCATATCTCCTTGTTTATTATGTCTATGGTAGTGACAGACTTAGAATACAAAGTGTCACTACTCCATCATAAAATACGGCGAGCAAATAATAGTATGTTTTCTAGGAGATGGAAAGTTTGACATTAAACCCTAGTAGACTAAAAGGCTTAACCCCGTGAGAAGGCGCGCTATGAGCATTTTGCTCACGCATAAATTCATTATTGTAAATTTCAACTTTAGCCATACTGTGTCACTACAAGCTTCTCAGTACCTTCCTAAAATTTCACCGCCTCTTCTCTGACGCAACTCCCATGGTGCTCAGTGCCACTATGCCTGCGTGGTGATGGGTTTGTGAGTGGTGCATCGAGAAGCGCGGCATTTTGCTCATCACGCGCCCGTTCGTGTAAGTATTTTTTTGTTAATAACAAAATTGATTTGTAGTTATTATGCACAGTTATTGATTAACTGAGTGGATATATTATTTGCATGTTTTATTTGTTTCTTACAGTAAACAAGGTCTACAATGGGTGATTGGCAAGCCTCTCAAAGAAGAATGGGTGGTTTTATCCCAAGTGTTGTAACATCTTGAAAACTATATCAAACTAGAGGATGATCGCAGTTACACCCGCACATTAACTGGTTCTTCTGGATTCCGTAGTAGTTTCGGGATATCCCTTCTTACTGCACCCCTATAGTCACCAAGGAATATACGTGCCAATTTTTTTTTAGAGTATTGTGCCCCGTAGTTTTGGCTGTAGCTTGTCTGTCATTCAGTCAGTAACGCAATCATTTTATACATATACGGATGAAATATATCAATATTTTTTTTGAAAGGGTGTAATTCTGTAACATGTACAGGGAAAATGTTATAGGGGTTTAAAAAACAAAACTTACGCGCGGGCTTATCTGAGCGAACACCTAAGAAATGGCATGTAGAGATCATAAAATGCATAGGAATATGCTTGGCAAATCATTTGTCGTATCAGTAGTAGATATCATCAGGATTAGGCGGTCAATGCCACATTCACAAAACGCCACGTTCGCAAAATGCCACACTTTCTATATGCCACATTAGTAAAATGCGTTAAAAAATTGTGCAAGTGCGAGTCGGACTCGCGCACGAAGGGTTCCGTTCCATCATCTATCAAAGAAAATCACGTTTGTTGTATGTATATTTAAATATTTTTTAAGTTTCTACCTGTTTATTAAGATTGAGTAACAAATAGCTTAAAAATTAGGTTTGTTGTATGGGATTTCCTTTACTATTTCCTTTTTTTATGTAATTATTTATTTTGAAAAGTAATATACAACTACATATTCTGTGAAAATTTTAGGCGTCTGCCTGTTACCGTTGGTATTTTTGAGCAAAAAATACGAAAAATAACACGTTTATTGTATGGGACACCCCTTAATATTTTTTTATTTTTTTATTTTTAGTATTTGTTGTTATAGCGGCAACCGAATTACATAATTTGTGAAAATTTCAGCTTTCATTATTGTCAGTAGTTGATCTATAAAAGAACCTTACTAAGTATTCTCTGGTCGTTTCTATAACTTAATTTCTTTTGTAGACATTGCCTGTAATTTTTTATTGAGAATCTAAAGTTTTATTGAAATTCCTAGAATTTAATTATTATTTGCTGTCATTCATAAAATTGTGGGGCTCAGTTGGCTTGGCTAGCCTTAAATTGATAAAATTGCGAAAAATGAATACCTATTTTTGTAAAATACCTTTTCTCCTGTCGGATTTGTTAAACTAAAATTAGCCAGTTTTTTTGAGAAGGCAACACTCGTACTTGGATCAAATCCTGTGAAGGCTTTACTAATCAAATTCAAATTCACCACTAGATACAAAATACACCCAGACTCTAAATAACAATTTTAGGATTCACAGCGTGTTGTCTCTATTTGGGGCGAGGTAACTGCTTAAACCAAAACGCTATCTATGCATTCTATTTTATTATCACGAATAACAAGGGGGAAAAGACAATTTGTCGTTTGGAAGCGTCCAACAAACCTTCGTAGACGATAATTGAAGTTCATCTTACCGTCGGGTCTAATATTTGATCTATTCATGGCTATAAGCTCTAGAGGCATAAGCTGCATACAAAGTATATCAAATATGTATCCCTAGTGGCCATATCCATGAATATTAAGACCGGCCGTTCGTTTGTGTGCGTTTCTATAACAAACTGCCTAAAGCAGTTACAGACCTTACTGACGGGAGATTTAAAAACATTTTAAGACGGCTATCGTTAAAAAAACATATTATTATTATAAGATAAGTGATTACATTGACGATAGTCATGTATGGCGTTAGTTGTTTTCTGCACGTGCGGCTTCCCTGGCAACTGAAGTAACCTTAGGTATTATTGAAGTCTTAGGCCCACTTGCACAACGATTCTGAAATTGAATTAAGATGTATTTAACGAGAAAAAAAATATTCAACACCACTAGCGTCTTGCACAACGAAAAATTTGTCGAATAATATGATTTAAGAACTGTCAAAATTAATTACCGAAAATCGGCTGTTTAGTGGCTAATTTCATTTAAGAACTGTCACACTGATGTTGGCATCTTGTCATTAGCGACGAGAATTATCTATAATTATTTGATCTTGAACACTTGTAAAGAACCCAGGAATGACAACTGGTCCCAACTTCTATTTCTTCCTCGCCAGATTTGTGGTCTAGAATCACAGACATAGATCTACATAGATAACGCAAATGCATGCACTTCGCGTGTCTGAACTCCGACCAAGCGTCGAGCTTGGTCGCCACGAACTTCAGTCCCCGCGCGTCCGTTTTACCGTTAAGTAAACTTTATTCACATTACGTTGCCGCGTTTGCTTCGGACGTTTGATCTGACGTTGTGTATTACGAGACGATGAATATCGCACAAGCGATACTGTCGCGCATCGCTTCGACTTCGTGATACAGGCAACGTAACAGTAGGTATTAAAAAGTCGGCACGCTTGGTTTCAATACAAATCGTGATAATTGCGTTATCTATGTAGATCTATATCTGTGTCTAGAATAGAGCTTATTTCTTCGTAATTCAAACCTCTGACAGCCATCCGAAACAAAATAAATTAACTTCATTGAATTTTACTTTAATAATATCTAAAAATAAATAAATAATCTTACGATTTTACTACACTGGGGTACTGGCGTACCCCACAGCACTTATACAGGCGACCACACAACGCGGCCCTCGTCACGGTATTGACGTAACGCGAGCGGTTGACACCAAACTAAAATACTCCGACGCGCGAATTCGTGGATATTAAAGAAATTGAGATATTTAGAAAACAAATCGGTGTTCTAGGGTTCTAGGGTTAATGCTCAAAAGTTTATAGTTATTATTTGTCAATTGTCATTTCGTTGCAAGGCGACGACAATGCATTTTGTTTTATGCTCAAAGTATATATAGTCTAAGGTTTTATGCGAAAGCATACGCATAACATCGTTAAAATCGTAACAAAAAGTTGTGTAACTAAATCTAAGCGTTATTGTCGTTGTGCAAGAGGACGCTAAATACTTTTAACTTAAATTATTTTATGCTGTTAATTATGTTCAACAAATTTAAATTAAAGAGTGACTTAAATCAAACGTTACGCAAGTGGGCCTTAGGCCCACAACGACAACAACGCTTAGATTTAGTTAAACATTTTATGAGGTCGATAAAGTAGTTTCTACGTTTTGTTTCATGGCATGAAGCCTTTTTGTTATGATTTTAACGATGTTATGCGTATGGTTTCGCATAAAACCTTACACTATTATATACTTTGAGCATGAAACAAAACGCATTGTCGTCGCCTAGCAACGAAATGACAATTGACAAATAATAACTAGAAACTTTTGAGCAATATATAACCCTACATTGGGTGCAGGTGCACTCCACACCGATTTGTTTTCTAAATATCTCAATTTCTTTAATATCCTCGAATTCGCGCGTCGGAGTATTTTAGTTTGGTGTCACTGCTCGCGTTACGTCATTACCGTGACGAGGGACCGCGTTGTGTGGTCGCCTGTATAAGTGCTGTGGGGTACGCCAGTACCCCAGTGTAGTAAAATCGTAAGATTATTTATTTATTACGATTGATGCATTTATATGTAATAAATTATTAAATTTGATTATTTATTAAAACAATAGTCTTATATGAATAAAATACGGATATTTTTAGATATTATGAAGGTAAAATTCAATGAAATTTATTTATTTTGTTTCGGATGGCTGTCAGAGGTTTGAATTACGCAGAAATAAGCTCTATTCTAGACCACAAATCTGGCGAGGAAGAAATAGAAGTTGGGACCAGTTGTAATTCCTGGGTTCTTTACAAGTGATCAAGATCAAAGAATAAGCCAAATATAAAGTTTCAGCAGACAGTTTTGAAATTAAGTTTGGAACTGATACATGAACATTTGGAGAACCGTTACCGGATGCCAACTTAGTCCATTGCAGTGATCCTCAAAAAAGGACAAAATCCTACAAGCGCTGTTGCTCAAACTACATTTAACTTTGTGTAATAAGGCTGATTTGTGATCTCAAGTTACCGATTATGTTTAATAAAACGTATTTTCATGAATTGTTTTTATTTTATTTTAAGGATTACAGCACCCCAGTGTAGGAATAACATGTGCGCCAAATAGTGTAGGATTCTAGGGTTAACAATAACACAAGTAGGTATATTGTTATCAGTTATATCATCATCATCATCATGTCAGCCTAGGGACGTCCACTGCTGGACATAGGCTTCCCCCTGCTGCGTTGTCCGGTCCAGTTATATAATTATAGATAATTTTGATTTCATTTTGATTCAGATGCCAACATCAGTGTGACAGTTCTTAAATGAAATTAGCCACTAAACAGCCGATTTTCGGTAATTAATTTTGACAGTTCTTAAATCATATTACTCGACTAATTTTTCGTTGTGCAAGACGCTAGTGGTGTTTAATATATTTTTTCTCGTTAAATACATCTTAATTCAATTTAAGAATCGTTGTGCAAGTGGGCCTTAGTATTCATTAGTTAAAATTATTTTTAAGTAACCGGACCTAGAAAGTTTATTTTTCTCTAGTTTATAGTAGGTATTCCAGTTTTGCCTTTTTCAGCATGTTGGTTATTATATTCATTGTTTTAAAGTGACCTACTTTGTAAAGTGAGCACAATGTTAGCTGATAATACTATTATCGTCAAATTATCTCTCATATAAAAGTCCAGATCATTAATCTTACAAACTTCTAGTCACAGTTAATTCTTTTGCTATTCTACATTGTGCTCGCTTTTTCTTGACAAGATATTGTAATTCTTAAAACAAAATTGTAACAAATCAAATATTATATTTAAAAGAGTACCCAGAAGAGTATCTTGCCGGAGTCTTCTCCCTGGGCCTACCTTTTGGAACCGGCAACTATGTGACGTCGTGCCCCGGCGCTTGCGAGCCTCGCTACGAGTGACGCACGGCAGTGGGGAGCCCCGCTCGCCCTCTCCCGCTCGCCGACCTTATATATACCGGCGACACACGTGGTTGGGCTTTTCTGCTTCGGGACAACACGACCAAAGCTGAGTACCCCATCTAAAGACCTGTGAAGTGCCAACCTACCACCCACGCCCTGGATAATTGTCTAGTCGGCTAATCTCAAGTGTCAATTTTTTTGTGTAATTAAAGCCATTGTGTAACTGGAATATAACGCGAGTTTAAACTTTCCTGGTGATATTTTTTATTTATTTCCCGTAAGACATCCTAATTATCTCTCTTTAATTGCTCGGCGAGTGATCGATCCCGGCTGCCCCGTGGAGGTCGATCGCTCGTGCGACATTGGCGCCCAATAGAATTTTTAAATATATTTTTAAAACGTAAGTTGGCACTTTACAGGTGAGTGAAATAATTTCTTTTTCTCTTGTATATTTTTCTCCTGTGTGTGCATATATTCTGGTGTGGTGAATTGCGTACAGGTGCGGTTTCTATCTGTTTTGATTGGCCATAAGCAGTTTAGCTGTGTAAATGATATAACGGTGATTTAATTGACGTCGGTCTAAAATCACGTTTCACCACGGGCAGCGTGCCCAGCCGCCAACCAGTTCTAACCGCTTAGCCGTTGAACTAACGTGCCTCGTGTTCGCGAAAAAAATATTGTGTTTCAACCTTTGAGTGACCTGTAAGAATTTTTTTTTTAATCCTTTACCAATCATCACACCATTGTATAATTTAATGTATTTCAGCTTTTATTTAGCACGGTATTCGATTTTCTGGCGATATTTAATTTTTTTCCTAGTACCGGCGTAAATACTTAGATTTTCTATTATTGTTTTGTAATAATGGCTTACATTATAAATTTCTCATTATTAACTAAAGCGGAATTAGAATATGAGACCACAATACGCGGCGTTTCAAAGCCTGACGATCCCCGCAAACAAATCGCAAAACTTTCAGTTAAAATTCCCTCGGAGGATATATTATCTTCACCCTTCCCACCAGAGGAGGATGTGGCTGAAGTGGAAAAGTCGTTATTAAGATCAAATAAACACCTATCTATGTTGGAAACAAACTATACTTCCGAGCTTCAACAGAAGGTCGAAACCGTGCTACACCATTGTTTTCATCGACTGAATAGGGTGGATACCGGCAGTCTTGATGTTAAAAAAATTGAGTCTGTGTGGAATAAATTTAATGACTTATATGCGAAATTACAATTAATCACGAGCCGTAGTTCGTGGTCGGATTGCTCAGTGGCAGAGGGAAACACTTCCTATAATTACGACCGTAAGCTTTTTTCGGAATTAGGTAAATTCAAATTTAACGGTAAATCATGTGTAAGATCTTTTATTGAAAAAATTGATGAATTTATGTCCTGTAGATCTATTCCACACGACAAGATGTTGTCTTTCGCTTTTGAAATATTTTCGGGTGACGCATTAGTTTGGTATCGTTCTGTTAAAAATAATGTAAAGACTTGGTTAGAACTTTGCGAACTTTTGAAACGAGATTTTAGTCCGCATAACTACGATTATCGGCTTATGACGGAGATTCGTCAGCGCTCACAGGGCAAGAACGAATCAATAACTATTTACGTGGCAAAATGCACGGTCTGTTTTCGCGACTTAGTTCTCCTATCGCTGATTCGGAGAAGCTAGAAATTTTAATAAATAATATTAGACCTTGTTACACTAATTGTCTGCTCACTGCAAAGGTTGTTGATGTTGATAGTCTGGTCGAAGTTTGTCGTCTTTTCGAAAATTATCAAAGTCGCAGTAAGCAATTTTCTGAACCCCCTAAAGTTTCAAAGAATACTGTAGCACCCGATCTAGCGTATAATTATCCGTTTTCTAATTTTTCTTCAAACAAAAATGTTTACAATCATAATCACTTCAATAAATATAACTCTGTCGCCGATACATCGAGATACAAGTCTGTACCACAAGTCAACGCCGTATCGAGTACTTCTAATATAAATAAAACTTTTTGCGTGCGTTGTAGATGCAATTCGCACTCATTACGTAATTGCCGTCAGCCACACTACCTAATCTGTTTTAAGTGCGGCACAAAGGGTTTCAAGGTGTCAGACTGCCCCAATTGTAAATCTAAGTCGACCCCTACAGTTTCAAAAAACTAGTTATTAAGGATTGTGGAAAATCAAATTATACAACTAATTGTAATAAAACAGAGTGGAATAATTGGTTGGACTTTTTAAAAAAATTCTTTAATAGCTATCATATTTCCTCAATCCGTAATTCTAAAGTAGAATGTTTACCTTACGTTACTCTTAAATTAAACGGAATACCTACCACTGGTCTTTTAGATTCTGGATCTTGCGTTACAATTTTAGGTAATAATTTGCATAACTTATTTTTGAAAGACAATGTTTTGGATAAATCGAAACCTTTAAGGTTAATAACAGCAGGCGGCGAACGATTTGAGTCTTTGGGATCGGTGTTTCTACCCTTTGAGTTTCAGGATAAATTGATTAACTTAGAAGTTCATGTTGTACCTGGGATTCAAAATTCCCTTATCCTTGGCATGGATTTTTGGCGAAACTTCGGCCTATTTCCTAACAAATTAGAGTCTGTTTTGATTGTGAACAAGTCTGACGCTCAAGTAATGGAGTTGCAGGCAGTTCCCCCTACACATCTTGTTTCTTACGATCATCTTACAGTCGACCAGAGAGCTACCGCTGACAACATTATTTCTAAATTTACCGATATTTTATACGAGAAGCGGGGTCTCGGTTGCACAAATATTATTTCTCATTCAATTGATACAGGTGATTGCCCCCCTATTCGGCAAAGATTTTATCGCATGTCTCCCGATAAACAAAGAATTTTAATAAAGCATCTTGACGACATGCTCTCAGAGGATGTGGTTGAACGATCCGAAAGCCCGTGGTCAAACCCGGTCATTTTGACCCCAAAGAAGAATGGTGAACTGCGTTTCTGTTTGGACAGTCGTAAATTAAATTCCGTTACAAAAAAAGATGCTTATAGCTTGCCTTATATTTCGGAAATTTTAGATAATCTGAGAGATGCTAAATACTTGTCTAGTTTTGACCTGTCTAAATATTTTTGGCAAACATTAATTAAAGAAGAGGACCGTTGCAAAACAGCCTTTTATATTCCCACGCGTGGCACATTTCAATTCAAAAGAATGCCTTTCGGTCTTACGAATGCGCCAGCTACTCAACAACGATTAGTTCATATTTTATTTTATGGTCCAGAATTTGAAAATAAGGTTTTCTGTTTTATCGATGACATAATCTGTATCACGTCCAGCTTCAACGAGCATATTACTCTTTTATTACGCATTCTGGATAAACTAAAAAGCGCTAATTTAACAATTTATCTCGAAAAATGTCAATTTTTTAGAGATAAACTAAAATATTTAGGCTATGTTGTCGACTCTAGTGAATTGCATCCCGATCCGGATAAAGTAAATTCAATGAAAAATTATCCCACTCCTTCTAATAGAAAAGAAGTACGTCGATTTTTAGGCGCAGCCTCGTGGTACAGGCGTTTTATACCGAATTTTAGCTCTATTGCTGCACCCTTAAATAAGTTAACATCTCAAAGTAAAAACGCACCTCCATTCTGCTGGATGACAGAGGCTAATGAGGCGTTTAATAACCTAAAGAATTGTTTGATTTCCTCCTCGGTGTTGGCTAGTCCTGACTACTCGCTACCGTTTGAAATACACTCAGATGCTAGCGATTTTGGTCTTGGCGCGATCCTCTGTCAAAGGTTAAATGGTGAGGAAAGAGTCATAGCGTACTATAGCAAATCACTCACTAAGCAAGAAAAAAATTACAGTGCCACAGAGCGCGAGGCCCTGGCTGTTTTATCTGCTATAGAGCACTGGCGTTGTTATGTTGAAAATGGTAAAAAGTTTATTGTTTACACTGATCACGCTGCTTTGAAATGGTTCTTGACCTTAAATAACCCTACTGGCTGGTTAGCCAGATGGCGAGTTCGCTTATCTTCCTATAATTTCGAAATACGTCATCGTCAGGGTTCCGATAACGTTTTACTGATTTTCTGTCGCGCTCTTTACCCGTTTCTGCTATTGCTAATGATATAAATATAGATTTTAATTCTAATCAGAATTTACCAGTTTCTACTAATGATCCTTGGTATTTAAATATCTATAAAGGCTGTTTAAGTTCTCCGACTTCCTTTGTGAACTATCAAGTAATAAACAATAAATTGTGTTGTTTTAAAAAAACATTAAACCCTCTCACTAGAGAATTTCAATGGAAAGAGGTTATTCCGTCTGACCAAAGAATTGACATTCTAAGGGAGAATCATTCTTCGCCCACTGCTGGACATCTGGGTATTTTTAAGACATACAAACGTCTCGCACTTAATTACTTTTGGCCTGGTATGTACTCCGATGTTGTCAAGTTCGTCAGTTCATGTGAACCTTGTATCACCCATAAACACCAAAATCACCCAAATTTAGGTCTAATGGGAAAACCCAAATCATGTCAAAAACCCTTTCAGACGATTAATATTGATTTGATTGGTCCATTGCCTTCCAGCAGAAAACAAAACACTTTTATATTTGTGGTCAGTTGTTGTTTCTCTAAATATTGTTTGCTTTTCCCCATTAAACGGGCAACTGCAGAAGTGATAACAAAAATTCTCGAGGAAAATGTATTTTTGGTGCATGGAATTCCATCTACTATTGTTTTGGATAACGGTAAACAATTTATTAGCGCAACCTTTAAAAGTATGTTGTCAAAATATAAAATTCCAAATTTGCATTTTACACCGTTGTATACTCCCCACGTTAACTCAGTTGAACGTTACAACAAAACCATTATGACAGCTATTTCAACTTTCATAGAATCTGATCATCGAATCTGGGACACTTTAATCACTAAGGTTCAATTCGCCCTTAACTGCGCAGTTAGTGAGGTTACTGGTTATTCTCCTAATTTCCTTGTTTTTGGTAGGGCGGTCATAACATGTGGTTCTCAGTATATTGACAAGGAATTTAATTCCAATATGGTGCTTGAACCACGGGACGGCTATGCCGAAACTTTAGGCTACTTATCCTCTATTTTCGAGAAGGTACATTCAGCTCTGTTGTCGGCCCACCAACGAAATTGTTCATCTTATAATCTTCGCCGTAAACCGGCAGAATTCAATGTCGGTGGTATAGTTTGGCGCAGAACGTTTCTACTTAGTGACAAGGATAAATACTTTAGCAAGAAATTGGCGCCTAAATTTATTAAATGTAAGATTGCCTCAAAAAAGTCACCTCTAGTGTACAAACTTAACGACATGGCCGGAAAACCTTTAGGCGAATGGCACATCAAGGATTTAAAGTTGATTAATTACAAAGAATAATAAATGTATAAAAACAACAATGTAAGACGCATATCTATGCGGAGTTATAATTGCCCGCATAATTATTTGTGAAGGCCAACAATGGTTCTTTTGTTTTCGAGTCGAAGCTCACAAGATAATGCATTGTGTTGTGTTAATGATTTATGTAAACATGCTAACATAAAATGAATAAATGTTTCAGTTATAAATTGTAATAAAGTTTATTACATGTAATATTGTTACAAAGAATCTGTTGTTTATCTAACTATCAGTTATGGCTCAGTGGTTAAAAAGTTGTTGTCGGATCGGTCTGTGGTTCGATTCTCGCATGTGTATTTTCTTTCCACAAATCTAACTGTTGAAATGCATCTTGATTGGCGTATTGTTTTTCGCCGTGCCCTGTTCTGAAGTTCTGTTGTTATTCTTAATCCTGTATAGGTTCCGTAATCGAGTTGATATTATAGGTACTTTATAAACATTCGGGGTAATTAACCGTGCGTCGCGAGCTCGGAACAGTCGAATAGTACCTACCATTTAGATCGTACCTACCTAGTTGTCGTTATGACGCACGCGCGTTCACTCAGCGACGCGCCGATAAATAAATGCCTAACTAATGATTCACCATTGTTTACATTCAAAAGGTGTTTACTGGTCGTGTTGTAGTGATTAATTAGAGCAAAATATTTATTAAATTCTTTCCTTTGACATTGAGCGGTCCGGTCGTGTCTGCGGCTTATATTATTTTTGTTCATCGTTACGAAAAATCTGTTGTTACACCTAACTATATTCAAAAAGTTTACTTATCTAGTGGCAAAGGCCGAACCCAAGATTTTTAAGTCGTAGGGCTAGATCAAGTTCTTATATCTACAAATCATTATTACCTAATAATTACCCTAAGCGCTTCTCCATAGATTGTTATCTTTAATATTAAGCTATTACACTGGCCTTGGCATTTACATGTAGGTATGTGTGATGAATTATGAATGATAAATGTTTATGTTCAAGTTCAGACTGCCGTTGTACGCGTGAAGAATGCAAGCGTGGGTTTCTGGTGGGAAAATTCCCTAGCCCAACGGGCGTAGCAGCCCTGAAGATACTCCCTGAAATTAGAGAAAACAAGGGCATGAGTACCTTGAACAAGTGACAACCCTATACGCTAATTAGGATACCTAAATAATAGTGACCCACTGTGACGTCGCTGTGACGTCGAGAGGACACCACCTCTCGGCCGCTTGCACCTACGCCCCCACCGCACCGCGAGCTCCTATAAATATTGAAGCGCTGGCTGCATTCGGCCCTTTTGCGGCGGCTACAGACGAGTTAAGTCAACCAACTCTCCTGGACGAACGGGCAGCAGGAATCTCAACAAAAACCCAACCCCTCGCCGAACTACGCGACCCTGTGTAATTTTTATTAATTCCTAATTTTTTTCACTTGCTAAATGATGCCTAAAATTAATTGTGAATTAAATCAATTTTTATTGTAACATTTAACCACGTTTCTCATTTAATCACACCCTAGTAGGGATAACGTAACAGAGGACACCTGAAAGGTCTTTTTTACGTTACAGTGGCGCCCACGGGAATATTATAGATAGGGTTTTGTTGAGAATCCGCTGCCCGGTGAGTCTTTATTTTTTATTTTTTGTGTATGTGTGAAATCGTTCCAAAACAGTGTGTAATTATTTTAGAGGCATTTATTGTTTCTTTTTGCTTGTTTTATTGTGGACGGGAAGTCGGTGGTGTTATGCCGGCCACAATAGACATTTTCTCTTTTTGTTTTGTTGTGCTCGGAAGGTCGGGCATGTTGAGCCGGTCACAACAGACAAATTTTGTCTTACTACGCATGGTAAGCATTTTATATTATAACTATTTCTGTTGCCGCGTGTGATAATTAATTTTGTATCAACCGCATAAGTAACAAGTTATAATCGTTTTGCTTGCGACCACGTGTCAACTAAATGACGCGCTGTGGTCACATTCTTTGATCGCATTCTTTGTATTGCGATTTATGGCCTCACGTCCACTAACGACGTGCTAAGGTCACCTTGATCGTATTGCTTCGCGATTAGTTTTTTTAAATGCCACTACGGTAATTAAGTGCTACTGGTTATTATTGCTAATATTCTGCTTTGGCTGACTTATGGAACGAATTCACACCCTTCTCTTTCTCACTTCTTTTCATTTTTCTACTATAACCTTCTGCTAGTGACTTTGTACGGCGATATATTGCTATATAGTAGCTATTATTAAATACTGTTACCGCCTACTACGGCGATTATCTTTTAAAATTAACTATTCTTTTCTTTCTTACTAAGAAAGTTGCATCTTTATTATACCACGTGTACCTAACATAGTTGGACTGGCTGAGAATGAACGTACCTAAGATGCTAGCGTATTATATACTAGGTATCTAGCTAAAATTCCGCGTTCATTTATTAATAAAATGTACACGTATCACATGCAGGTTGCTCACTAACAATAATTAACGAATTTAATCTTTGTCTATTTGGTATAAAAATACGAATATCATCGTAGAATTATTAGTTGTTCCTTTTGTCAAATGTTTATTATGCTACAATCGTTGTTTTTGGTCTTCGATTTTATCTCCTTGTTACTGCCTATCGTTATGTTGTTTGAGAATGCATCTATTTATGCATTTACTGTTCATTGTGAACTTAAACATAAAATTCCTGCGTCGCAATTATTGAATTATATTTTGTTTTGTATTTTTTTTGTGTCGCTAGGATTGTTTTTTCAATGTCTGGTTTCTATTGAAATATACAAAACATATAATGTTGAAAAAATGATAAAATTAAACCGTTGACAGCCGGATAAATACTTAATTATCAATATGTAACTTGTTGTCTTTTTACAAATGCTATACATCTGGTTTTACTAAACCATCTTAAATAGTGCTGGTTATAATATGTTCTTGTGTTTACGCAAATGTTATTATATCAAACTGAAATTATCTAACTTAATTGAATTGAAACTAACTTTAACTAAAGTGGGTATTTGCACATAAATTGAATCAATAACTTCTTTTCTTGAATAAATAAGTGCCTATTTACATATGAATCAAATAAATAATATTTATACCTCATTAAATAACTAAAGTGGCTGTTTACACACAAATTAATAAATAATTTCAATACTTAAATAACTAATGTGGGTACTTATACATAAATCAATAATTTATATACTTTAATAACTAAAGCGAATTAATTGATGTACAAGTTTAAGAATACCCTTTCGTATTTTACAATCAACTATTTTAAACCTAAAAGCTGAATAAAATAATTAAATCTTATTCTATTATAGAATCAATGTGTTTATAATCGATTGGGTAAAGTTTCATTCACAACAATGTAAGACGCATATCTATACAAAGTTATAATTACCTACATAATTATTTGTGAAGGCCAACAATGGTTCTTTTGTTTTCGAGTCGAAGCTCACAAGATAATGCATTGTGTTGCGTTAATGATTTATGTAAACATGCTAACATAAAATGAATAAATGTTTCAGTTATAAATTGTAATAAAGTTTATTAAATATAATATTGTTGCAAAGAATCTGTTATTTATCTAACTATCAGTTATGGTTTGCCAAACAAAAACCTCTTGGTGATTTCAATATAAAAGATCTTAAATTAACTCACTACAAAGTTTAAGAATGTAATGATTAATGCTCATCACTAATGAATTAAGAATATATATATAGACGGGAATTAACGCGAACATGCAAATTAGGTATTTACATACCTTATTTTGCTTGACGTTTCGAGACGGTTGCACGTCCCGTGGTCGCAAGCTGACTGGTGTGGCGATGTCACGTCTCCGAGTGCGAGGTAGAAGATTCTATTTCTACCCCCGGGTCGTTGAAATTCGAAGTACCGGCGCAAAACACACTAACCGTATCTGTATATTGAACATTCGCCGACTGCGCGTTAAAGTGGGGTGTTGTTAGCCGAATCACAGGATTCCACGCCGATGATAATTTGAAGCCCTCTTCCCGATTGAAATTTTTATGTTTTCTGATTTCAATCGCTTCACGCACAACTCTTGGGTAAAAGTGGCGTTCCGTGGAGAGGACTTGGGGACGATGAAATTCAATCCAGTGACTGGTGCCCGATTGAAGTAAATGTTCCGCAATCGCCGATTTGTTCGTTTGACGGTTCTTTACAGCTGCGATGTGCTCCTTTATACGTTCAGCGATAGTCCGCTTCGTTTGCCCTATGTAAGAGCTTCCGCAGCTGCAGTTGATTTTATAGACACCTGGGGTTTGTAGCGGTAGAACATCCTTTGGTGTGCCCACCATGTTGTATACTTTGGCCCCTGGTGTAAATACTGTCGGAATGGAGTAGTTTTTTAACTTGTCTCCTATTTTATCCGTAACACCTCTAATGTAGGGCATGTAGGTCGGTTGTCTATTTACCGCCGGATGTTTATCGCGTTTGATAGGCCGCGTCATTCGTCGTTGTACCTGGTATCCGTTCTTCCTAAGTACCTCCTGAACATGGTCTAGCTCTAGCTTCAAATGCTCAGGGTCACAGAGGTCATGTGCTCTGTTTTTGAGTGACGTCACAACGGATTGCAGGTGTCGAGGGTGGTGGTGCGACATGGCGTGCAGGTATCTATCTGTGTGCGTAGGCTTCCGGTATACGCAATGTGTTAAGGACCCATCTGGTCTCACAGTCACTTTGACATCCAAGAATGACAACGATCTGTCAGTTTCCATTTCGTAGGTGAACCTCATTTTCGGATGAATGGAGTTAAGGTGTTGCACATATTGATCTACTTGCTGCTTACCTCCTTTTACGATACTGAAGATGTCGTCCACGTATCTTTTCCAAAGCCTGATGGTCTTGGGCCCGCTGCTAAGCGCCTTTTCTTCAAAGTGTTCCATCCAGATATTAGCCAGTACCGGGGCTACTCGACTCCCCATTGTGACGCCATCGATCTGGAGGTAATATTGGCCTTGGAAGAGGAAGTAGTTGCCATCTAAGCAGTGTTTTAGTAGATCAATATAGTTGTCACTCAGTCTGTCCCTCACTACGTCCAGACATTCCCTTATTGGAACATTGGTAAAGAGCGACTCAACGTCAAAGCTTACCATTACATCTTCCGGTTCCAATCGGATACTTTGTACGATCTGGACGAAATGACGTGAGTTCTTTACGAAAGACGGTGTCATACCGACTAATGGCTGCAACACCGATGCAACGTGCTTCGCAAGGTCGTAAGTAGGCGAGGAAATCTGACTTACGATAGGCCGCAGTGGCACGTTGGGCTTATGTACCTTAGGCAGACCATATAGCCTAGCTGGTTGGTATGGCTTGGGACCATATAACTTGCTGTACTCGTCTTCCGTGAACAGGTCCTGGTGGTCTTGTATCAGTGTTCGTATTCTGCGCGTTACTCTGGCCGTGGGGTTATATGAGACCGGTTTATACACCTTGTTATCACATAACAACTCTCGTACCTTGTCCGTATAATCAGCCGTATTCATCACTACAGTGGCGTTTCCCTTGTCGGCCTTAAGCACTAAAATATCCTGGTTGTCCCGAATCCTTTTCAGTGCTTGACGCTCTTCCATAGTGACATTGCTAGTGGGTATCTTCGACTTCCGTAATATCACCGCGACGTCCTGTCGTAGGGTATCGGCATCACCGGGCGGTACTTCTATATATATATATATATTCTTAAACATGCAACGCGAGTGTTTAAAAGTTACTAATGAATTAATCACTAAAATAACTTAACACTTCGTTACATATAATATAAAAATCTTTAACTCCTAATTACAGCTAAATCATGTACCCATATATCTTGTTACTTATAGCTTTGGTAATGACTGATCGTAATATATTAAAATATTTTTTTTCCCTTATGGCTCAGTGGCTGAAAGGTTGTTGTCGGATCGGTCTGTGGTTCGATTCTCGATTGTGTTTATTTTTTTTTTTGTGTTCTTAACTATGGTAGTGTGTACTATGTCGTCGACAGTCTCCTTCGACGATGTACTATACATTACATCTTGCCGTGAATATTTTTTTTGTGTTTTTGGCTATGGTTGTGTACACTATGTCATCTGCGGTGTCTCCTGCGGTGATGTACTATACATTGCAACCTATTCCGAATTGTGTATTTGCCGTTGTCGATTTTGTATCATAATCAGAAACCAGTTATTTGTCCGCGAGAATGGAATGCGGCCGGCGCCAAGCGCGCAGTGATGACTCACGTGTTCACTGGTTCAAACCTTCATTGTTATTCCATTTTAAATGAATACAAATTATCCTTGCAATACTGCATCTACCTTGTTAATGAGCAATTTGTTTGTGATACTGCCAACTAATCGTATGATTGTAGTATCGTAATATAGTAAGATCGTAATATGGGTTTACGACTTATACTCTTTCAATTAATTTCACTTATCGAATATGGGTGGTCAGGTGGTGCCTACCAACATAGACTGGGTGACTATTTGCTATAAAACTCACGTATAATACCTCTTCGCGCGCCGTGTATTATAATGAATGCGACTCGCATCGTGAATGAATGTTGACTTGTTCATGCGTATGATTGTGTGTAGGCCTTTTTGAATGTGATGAATGCCAGGTTATAGGAACGTTCAATGCTTGGTGACGTATGAATGGCCGAGGGTTATACTTGTTTTTTTTCCCTATTTCAGGGTTAATAGTTGCCTTGTATTTAACCTACTGACACCACTACCACTCATCTGTTTCAGGGTCTCCGAATGCAGTTGCCGCCTACCAGCCACAGAATTTTCCCTCTGGGAAAATTCTGGCCTAATGGGGGGAGTGTGTGACGTCGCTGTGACGTCGAGAGGACACCACCTCTCGGCCGCTTGCACCTACGCCCCCACCGCACCGCGAGCTCCTATAAATATTGAAGCGCTGGCTGCATTCGGCCCTTTTGCGGCGGCTACAGACGAGTTAAGTCAACCAACTCTCCTGGACGAACGGGCAGCAGGAATCTCAACAAAAACCCAACCCCTCGCCGAACTACGCGACCCTGTGTAATTTTTATTAATTCCTAATTTTTTTCACTTGCTAAATGATGCCTAAAATTAATTGTGAATTAAATCAATTTTTATTGTAACATTTAACCACGTTTCTCATTTAATCACACCCTAGTAGGGATAACGTAACAGAGGACACCTGAAAGGTCTTTTTTAACGTTACACCACGCTTGCATTCTTCACGCGTACAACGGCAGTCTGAACTTGAACATAAACATTTATCATTCATAATTCATCACACATACCTACATGTAAATGCCAAGGCCAGTGTAATAGCTTAATATTAAAGATAACAATCTATGGAGAAGCGCTTAGGATAATTATTAGGTAATAATGATTTGTAGATATAAGAAACTTGATCTAGCCCTACGACTTAAAAATCTTGGGTTCGGCCTTTGCCACTAGATAAGTAAACTTTTTGAATATAGTTAGGTGTAACAACAGATTTTTCGTAACGATGAACAAAAATAATATAAGCCGCAGACACGACCGGACCGCTCAATGTCAAAGGAAAGAATTTAATAAATATTTTGCTCTAATTAATAACTACAACACGACCAGTAAACACCTTTTGAATGTAAACGATGGTGAATCATTAGTTAGGCATTTATTTATCGGCGCGTCGCTGAGTGAACGCGCGTGCGTCATAACGACAACTAGGTAGGTACGATCTAAATGGTAGGTACTATTCAACTGTTCCGAGCTCGCGACGCACGGTTAATTACCCCGAATGTTTATAAAGTACCTATAATATCAACTCGATTATGGAACCTATACAGGATTAAGAATAACAACAGAACTTCAGAACAAGGCATGGCGAAAAACAATACGCCAATCAAGATGCATTTCAACAGTTAGATTTGTGGAAAGAAAATACACATGCGAGAATCGAACCACAGACCGATCCGACAACAACTTTTTAACCACTGAGCCATAACTGATAGTTAGATAAACAACAGATTCTTTGTAACAATATTACATGTAATAAACTTTATTACAATTTATAACTGAAACATTTATTCATTTTATGTTAGCATGTTTACATAAATCATTAACACAACACAATGCATTATCTTGTGAGCTTCGACTCAAAAACAAAAGAACCATTGTTGGCCTTCACAAATAATTATGCGGGCAATTATAACTCCGCATAGATATGCGTCTTACATTGTTGTTTTTATACATTTATTATTCTTTGTAATTAATCAACTTTAAATCCTTGATGTGCCATTCGCCTAAAGGTTTTCCGGCCATGTCGTTAAGTTTGTACACTAGAGGTGACTTTTTTGAGGCAATCTTACATTTAATAAATTTAGGCGCCAATTTCTTGCTAAAGTATTTATCCTTGTCGCTAAGTAGAAACGTTCTGCGCCAAAATATATCACCGACATTGAATTCTGCCGGTTTACGGCGAAGATTATAAGATAAACAATTTCGTTGGTGGGCCGACAACAGAGCTGAATGTACCTTCTCGAAAATAGAGGATAAGTAGCCTAAAGTTTCGGCATAGCCGTCCCGTGGTTCAAGCACCATATTGGAATTAAATTCCTTGTCAATATACTGAGAACCACATGTTATGACCGCCCTACCAAAAACAAGGAAATTAGGAGAATAACCAGTAACCTCACTAACTGCGAAATTAAGGGCGAATTGAACCTTAGTGATTAAAGTGTCCCAGATTCGATGATGAGATTCTATGAAAGTTGAAATATCTGTCATAATGGTTTTGTTGTAACGTTCAACTGAGTTAACGTGGGGAGTATACAACGGTGTAAAATGCAAATTTGGAATTTTATATTTTGACAACATACTTTTAAAGGTTGCGCTAATAAATTGTTTACCGTTATCCAAAACAATAGTAGATGGAATTCCATGCACCAAAAATACATTTTCCTCGAGAATTTTTGTTATCACTTCTGCAGTTGCCCGTTTAATGGGGAAAAGCAAACAATATTTAGAGAAACAACAACTGACCACAAATATAAAAGTGTTTTGTTTTCTGCTGGGAGGCAATGGACCAATCAAATCAATACTAATCGTCTGAAAGGGCTTTTGACATGATTTGGGTTTTCCCATTAGACCTAAATTTGGGTGATGTTGGTGTTTATGAGTGATACAAGGTTCACATGAACTGACGAACTTGACAACATCGGAGTACATACCAGGCCAAAAGTAATTAAGTGCGAGACGTTTGTATGTCTTAAAAATACCCAGATGTCCAGCAGTGGGCGAAGAATGATTCTCCCTTAGAATGTCAATTCTTTGGTCAGACGGAATAACCTCTTTCCATTGAAATTCTCTAGTGAGAGGGTTTAATGTTTTTTTAAAACAATACAATTTATTGTTTATTACTTGATAGTTAACAAAGGAAGTCGGAGAACTTAAACAGCCTTTATAGATATTTAAATACCAAGGATCATTAGTAGAAACTGGTAAATTCTGATTAGAATTAAAATCTATATTTATATCATTAGCAATAGCAGAAACGGGTAAAGAGCGAGACAGAAAATCAGGTTAAACGTTATCGGAACCCCGACGATGACGTATTTCGAAATTATAGGAAGATAAGCGAACTCCCCATCTGGCTAACCGGCCAGTAGGATTATTTAAGGTCAAGAACCATTTCAAAGCAGCGTGATCAGTGTAAACAATAAACTTTTTACCATTTTCAACATAACAACGCCAGTGTTCTATAGCAGATAGAACAGCCAGGGCCTCGCGCTCTGTGGCACTGTAATTTTTTTCTTGCTTAGTGAGTGATTTGCTATAGTACGCTATGACTCTTTCCTCACCATTTAACCTTTGACAGAGGATCGCGCCAAGACCAAAATCGCTAGCATCTGAGTGTATTTCAAACGGTTGCGAGTAGTCAGGACAAGCCAACACCGAGGAGGAAATCAAACAATTCTTTAGGTTATTAAACGCCTCATTAGCCTCTGTCGTCCAGCAGAATGGAGGTGCGTTTTTACTTTGAGATGTTAACTTATTTAAGGGTGCAGCAATAGAGCTAAAATTCGGTATAAAACGCCTGTACCACGAGGCTGCGCCTAAAAATCGACGTACTTCTTTTCTATTAGAAGGAGTGAGATAATTTTTCATTGAATTTACTTTATCCGGATCGGGATGCAATCCACTAGAGTCGACAACATAGCCTAAATATTTTAGTTTATCTCTAAAAAATTGACATTTTTCGAGATTAATTGTTAAATTAGCGCTTTTTAGTTTATCCAGTATGCGTAATAAAAGAGTAATATGCTCGTTGAAGCTGGACGTGATACAGATTATGTCATCGATAAAACAGAAAACCTTATTTTTTAAATTCTGGACCATAAAATAAAATATGAACTAATCGTTGTTGAGTAGCTGGCGCATTCGTAAGACCGAAAGGCATTCTTTTGAATTGTAATGTGCCACGCGTGGGAATATAAAAGGCTGTTTTGCAACGGTCCTCTTCCTTAATTTATGTTTGCCAAAAAGATTTAGACAGGTCTAAACTAGACAAGTATTTAGCATCTCTCAGATTATCTAAAATTTCCGAAATATAAGGCAAGCTATAAGCATCTTTTTTTGTAACGGAATTTAATTTACGACTGTCCAAACAGAAACGCAGTTCACCATTCTCCTTTGGGGTCAAAATGACCGGGTTTGACCACGGCTTTCGGATCGTTCAACAACATCCTCTGAGAGCATGTCGTCAAGATGCTTTATTAAAATTCTTTGTTTATCGGGAGACATGCGATAAAATCTTTGCCGAATAGGGGGGCAATCACCTGTATCAATTGAATGAGAAATAATATTTGTGCAACCGAGACCCCGCTTCTCGTATGAAATACCGGTAAATTTAGAAATAATGTTGTCAGCGGTAGCTCTCTGGTCGACTGTAAGATCATCGTAAGAAACAAGATGTGTAGGGGAACTGCCTGCAACTCCATTACTTGAGCGTCGGACTTGTTCACAATCAAAACAGACTCTAATTTGTTAGGAAATAGGCCGAAGCTTCGCCAAAAATCCATGCCAAGGATAAGGGAATTTTGAATCCCAGGTACAACATGAACTTCTAAGTTGATCAATTTATCCTGAAACTCAAAGGGTAGAAACACCGATCCCAAGGACTCAAATCGTTCGCCGCCTGCTGTTATTAACCTTAAAGGTTTCGATTTATCCAAAACATTGTCTTTCAAAAATAAGTTATGCAAATTATTACCTAAAATTGTAACGCAAGATCCAGAATCTAAAAGACCAGTGGTAGGTATTCCGTTTAATTTTAGAGTAACGTAAGGTAAATATTCTACTTTAGAATTACGGATTGAGGATCAAAGGCCACTGTAACGTAAAAAAGACCTTTAGGGTGTCCCCTGTTACGTTATCCCTACTAGGGTGTGTTTAAATGAGAAACGTGGTTAAATGTTACAATAAAAATTGATTTAATTGCCAATTAATTTTAGACATCATTTAGCAAGCGTTACCTTAATGAAAAAAATTACTATTTATATGATATTAAGAAAAGTTTACACAGGATCGCGTGGTTCGGCGAGGGGTGGGTTGATGTGGAGAATCCTGCTGCCGATGGTCCAGGAGATGTTGGTGACTTAACTCGTCTGTAGCCGCCGCAAAAGGGCCTGCTCACTGCAAAGGTTGTCGCACGGGTGATCGATTTTCACGGGATAGCCGGGATCGATCACTCGCCGAGCAATAAAAAGAGATGCTTAGGTTGTCTTACGGGAAATAAATAAAAATATCACCAGGACAGATTAAACTCGTGTTATATTCCAGATTCACAATTTTGATTAATAAAAGAACCGACACTAGGGGTTAACCGGCTAGATAGTTATCCAGGGCGTAGGTCGTAAGTTAACACTCCACAGGTCCACGGATGGATACTCAGCTTTCACGTGTCCCAGCAGAAGAAAAAGCAAGCCAACCACGTGTGTCGCCGGTATATATGTCGTCGGCAAGCGGGTGAGGGTCCCCACTCCAGTGCGTCATCGTAGTGGGGCTCGCAAGCGCGGAGGCACGACGTCACAAGGTTGTTGATGTTGATAGTCTGGTCGAAGTTTGTCGTCTTTTTGAAAATTACCAAAGTCGCAGTAAGCAATTTTCTGAACCCCCTAAAGTTTCAAAGAATACTGTAGCACCCGATCTAGCGTATAATTATCCGTTTTCTAATTTTTCTTCAAACAAAAATGTTTACAATCATAATCACTTCAATAAATATAACTCTGTCGCCGATACATCGAGATACAAGTCTGTACCACAAGTCAACGCCGTATCGAGTACTTCTAATATAAATAAAACTTTTTGCGTGCGTTGTAGATGCAATTCGCACTCATTACGTAATTGCCGTCAGCCACACTACCTAATCTGTTTTAAGTGCGGCACAAAGGGTTTCAGGGTGTCAGACTGCCCCAATTATAAATCTAAGTCGACCCCTACAGTTTCAAAAAACTAGTTATTAAGGATTGTGGAAAATCAAATTATACAACTAATTGTAATAAAACAGAGTGGAATAATTGGTTGGACTTTTTAAAAAAAATCTTTAATAGCTATCATATTTCCTCAATCCGTAATTCTAAAGTAGAATATTTACCTTACGTTACTCTAAAATTAAACGGAATACCTACCACTGGTCTTTTAGATTCTGGATCTTGCGTTACAATTTTAGGTAATAATTTGCATAACTTATTTTTGAAAGACAATGTTTTGGATAAATCGAAACCTTTAAGGTTAATAACAGCAGGCGGCGAACGATTTGAGTCTTTGGGATCGGTGTTTCTACCCTTTGAGTTTCAGGATAAATTGATTAACTTAGAAGTTCATGTTGTACCTGGGATTCAAAATTCCCTTATCCTTGGCATGGATTTTTGGCGAAACTTCGGCCTATTTCCTAACAAATTAGAGTCTGTTTTGATTGTGAACAAGTCTGACGCTCAAGTAATGGAGTTGCAGGCAGTTCCCCCTACACATCTTGTTTCTTACGATCATCTTACAGTCGACCAGAGAGCTACCGCTGACAACATTATTTCTAAATTTACCGATATTTTATACGAGAAGCGGGGTCTCGGTTGCACAAATATTATTTCTCATTCAATTGATACAGGTGATTGCCCCCCTATTCGGCAAAGATTTTATCGCATGTCTCCCGATAAACAAAGAATTTTAATAAAGCATCTTGACGACATGCTCTCAGAGGATGTGGTTGAACGATCCGAAAGCCCGTGGTCAAACCCGGTCATTTTGACCCCAAAGAAGAATGGTGAACTGCGTTTCTGTTTGGACAGTCGTAAATTAAATTCCGTTACAAAAAAAGATGCTTATAGCTTGCCTTATATTTCGGAAATTTTAGATAATCTGAGAGATGCTAAATACTTGTCTAGTTTTGACCTGTCTAAATATTTTTGGCAAACATTAATTAAAGAAGAGGACCGTTGCAAAACAGCCTTTTATATTCCCACGCGTGGCACATTTCAATTCAAAAGAATGCCTTTCGGTCTTACGAATGCGCCAGCTACTCAACAACGATTAGTTCATATTTTATTTTATGGTCCAGAATTTGAAAATAAGGTTTTCTGTTTTATCGATGACATAATCTGTATCACGTCCAGCTTCAACGAGCATATTACTCTTTTATTACGCATTCTGGATAAACTAAAAAGCGCTAATTTAACAATTAATCTCGAAAAATGGCAATTTTTTAGAGATAAACTAAAATATTTAGGCTATGTTGTCGACTCTAGTGGATTGCATCCCGATCCGGATAAAGTAAATTCAATGAAAAATTATCCCACTCCTTCTAATAGAAAAGAAGTACGTCGATTTTTAGGCGCAGCCTCGTGGTACAGGCGTTTTATACCGAATTTTAGCTCTATTGCTGCACCCTTAAATAAGTTAACATCTCAAAGTAAAAACGCACCTCCATTCTGCTGGACGACAGAGGCTAATGAGGCGTTTAATAACCTAAAGAATTGTTTGATTTCCTCCTCGGTGTTGGCTTGTCCTGACTACTCGCAACCGTTTGAAATACACTCAGATGCTAGCGATTTTGGTCTTGGCGCGATCCTCTGTCAAAGGTTAAATGGTGAGGAAAGAGTCATAGCGTACTATAGCAAATCACTCACTAAGCAAGAAAAAAATTACAGTGCCACAGAGCGCGAGGCCCTGGCTGTTCTATCTGCTATAGAACACTGGCGTTGTTATGTTGAAAATGGTAAAAAGTTTATTGTTTACACTGATCACGCTGCTTTGAAATGGTTCTTGACCTTAAATAACCCTACTGGCCGGTTAGCCAGATGGGGAGTTCGCTTATCTTCCTATAATTTCGAAATACGTCATCGTCGGGGTTCCGATAACGTTTTACCTGATTTTCTGTCTCGCTCTTTACCCGTTTCTGCTATTGCTAATGATATAAATATAGATATTAATTCTAATCAGAATTTACCAGTTTCTACTAATGATCCTTGGTATTTAAATATCTATAAAGGCTGTTTCAGTTCTCCGACTTCCTTTGTTAACTATCAAGTAATAAACAATAAATTGTATTGTTTTAAAAAAACATTAAACCCTCTCACTAGAGAATTTCAATGGAAAGAGGTTATTCCGTCTGACCAAAGAATTGACATTCTAAGGGAATTCATTCTTCGCCCACTGCTGGACATCTGGGTATTTTTAAGACATACAAACGTCTCGCACTTAATTACTTTTGGCCTGGTATGTACTCCGATGTTGTCAAGTTCGTCAGTTCATGTGAACCTTGTATCACCCATAAACACCAAAATCACCCAAATTTAGGTCTAATGGGAAAACCCAAATCATGTCAAAAGCCCTTTCAGACGATTAGTATTGATTTGATTGGTCCATTGCCTCCCAGCAGAAAACAAAACACTTTTATATTTGTGGTCAGTTGTTGTTCCTCTAAATATTGTTTGCTTTTCCCCATTAAACGGGCAACTGCAGAAGTGATAACAAAAATTCTCGAGGAAAATGTATTTTTGGTGCATGGAATTCCATCTACTATTGTAGTACAAAGTGTATTTCTAAAACCCTGTATAATAGATGATACCCTAAAAAATATTAAATCTTTAAATAACACAAGTCCTGTAGGCTATGATTCAATATCCACTTATATTATTAAAACATGTGCTGATATAATTGCCCCTATTCTTACAAATCTCATAAACCTATCTTTTGCACATGGTATATTTCCAGAAAAATTAAAAAAATCAATTGTCAAACTACTGTACAAAAATGCGACCGGCATGAACTTACTAACTACAGACCAATACTTTCAAACATTTTTGAAAAAGCCATGTATTGTATTCAAGAATTTACGACTTCCTATGTAAACATATTATTCTTCGACAAGAACAGAAAGGATTTCAAAAAAATAAGTCGACCACTCTTGCTGCTTTCTTCCTCATGCATAAAGTAACTGAAAATATATTATTAATAGAAGGATACCAACAGTTGCCATATTTTTTTATATGTCCAAAGCCTTTGATTGTGTAGATCATGACATCCTGTTAAATAAATGCGAAAGATACGGCATTCGAGGCCTTGCTCTGCAATGGACACAAACTTACTTAAAAGACCGTCGACAATGCGTAGAAGGCTCGCGTTTATATGAAAATTGTATCCTAACGTCATATAAATCACATTTCCTACAAAATAAATATGGTGTGCCTCAGGGTAGCATACTCGGGCCACTCTTATTTCTTAAATACGTGAATTATCTCCCAACTGTCACACCCTATGAATCAATACTGTTTGCAGATGATATTTCTATTATAATACCAAAAAAAGACAAATCTGTTAATTATGACACTATCCTAAATACAGCAGTAGAATCTGTAATGACTTGGTTTAACTCAAATAATCTTTGTGCTAAAATAGACAAAACTAAATTTATGCAATTTTCCAATTATAAAACCAAACATGAGTCGTTGAACATTTCATTTAATAACAAAAAACTAAACAAAGTAACGGATTTAAAATTCTTAGGATTACATGTAGATCAATATTGCAACTAGAAAACGCATGTTAAAAATGTATGCATTCAATTAAATAAATTTGTATTTGCTCTTCGCAACTTACAACGAGTTGCTGGAAGACCTGCGGCGCTTATCGCATATTATGGCTATGTTGAACCTACTTTGAGATATGGACTATTGTTATGGGGCAACTCGCCGGACACAAATAAAGCATTTATAACTCAAAAAAAATGCATACGGGCTCTGTTAACTATGAGACCATTAGACTCATGTAGACCTATATTTATAAGAAATAATATACTAATACTAACAGGATTGTCTTTATTAGAAATCTGCACTCATGTTAAAAAATATTCAAATGAATTTATTAGGGCACGTAATAATTCAATATTAGGAAACGGGACCCCAAGCGGCTATTAATGCCTGAAATCTGCATTGTTCCATAAAAATTGCTATGTCATGTGTATAAGGGTATTTAATAAGGTACCCAAAGCTATTCGGGATCTTCCAATAATGAAAATGAAAGAGCTATTAAGAGACTGGTTGATTCGACATTCATTCTACACTATTACAGAATTCTTTGAGCTTAAAGGTTGACGTAATATAAATTTAATTCTAAATTCTATACTATGAGTTTGACATACCGCATCTAATTTTTCTATGACATATTGTAATATAATATTTTAACAATACATTTATAATTTGAATTTCATGTACGGCTTACTATTATTGAAATTTATTTAATATAATGCATTATATACCTACATGTATGTGTTAACGCATGAAAACTTACTACTAATTATTTCAAATATTTTGCATGCCTAAAAGGTAAAATGTGACGAAACTATATTACCCATAACACCTGATTCTGTACCACATTTTCTGCAAATAAAATATATTTCATTTCATTTCAAAATTGCAGCGTTATTCTTCTATTGCGTGTTCGTTTACTCTTTTGTCATCAATACAGTAGCTACATATTAGAATAACGATGCAATGTAACAATTTCATATGGCACTAGAGGAGGTCCGCTGCTACGCCCACGCAATTTTATATTTAACTGTATCTGCCCGATCTCGTGGGAAGTTCGGGAAATCCATTCTTAGTACCGTCCCCATACGGTCCCCAACAAACTTACATGGCAAAAAACAGCTTCCTGCGCCCTATAGTTTTGTTTATACGTTCTCGTCTGTGAGTCAGCCGGTAACGCAAGAACTTTATGTAGACAGATTGTCATTTACTCGTTGATACTAGGGCGCATCTGCATTGTAAATATTATGCACATGTTAAATAACTTGTTATGGTAACACGTTATGACATTCAGTTTAAAATACTGATACATTTTTTGACAACTCAGGGAGAAATTCCTGTGTCGCCTGGGGACTTAACAAACATTCAATCAACGGACACAAAGAACACTCGAGACAACAATTAAATGTAGATCACACAAAGTATTGTCCGTGTGGGAATCGAACCCACGACACGCGGCGCAGTACCAAGCGGCGAGGTGACCGCTTAAGACACTACGCCAACCATGCAGTCCATATGCTGGTCTTACACATCCTTCTTTTAAAATGTTATGTTATATTATCTGTACGCGCCTTAATACGGGTCTCCGATCCGGTACAGGTTTGCCGTACAGTTGCGAAACCAGCGCTAGAGCATCGTTTCACAGCGACTACTACAGGTACACCCGTACCTGGGCCACACAGGGCCCCCAAGTCAAGTTTCAGTACGATTTTGGCACTTATTTCCTACAGGTTAAGAACGGTACAAAGGACAAAAAGTCATGACGAGAAACTGAATATACCTCTAGTACGAGTCTTTCAGCAGCTGAAATCAGCCTACTGAACATTTATTTAAACATATTTTACACAAACTTATAAATAAGCCAGTATATAACTTATGTTATTGTTTTATCTGGATTACAGTAATATTTATGTCCGCAGCGATTAATTATAGTGTCTTTCTAGCTGGCTGTTTGGAAGGGAATTAATCGAGCTAAGGATAGTTGAAGGCTTACGTGTTGACGTAGGTCCGACACGCAAAGCTAACCTTTGGGTGATAAATTGACCACCTAGGGCTAGTACCTATTTAATTTAGATCTAATTCTTCTTCTTTTTGTGTGTGTATGTAGGGCTAAGTAAAATAAATAAAAAGCTAACCAAATTACGTCATAAAAAACAAATATCAAATATAGCCCGGAGCTTTTGGCATAGATCGAAATTTAGAAATATTTCACATACGAGGAATCTATTACATTATATTACAAGTCTAACAAAAACTACGTCCGTATCAAAAAGATCTTGAAGCTACAAAAATCGTTTAGGCGTATCGTTAGACATCAAGCCTCATATTTCAACAACAGACACCACTAAGACCGACGGAGACAAATTGCTTACGAAACTTGTAGTCAAACCAGATTTGACTGAATATTAGCTTATACACAGAGCAACTGCCTGTCTGACATCCTCGCAACCCAAATGGATAGCTTTATTATATGGTTTAGACAAGTGTCAGTTTATTCATAGATACTACGTCCCTAAAACGACTGTCAAAGATCTTCATAACAGGCCCGACCGACGGCTTAATGAGCTTGCCGAGGCACGGGGCAAATGTTAATTTTCAATTCAATACGTACATAACTCTGAAAAGTCATTGGTGCGTGCCGTGAATACGAACCCGATACCCTCTGCATGGCAGACTGTTGGTATCTCTATTCGCTGCATTTTCCGCTAGGCTATTGCTTTATGTCATCGAAGCGTCTACTAGAAGATAACGTATACCTTATAATGTTGCGCTCTGTGCAAGTAGGCAGCCGATACCTAAGGCGAAAATAAATAATTATTTGATGAACATTTGCAAATCTCAAATCAATCTCAGTTCTTACCATGATTTTGTATAACGTCTACCAGAAACTGGTAACCATAGTATTCCAAACAAAAAATCCAATAAAATTCAGACAAAGTCTCAATAACAGAATATTCCTAGTAGTGATTGCTCTTAAAATGATTGAACCAAGAAAATAAATCTTATAATAAAGATCTCATATCACGTTTCTAAAACTACTGTAATAATGAATGGCAATGCCATTGATTAGTATTTTGAGTTCTGAAAGGAATGTTTATTTGGACTGATTTTATTATGAAATATGAAGATATTATCTATCAAGTATTCCCTTTAATATTGTAACTTACGACACATTTTTGTATTATTAGTTTTAATGTATATTATCTTATATACAACATACATTACTTAACTCTAGATTACAGTCAACGTAAAAGATAGTAAGTACTACATACAATTAAATACGGCTGATATTTTCAAAGTTGAAAATCGTATGTGACTTTTAAAGAATTCTAACAAAAATAACAAGAAATCTTACTAGAGGTCATAAACTAAGCCTAAAAATATGTCAGTATGCCAATTTTCGTGCTTACATTAGCTTATTTGACTTCACAAACATCAATAATCTGCTTCCGTACCTTTCAATGGCGATATTGTAAAGTTGATAAAATTCAGTTACGATGTTGTGCGTAGGAGGTGTCGATACTTTGTACGTGCGATGTCACCGCAAAGGTAGCAAGTAATGTTATTATATTACGTTTAATAGAATTTCCTTGTTTCAAATTTATCTTACAAAAAAAGTATTACCATTTAAAGTTAGTAAGCTATTTCATTTAGTAGTAGGTCTATGCCTGACCTATTATCAGAATTTATGATAAATTATCGAGTTAAAAAGTTTGTGTAATTTTTGTTTTATCATGCGACTTGTGTTACAGTTGCGCTTATTGGCTAACTTCTAGTTTTACAAGGATGTCATGTAGAGCAGGGCAATCAGTTCTAAACGCACATCGAATCGAGCTAAAAATAAGTATTTAAACCATGAAATATACCTAGACATTTTCTGTATGCAAATATGTACATTTAATTCTTACCACAAAACGATCCTGCCGATTTTCAGATTTACTTGATTTATGCTGAAATATAATCATAAAAATGTCCGCAGAACCTTTGAATAAAACACCTACGGAGGTTCTGTCGAACGGCGTATCGAGACTCTCCGTATACGGAGTGATGTTAAAAATATACGAGGATGTATGAAATTATCATGTGCTGGACATTTTATATGTTAAATCAGAGAATTCTTACTAGTCTCTGGTTAAATGTTGTTTTTGTATCTGAGAGACAGTCTCAAGATTTTTTTACATTATTGTTATTATTAATGGCCTATTAGTCTAGTAGTTTGTGACCCTGAGTGCTAAATCAGAAAATGATTAGTTCTATGTTTAGTTATATTTATGTATATGCATTTAAGAATAGGTATTTAAGTTTTTATCAGATTGAGTAGTAAGTATTGTCCCAAATGATTATATCTATATCTTCTATCAATACATATTATTAAATGAACTCCCTTTCGCCTAGTCTGTATGATCGCGATAAGCTCAAAAGGTACCGCACGAATTTCGTACATTATTTTCATAACATGGCGCAAAGTGGGTGTAATATTACACCTCTGCCTAACCCTTCGGAGATGAGGCGTAAGTCTATAAAAAAAGGACATAAAAGGCCACAAATTGTTTGTATCTGTAAGCTGGATACTATCTTTTATTCGTGTGTTTCATAAATAACGCCAGGATTTTAGTTTGTCAAACGCGTTTCACTCATAAGGTGCTAAAATTTGCGTAAACAAACCACAAAATGTAGTGCCGTGTGACTATGATAATGTGTGTCCCTTTATTTTAATATTTACAAACTCCCTCGCAGTAAATGCTGATTATGCTTAAACCTATTTTCGCTTTTAGAATAAACATAACTTGTGTTACAATATACATCATACATCATCATAATGAAATGCTGGCTTGACGTCGTAAGGGATGATAATATGCGTGCCAACCAACTTACCACCAGGGATGCTGAAGACCGTGCGAAGTGGAGGAGACATAGCCGGAAAGCGGACCCCGGGCTCCAAGGCGTGGGTTTTGGAGCGCAACCGGGACAGCGCTAGGATGATGATGATGACATCATCATAATGAGTTAAATGCAAAAAATATACAATTAAGGTTGTACCTACTGAAGTCCTCTGGTCGATTTTGCTGTTACTTATAGATTTTAATTTTCCATATAAAACAACTGCGGAAAAATGCCACCAGTACTCGCACTTGTATTGAACTCTTCATGTAACGAACAGAGGTGATTCAAAATCATGTGGTTGAAACCTTGTGTGCATCCTTGCACTCGAGAGCTCTTTAGCTAAGAGCCTTACTACCCCTATTATAGAATTCTATTGACGTACATTGTAATGTAAATAGTCCTTAGAAGTGAGGGGCTATAATGAACGGAACTTTGCAGCTTTCATAACAATGGTATTACATTTTCCTACAGCAGATGAGCTAGTCGCTAGCGGATTTGGGTCTTAGTAGTAATTCCCACTCAGAGACTATTCCGTAAGCATGGAATTTAATCCCAGGAAAATGAAGAATATTTATAGGTTGGGAAAAATATTTTTGTTTGCTTGTTTTTTGTATGAGTGTGGCCAGCTCTGGTGTTAGAGTTTATATGGAGCCCAGGTCTCTGATATGGCCTAACGCTCCTTGTCCAGAGACAAGTGTCTTGACCAACGGCTTTACATGGCCTCGGAAGCATGGTAGCCCACTGCTGTAAATGTTACAACCAGCAGTCACCCATCCGACTGACGAAGTCTGCAAGGCCACCCTGCAAATCCCAGGTTGAAAATAGAAAATAAAAGTCTATTTTTTTGGATTATTTCCTCGAGCAAATAAATACATAGGATCCGAAATGGTCGTAACAAATACGGCTAAGTAGTTTCCGTTTATATCCACGTTCATCAAACAATAACAAACGGCAAGATTATGTTCTTAAATGTTTATCTTTGATGTTTCGTTATAAATCGTACCTATATCATTGTAAAAGCAATTAAGCATATTTTAGAATATTGTTCGGATGCCCAAAGCCATATCAAATTAATTTGTTGACATAACCAAAATTTTCTCGTATCTTCTTTTATTGAATTTAAATTACCAAGACTTGTAATTTGTTTTTGTCTTCACATTTGAAACCTTACTTCCGGGCTTATCTTAGGGCAGGCGGCAGGAAATGAGGTGACTCTTCCTGTCATACGTTCGGGAGCTACCCACTAGAACCACTGCGGTGTCGTCGTACGTCTCGCAATGTACTTACTAGTGTCTAGTACGTGAATCGCGGTTAGCATACTTTGCCGCTATCATCATCATCAGCCCTGTACACCGTATAACTGTCCCACTACTGGGCACGGGCCTCTTCTCAGTATGAGAAGAGTAAGGCCATAGACCACCACGCTGGCCAAGTGTGGGTTGGCAGACTTCACATGTCTTTCGAGAACATTATGGAGAACTCTCAGACATGCAGCTTTCCTCACGATGTTTTCCATCACCGTTGAACAAGCGATAATTAACAATTTAATACGCACATATCTTCGAAAAGTCATTGGTGCGCACCGTGGACTCGAACCTGAGACCCTCTGCGTAGCAGTCTGTTGGTTTCTCAACTAGGCTATTGCCGCTATCACCAAAGGCATATTCCACTGACATGTCTTTGTTGATTTTAGGTAGTACGTAAATTAGGACGTATATTAATACGTAGTAATAATTATATTTAATAGTCTGTCAAATCTGGTTAGTCCAGTACGCAGCCCTAGATTCCAAGAGTCTTGGATGCAACTGGATAACACTAGAATGACGATAGTGATAAATCTACACTAATATTATAAAGAGGTAAAATTTGCATTTTTGTTTGTTTGTAATGGATGAACTCAAAAACTACTAGACCGATTTTAAAAATTCTTTCATCATTAGAAAGCTACATTATCTGCTAGTAACGTAGGCTATATTTTATTTTAGAAAAAATAGGGGGCCGTAAGATATTTGGGTTTTTCGGGTACGCGAAGTAGTTCCCTCAGGACGCGGGTGAAACGGCGGGAAACGGCTAGTAACTCTATATTAAGGTACTTTTAATTAGACAGGATATGGGCCATGGCACATTCTGCAAGCACGGACACGCCGCGGGGCGGGTCCCAATAGGCGATTTATCTTATCATCTTTAATTTGACCTTATATTGTATGTCATAAAATATAACTTCTATATAAAAATCCGTATGGACTCGATCCCAGCAGCGTCAGGTGGCAACGGCAGCGATTTCGATATCTATAGCGCGTTCTACTCTGACGCGACATCGGCCGCGTGAACGGGCCGGTGGACTGGTCTTACCGCTTCCGCATAATTTAAAACAACTGTGCTGCAGTTGCGCCGTAACCGCGCCATTGCCGTACCATTACAGTTTGCTATGACGTTTTCTTGTTCTTACTTTCATTTCAATTAACAAAAATGAGGCCAATTTATGATTGATCAAATAGAAAACTGTCAACACTCAGAGTTGAAATTATATCTTCAGAAACTGAAACACTTTTGACAGTTTCAAGAAATGTAATGAAATACTTCTTTATTTCGTCTAAACTTTGCAACTACTTACGAAACGTCATTAAAAACATTTTATTCAATTATTTGTGTGTGTCGAATTAGAACAGATCAGTCCCAAGCGTTTTGGTCGTCTTTATATTCAAATATTTTATAATAGGTACGCTTTTGAACACAATTTCGCTTTTACAAGAATTTTTTACTTATTTATAGATAGGTTTATTATATTATAAGGGAGCTTGTTATCAAAGCGTATGCGTAAGCGTATAAGATTAAAGTATGTCCTCGTTACCATTTGCTGAAGTTGTCATAGAACAATGATGAATAAGATCCGACAGTTTATGCTTTATATATAACTTGACTTCACCCACGGCTCTGCTCCCGCAAGAATACTAATTTACCCCATTAGGGTGAGAATGGCCAGAAATCCTCTGTTAGTGCTCCCTCTTACACTCCCCAAGGAACATAAATGTAAAATTTCAATTCCTTGCGCCCAATAGTTTCGGCTGTGCGTTGCCTGTCAGTCAGTTAGTTACGCAAGAATTTAACGTATACCAACTTAAAATATGTCCGTGTGGTGACGGATTAAGAATACGGATTGTCACCACCCCGTATCATCCCATGGATGTCGTAAGAGCCGACAGAGGGACCATACTGTGCAGAGAACACCACTGTAAGAGAAGGGAAACTTAAAACAAACCCTATACCAACCCGTTTGGCCAGCGTGGTATAGTAGGCCAATTCCTCCTTTCAAAGGGGAGGCCTAGTCCAGCAGTGGACTGTAAGGGGCTGATGATGAACTTAAAATAACTAATAAATATATACAATACATACCTACAGACATTGTGTACGTTAGTTGCGTTTTTGTAAAGCCCCCTGCGTCACAGGATTTATGCCTAGTGTAAGAGTTATCTTTTAAAAAATAAAAATAAAATAAAGTGGAAAACCAAATAATTAAAAGATTGTCATGATAGTCCTGTGTGTCTACAATGTTATGAATGGTAGTTTTTTGTCCCCAGCGGCGGTGGTAATCGCGTTCTTCGTGTGCTGGGCTCCATTCCACGTACAGCGCCTGTTCTTCATCTACGGCTACGACCTGCCGCAGTTTCACGTCATCAACGAACACCTGTTCAACGTGGCTGGCGCACTGTATTACGTGTCAGCGACTGTCAACCCCATACTGTACAATGTCATGAGCGGCAGGTGAGTACTGAAGTTTTCAAAGTGTTAAGGTGAGTTCACGACCAGCAGCGGCGGACGAGAGTGGCAGCGATTTCCATGTACATGGAGCGCACTCTGATGCGCCGCGCGGCCGCATCTGATTCCCTCCGCAGCGGTGTAGAGCTCGGCTTGTACATCGAAGGGGCTTTAAAGAATGCTTTTTTGGCCTTTATTTATTCATGTGAATGTGGATCGGAAGCGAAGCGATACTTTGTCAATGACAAGTCAATTTTATAAAACTTAAACAACAAACAACAATATTTTTCTTTTTTGGCTCTTATTGAAGCAGATATGAGCAAGACGAAAGTTATGAGAAGGAGGAATGTGTTACAGCTTGTAATGTTATGATCGATGGACAAAGAGTGGAGCAAGTGAATGATTTTGTATATTTAGGTACGCTGTTTACTAGGAATGGTAAGAATTAAGAAGATATTGAAAGAAGAGTTATTGCAGGTAATAGGGTGAATGGAGCTTTGAAGGCCTTTATAAACAGTCAGAATGTGTCTAAAAAGGCACGTTTGGCTGTGCATAGAGGGGTGTTAGTACCTACATTAATGTATGGTAGTGAAAGTTGGGTATGGCAGAATAGACATGAAAGTAGAATAAATGTTGTAGAAATGAGAGCACTGAGAAGTATGTGTGGTGTATCTTTGAATGCCAGAGTAAGGAATTGTGTAATAAGAGAGTGTTGTGGTGTCAAAGAAGATGTAGTGACAAGCATCGAGAAAGGAATGCTAAGGTGGTTTGGGCACATGGAGAGGATGGATGACGAAAGACTGACCAAGCAGATATATAAGGCAAGTGTGAATGGGACAGCACAAAGGGGAAGACCAAAACGAACGTTCTCTGACCAGATCGGAGACATCCTTAAAACAGGAAAGGTTAGAAGTACCCTGAACAGAAGAGCATGCATGAGAAATTTAATGGGAGTAAATGAAGCAAGAGAGATATGTCAAGATCGTTGCAAATGGCATTCCGTAGTCTCTGCCTACGCCTCCGGGAAACAGGCGTGAGTCTATGTATGTATGTACATATGTATGAAGCAGACTACAGGACACAAGAATATTTTCCCTTTTTGTGTATTATTGAAGCATACCACTTGAGGTCACAAGGAGTGGAACCCGTGTTTCGGGGTCTTTTACGAACATTACATCAGCGGACATAAAGAACAGCCAGAATCGAAACAACAATATGTGAAGCACTCAAAATGTTGTTCCGTGGTTCCAATCCTCAACTATGGTTCTGAACATGTTCACGAGTTACTTACATTATACGAAGGAAGTGGATGCTCTTGTTTCAAAATTCACCATATTCACCTAGGAAGGCTACATTAAGTAACTACGTTAATTGTTTGAGTACGATGTCTGTAATTATTTACCTTTTCCAAGTAATCTAACTACAGTGTGAAACAGTTGCAGTACCTAGAAAAAATAAAATCTTTATAAGAATTAATAGATATTATACAACATTTATAATTATTTTCGTTCGAAAAAAGTTGCCATGAATTTTATTTGCCCGTTCTTTCTCTTGATTCTACGCTCTTGATCTGCGAAAGAGCTATTAAATGAAGAACTTTTCAATAAATACTTAAAAATGTACGTTTACAAGCATTACATTTTGACCTAAGTGAATAAATATGTTCACTTAGACAACATTCGCACTGTGTTTTCTTCTTTACAAAAATACTAAATCATATTATCTGAATAAATATAATAATATGGCACCCGAAATAGGCTTCTATCCCAGTCTTCACGCGTAACAAGTCTCCAATATCAGAATTTTATTGTTTACGTCAATTACTTTCATATTACGAAGGCTCAAAGTGATATAAAAATAGATAAAGTACTTAGGTAATATAAATCGCTCCCAATATATCTACCGATATAATTATTGCCAATTAAATTAAAAGTATTCCTATAGTCATTCCTAGAATTGGAGGCTGGGTAATCTTGTCGAAATTTCGTATTTTTGATTTCTAAATTATTGGTCTCTTTAGCAGATTTTTTTTGACACATAGGTACCTGTTATTTATTTAAGCTGAGTTCTTTGGAATTAGACTGAAAAATCTTTTCTTCATTTACTTTTCTAGACAAAATTCCATATTGCTATGTGATTGACAATATTACAATAATGCCAATCACTCATTGCCTCGCCCAGAATCAGAAATATTTACGGCCTCAATCACAAATAGAAGCAAGATGAATACCACACTCTAGTGTAACATTTATAATGTTCCAAAGCACAGAAAATAATTTGTTATAAGTTATAAGAATTATAAGTTGTGAATATAGAATAATTCATATCTTAGAATCGATGAACAGTCTGAAGATAAAATGATTTGATGAAAATGAAAATGAATTTTATTTGCGTAAAATGTCAGTACATATATATGGAATACAATTCAAAGAGTCCTTAAACATTTTGTCATTTAAGACATGCAAAATATGATTATGTCCTTATTACTATAAAATTAACAATAATATCATATATATTATAGGAGTGAAACTGTTAGGTTGTACATATTTCGTGGTATATTGATTACATAATTTGAACAATTCTGGTAATGAGTAAAATGATTTTTCTATTAGCTATGTTTTAAGTTTTTTACAGAAGATGTGAAATGGCATATTTTTATATCTTCGGGTAGGGCATTACAGATACGCCCACAAATTGCAGTACAATTTTTTAGCTAAAATTTTGTTCTAGGAACTTTAGGTAACACTATTCTGTCTGGATTCCTAGTACTACGAGCATATTGGTCTTTTGCTTTCTTGAACAGATTAGGGTTTTGTTTTAGAAACTTAGCTGTCTCGAGGATGAACATACCTGTTAGTGTTAGTATTCTATACTTTTTAAACAAAGGTTTACACGACTCCCAGGGTGGTATACCCGCAATGGCTTTGATGGATTTCTTTTGTGCTAAGAATGCTCTTTGTATATCTGTTGAATTTCCCCAGATGATGAGACCGTAGGCTAGAATAGAGGATACATAGCCGTGGTATGCCATAAGTACGGTGTTATATTACGCAATTTGTATAGAATGTATACAAATTTGTTTAATTTATTGCAAACTTTGTCGACGTGTAATCTCCAGTTTAGGTTTTTATCCATGACAATACCTAGGTATGTAGTTTCTTTGGTTTCCTGAATTTTCTCATTTTTATGACTAATATTCAAAGTGATTTGTGGTCCACCATATGTACTAAATTGTATAAATTTTGTTTTACAAATGTTAATCTGTAGATAATTGTCAGTAAGCCATTTTATTATTGAATTTATACTATTATTAATGTGAATAGAAAATTTCTCAATGTCAGTTTTTTTATCGCATGTCATTATTAGGGTAATGACATCAGCAAATAAGATACACGGATTTGTAGTCATGTCAGGTAGGTCATTTATATATATTAAAAATAATAAAGGCCCAAGGACGCTGCCTTGGGGAACACCGAATTTGTTTATTAGATGAGTTGATATAATTGACTAAAGTTCTTTCATGTCATTTATAATTTCAATCTGAACATATTGTTTTCGGTCTTCCATGTATGTTTTAAGCCAGTCGAAGGCTGCCCCCTAATACCATTCCTATTAAATTTTTCTACTAGCGTGTCGTGGGACATAAGGTAAAATGCTTTTGACATGTCAAAGAATATTACAGTAACTATTTTACTATTGTCAATGCGTTCTATTATTTTGGTCACTAGGTCAAAGCATGCTAGGGCAGTAGGTTTACCTTTCTGGAAGCCATACTATTCATTTCGTACTCGTATAATATTATGCTTCTGAATGAAACCAATGAAGCGTTTTTACATAACTGCTTCAAAAATCTTTGACATAATTGGTATGAATGATATTGGCCTATAGTTCTCAATGCTGGTCTTTTCCCCCTTTCTATATAAAGGTTTTACAATGAAAACCTTGAGTGGACTTGGGAAACGGCCCTCTTTAAATGATAGATAGATTAAATGTGTCAAAATAGGTGTAATTTGTACCGCACAAGCTTTAAGAATTTTTGTTGAAATTTCATTATATCCCTCAGTATTAGTATTTTTTAGAGAGATGATGATACTGTGCACTTCGTGACAACTTAAATGTTTAAGAAAAATACTGCTGCATATGCTATTTTTGCACGTGTTATGTAGAGTTAGTATCTTTGTGAGCAGAGTTTGGGAAATATTGGTTAAAAGTATTTGCTATGTGGTATGGGTTGTTTAGCTGTTCATTGTCTTTATGAATGCTAACTAGCATCTCTCAATTTGTTTATGTGATTCTGACACCTGTTTTATTAAATGCCAGGATGTCCTACATACATTACTTGATTTATTTATCATATGAAGATTGTAATTTTTTATCAACTGATTGATGCAGTTACGTAAGAGTTTGTAGTATTTTTTGTGATTCTGTATGGTATTTCTACTTTTATCTATAATGTTTGTAGCGCAATAGACGTCTTGTCTTAAATGGCGTTCTTTATTGGATATTTTAATTTTGATTTTTTGGGAAACACAGGTTGTATAGCAGTTTGATGGTGTCGTAGAAGGATTTAAAAGCACTTTCCAAGTTATTTTCATTATAATATGCTTCGCTAAATGAGAGCCTTGACAGATATTCTTTAAACTTATTTAGGTAGTCATCGTTATAGTCTCGTTTGTAAATAAGGTATTCTAATAATAGGAGTTTGTTTATTTGCCATTGGAATGTTAAGTAATTGTGCAGTGTTGTGGTCGTGTCTAGATGTAGTAGTTCACCTGTTGCATAGAGCATATTATTGCTAATTGCATGATCAATGCATGAATGCTTACGGGTAGGTTGTAGGGCGGTTTATTAGAATCTGTAAATTATAGTTTTTGATAAGATCTAGTAAAAGTCTATTTTTCTTGTTGTTAGGTTTTAGCGTATTTATGTTTAGGTCCCCAACGAGGACAATTTTTTTATTGCGATTGTAAGTTATCTTAAATATAAGTTTTTCTAGATTATTAAAAAACAAGTTGCTATTAGAGTCAGGTGTTCTATACAGGCAAATTATAAACATTTAGACTGAATAAATCTATTCCACAACATTCAAAATGTTTGCCAACAGAGAGATCAGGGTTTTTCAGATGGGAGGAATTTTCAGGGGGGAGGGTAAGCTGGGCAATTTGTTTTTTTAAATCTACGTTCTCGAGTATGACGTTTTCTTATTCGTTTTGTGTCGATTGTAGATTACCTTTTAGGTTGTTAATTTCCTCCTTCATCTCTTCTCGACAAAGTACTGCGATATGAGTCGAAACATCCATACTTCTTCCTAATATGTCCTCAGAGTGAGAGGAATTATAAGAGATACTCATGTCTATCTTTTCCAAAGATTTAGATTTAGGTAGCTGTCTTCTGAGAGTTATTTTAGTTAAAATCTTCCATTTCAAACAGTAATAATATTATGACAAAATTACTTGTATTTTTTTCGAAAAGGTACTTGTTTGCGTCTGATATTGTTTTAAACCAACATGTGGTCTCTTTGAGTCGTCTTCGATTGAACAGACACTAGCACTATCAAAATGTAACTGCCAGTTTCGTCCTGATGTTGTAATCTTATCCTTGATATGGTCTTAGAGGTTATGTGTCACAACTTTATAACCTTTTACACTCATTATTTGCACTGTAAATTGTTTTAGAATATTGATTTGTTACGAGCTACACGAACAAGTTGTTTACTCGGCCAGTGTTACCAGCTTCGTGTGTGATGATGTTCATAGACTACCTAAAACAGTACAACATAATATTCTAGAGGGCACGTAAAATATGTGTTTGGTTGAGCGAGTAAAATAAAATATAAAACTGTTCTTACTTTGTGCGTTAGCATTTATCCTATAAAAAATACCATAGCATACACGTAGTTTCTTTCCTCATTATGCCAACACGAATGACCTAGTAAGGCCGTTTGGCAGTCTGAATTAGACCATATACCAAATACAGTCGTAGATTTAGCGATAGCATTATTTAGTCAGTCTGCCTCGTTTCTAGACACGTGTAAAAATTTGTTTAAATGAGAATTGATAGCTAACGAGCCACATCTTGTAAATGAGACGTTTTCCTTCACAATATAGTGCGGAGCAGTACTGATGACATACTAACGTTATTAGATAAATAAAAGCCGTACACGTAATGAAGGTATTTCGTCCGGATAACAGCTGTAATTATAGAAGTAAATGATTTGCTATTTGTTATTACCATTCCTTTAGTGGGTGAGAGTGAGATCGCTCGACATACATATAAAATCTACTTTTGTTACCCTAGAGTAAGAGGTAGAGCTATTGTATCACACCTAGATGTTGCCAGCTGTTTGATACAAAACAAAGAATTTCTCGATAGTCTAGCCTGACCAAGCATAATAAACTTCATCTTGTAAACAATACATCTATTTTGCGTCAAAAAGCACTAATTTATGCAGGAGGCGGATTTAATAGTCATCCAGTGAATTTTCATAATGGTAGTGTAAATTTCACCAGACATTATATCGAGGAAGCAATACACAAATCACAACAAATACTAGAAGACACACATTGCATGCTAAAACGTAGCAGAACCTATGAACCAAATATCTATTCCATTCACAAAACGTCAAATGCTCTAGAGACAACTGGACTCGCATGCTGAAACTTTCGATTCGACTGGTCTAGATTCTTAATCTAGACTAGTTGATTCGAACGTTTTCCGTTGTAATATATGTCCGGTACTTACCGCGTTTGCGTCACAGTACCGCCCATACGCTCGGCCAATCAGAGAAGGCCATCGGCCGCGCTCGCGAAGCTTGACCAAATATGGTCATGAACGGACTCCAACGCTGATGGAGGGCCCAGTATATAAAGGGGCCGACAGAGAGGCCGGACCGCTACTCTACACTAACCTACTACCGCTACTCTATTCTATACCGCTATATATATAATTATATATTCTACGTGTATCCTGATCCCAGCAGCTGGGTAAGTCACTACATTTACTGCGATAGCGTACTGCCCATCTCTCTACCTGCTAGCTGAGGCCGGCTGACGCCGCCTGCCTGACTCTATTGGTTGTGGTTTTCCTAATGCTGTTTCCCTTCAGGTTCCAGGTTCACCTTAAGACTCCGGCTACCCTCCTAGACCGCTACACTTTCCTGCATCGCCTTCGGCGTCACCTCTGCAGAAGAGTCTGGCCTGCCCTGCTCATCGTACTCGCACCGCCGGCGTCTGCCAGCTGAACCAACGGCCTGCGAGGATCTACCGCTACGCGCAGCCTTCGCGCAGCCTGCCTACACACTACCGGAGGGAACAGCGTGGGAGACTGCAGCCTTAGTGTTCAGGCCAGTGTCGTGTTGTTGGTCGGTCATACTCGTGCAAGGAAAGTGAGACAATACTCGGCAATAAACGCATCTAGAACCTGTTTTCTGCGTTTTAATACCAGAACCCGTTACAACGTTCTGAATATTAAATTTCATGATGTACCTACCAACTTTATTCAAAGTAAGATAAAATAAAACGGAGTAGAAGTCTTTTTCGTTTCGGTCACGTTGACTGATCGCCATCTATTCTTATACTGGAAATGACTAAGCTTTTGCCCGTGAGTTCGCATGAGTCGATATTTTTTGCGACATACAATCTTCAAAGGTTTATACCTTACAATATATTATTTCATCCTGATTTAATTCTCTTTCAGTACATACATAGGTATACCTACTTGACAGAGAAAAAATAGTAGTAGTATGGGATAAACTAGTAAGGATGCGGGTAGACCTATTTACTTTTTCGTAGCATTCATCCACCGCTTTCAGAACATCCATGATTATGGTGCTTGTAACAGTGCTAAATTTTTGGACACTCGAAACAAAATTAAGTGATACTTACCGCAAGACAATTAGGATCTAGTAACAAAGACGAAAGCATAAATTCTCTTGCCCAAGGTTGTTTTATTTTACATTTAGCTTACCAAGCAGATGCTGTGACTTCAGTAGATTTCTAGACAGAGATATGGGTAAGATTTAGGTGACAAATTTTTTCTCGTGAGATAGGTACGACGTTACGAATGTGGTCATAATGTTCTGTCATCAGCACCCACTATGTAGCGGGTTCTGAATATATTCGTTCATATTTGGTTGAATAATGTGATATATTCTTACCGCGTGACTTGCTAGTTAATTTTTGAACCGGAATAGCATCGGTTTTTTTTATGGACGCATTTAAAGTTGTGTAACTGCAATCTCAACTTATACAGTGTTACAATATCGACTTGATAGTCGAGTACTAAGTATCAAGTACTAAGTATCATGTACCTAAGTATCCCGAGATAAATGTGGACGATACAGGTGTGGCTTTTAGTTTCCTATTGTACGCATAGTCACAAATTGGGGTCAGTGTCATCTAATTATGCAGCTAAGTGCACCACTTACAACCAACTAGGCACAAAGTTTTGCTTGCGACTCGGCGCGATGATGTAACTACTAAAGATTACCTTTGATCTATTCTTATGTATAACCTAAAATGAAACAGAGCCTTCTTTTACGTGAAAGAGCGACAAACTTTCCCGCTTATAATAGTTGTAGTATATAATATATCATTTAATAGTGTACTAGTACCTAGTAGAAGTCGTGATCCAGAGTAGAGACCGCGCCTTTGAAAATGTAGTGTAGGGACGCTCACCGGTTAGTTGGAGTGACGATATACGCAAAGTGGCTGGCAGCGGCTGGACACGACGAGCTGAAAATTGGGCTCAGTGGCGTACCATTGGAGAGGCCTTTATCCAGCAGGACTACTTTACCAGGGATGGCAGGCATCATCTGCCTGCCTATGATGATACTAAGTATGTACTTCATAACAGCAAAAAGCCAGATAGTTAACCTTTTAAATGATATATGCACTTATGTTTAAAATCAGACCTAGTATCAAATAATTTCCGAGCACCAAAGAGCAATCGTCAATACGATTAGATGCGCGGTATATTGCACATTTAAATTGAGATATATGTCCCGTATCTATTTGATGTGCGATCGTGGAGTCCAATTCAATTACCTTCATGTAATTTACTGCTCAGTTACTTTTCACCTATCACTCAAATTTGCTCATATGAGTAATATTAGTCATAAACTTCAATATTATAAAAATAGCTTACTTCCTTTACGAATATGTTAAATTGTTTTAGGAAACATACGTATAATAAATACTCTTAATAAACTACATATGTACTGTTGTAACTTTTTGCAAGGAATATCGTTTCCACTCAAAAGTAAGAAGATAAAATTAAGTAACAAGCTTAAAATTGTAACTATTTGGAAGAATAACCAAGTAACTCGTTAAAGTACTTAGCTTACTGAAGAATGAGCATGTTCATAAAGAAAAGCAGCAATTAATAATTTCAACACCTTCTTGTACTTGGAAGTTAGCAGTTTCTTGTGAATTGTTTACTCTTTGTAAAGCTAATGGTATAAAATGAAAGTCTACTTTGCAGACGCTCGTGGTTGTTAATTATTTAAAAGGACTTAAAAGACCAAACCAGTCATCTCTTAAGGACATTAAAACTATTTTGGCTCCTAAAACGTTTAATGGATTCAAGAAATGATCTTGTTTAAATAGCCTAGGTAACTAATCGGTGTAATAAGAAGACGTGGTTATATAAAACTAATATGTTTAAAAGACAAGATTATGCCAGTCCTCAAATTTTTTATTCTAACTTTAACTAAATCATTATCATACGCTAAACGTAGAGATATCCATTTGCCTCCAGAGATGATTACTTGTGCCGACAAAATGTGTACAGACTGATAGTTCAACTCAGTTGTGCGCGCGGCCCTATGTGTGCGTGGGCTTGTAAATATACAACTTTCATTCGTGTGACAGTGACGCGGCAGTCGTCGACCGAGCAAGACGTGTTCTTTTCGCTTTTTCTTACGGGTACAGTCGTTTACGAAAATGTCTAGTTCTTTACGGAGAAAATGTTTAAGGAGTCAGGTAAATATTTTGTAATTTTAAATTTAGATGTAATTAATATTTACTATGATTCTATATACGAAAAAATGTATCCTTGTTGACGTTTACGTATTTTTGTTTTAGACTCGAGAAACCATTGCTAAGGTTTACGAATTTCTGAAAATAGATGCGAGGGATATATTGGAACTAGTAAGAGATCCAGTTTGCAGTGCAAGTCCAATTTTAATATCGAAATTAAGTGAGCATTTAAATAGCGTACGGAAAAGAACAGCAATGGCAGTGGGGGTATCAAAGAGAACAATTACTAATATATTGTCTGAAGGAAAAGAATTTGAATCTAAATTTAAATCTCCGCATAAAGGCCCTAAAAAACTTTTAAAGAAGTTAGAATTAGACAACTTTAACGTTGATGTTATACGTCCACTATTCAAAATTACCATTTAGAACATCGCGAGTTACCTACCTTGCTAAAGTTGAAAAAAAATATTTCAAGATAAACTTAACTATGATGGAAGTATTTCGACTCTGCGTACAGCTTTGTTAAAGTTGGGATACAAATGGCGAAAAACTGTGGATAACAGACGTGTTATTATAGAGCGGCATGACATCAAAAAAATACGCTTTTCCTACCTAAAAAATTTACTCAGATACCGTCAAGAAAATCGGTGTATCGTATATACAGATGAGATCTACATCTTAACTAATCATGTGCAAAACAAAGGATGGGGTAATAAAGATGGACCAACTTTAAGAAGAAACCTGTCGAAAGGACAAAGAATTATCATTGTGCATGCTGGTTCAGAACAAGGTTTCGTACCTAACGCACTATTAACATACAAAACAAATAGTGTTTCTGGTGATTACCACTCTAACATAAACGCAGAAAACTATGAAAAGTGGCTAAAAGAACGTCTAGCACCGAATCTTCCACCTAACTCTGTGGTTGTGCTTGATAATGCCTCATACCATAACGTTCAAAATGACAGAGCCCCAAATTCTAATAAAAAAAAAAAATAGAAATGCAGAGATGGCTGACAGAAAAAAATATAGCTTTTAATCAAGATATGAAAAAAAATTTACTGTATGATTTGATTAAAAAAAAAATAAAGAAAAATATATCTGTTACAAGATTGACGACATACTTCAGCCATATGGCATAAAATTTCTTCGATTGCCACCATATCATCCTGAACTAAACCCCATAGAAAATGTGTGGGGAATTAAAAAAAAATATATTGCTTCACATAATGTCGACCAAAATGTGACGGAAATAATGAAACTCATAAATGAACATTTAAGTCAAATTGATGAAGGGATGTGGGGTAATACTTGTCGACATGTACAAAAGAAAGAAGAAGAATAAAATAGACATTTTGACATGGAGTCAGAAATCATAATTAACCTTGGTGAGAGAAGCGAATCCGAAAATTCATTATTTGATTTTTCAATTAACGATTCAGAATAATGGCTTTAAGCATAGCAAGCAAAAAATATTTGTTCATCAGACACGATAAGAATTTACCTACATTGTATAATTTGTAAATGACAGTTATTTATACAAATACTATATTTATAAAGTATATTTATCCTAAAGGTGCTGATAGAACTGTGCATCCACTTGTAACAGAACATAGACGGACGAAACATAGAGCTATCGCCTTTATTAATTTTGTCGAACTGAACAACGAACAAAGCCAAATATTACTACGAATATTTTCATGATCTTTCTAGCAAACGCTCTGATCGGCAAAATGTTCGAAGCAAATTCACTGTCCTTTCGCTAGAATACTCACCAAATTCAAATTCAAATTCAAATTCAAATTATTTATTTGCTTTAAACAGGGTGATACATAATGTGGTGTATAAAAATTCAGGAGAACAAGCCCATTTAGCTATAAAAACAGCATGCAAATATTAACAAACGCATATATTAGTACATCATCCATCACAATATTTATAATAGGTATTCTGTGTATTGATTACTTCTGATAAATGTTTCTACTGATTTAAAAACTCTTGAACCGAGTAAAACGCATTTTCTATCAGCCATTTTTTTAGCACTTGATTAAATTTATATACCGGCAATGTTTTGAAACATTCCGGAATTTTGTTAAAAACTTTAACGCACATCGAAAGACTATTTTTCTGAAGCCGGCTTGTTCTAGGTATTAAGCCTAATACTAATCTATTTGGATTTCTGATGTTATTTCTCTTAGTAACGTCTTTTGCTTGTTTAAATGTGTTTGGGTGTTGCTTTACAAATTTACAAACCTCTAGGATGTACAAACTCGGTAAAGTGAGTATTTTTAAGTTTTTAAAGTATGGACTGCATGATACATCCGGGGCAATGCCGCATATGGATCGAATGCATCTTTTTTGTGCGATAAAGGCCTTTTCTATATCCGTACCGTTTCCCCAGAGTAACAACCCATAACGCAGTATGGATTCGACGTACGCATAGTAGGCTGAGCATGCCGTATTTTGGTCAGAAATTTTTGCCAGTTTGTACAGAGCAAAAGAAAACCCATTTACTTTATTTGTAACTTTTTCTATTTGCTCTTTCCAGTTCAGTTTATTGTTAATTATTATACCTAGAAATGTACTATTATTAGCCGTCAATAGATTTTGTCCGTTATAATTTATATGTATGTCATTATTTTTAAAATTATTGAAATTAATTAATTAAATAAATTTGCTTGTAAATTATTATTATTCATCCACTCTATTATTAATGTCAAGGTATTGTTTATGTCAGTTTCGTGTTGTCTGATTGTATTATTTTTGTTTGTAGTCACAACGACAGATACATCGTCCGCAAATAGTATAGTGTTGTGATGAGTAGCATCAGGTAAATCATTGATATATACTAAGAAGAGAAGCGGGCCCAATACACTGCCTTGGGGGACGCCGAATTAATTCATAGCATAATTAGACCTATTTATTTCAACACAATTTTTTGAATTTAGTTGTGATACTTCAACACACTGATACCTGTTTTCTAAGTAGGTTTTGAGCCAATTTAAAGCTGGTCCCCTTATAGCATAGTGCTCTAGCTTCATAAGGAGCTGTTTATGTGACACAAAGTTAAATGCCTTTGACATATCGAGAAATATTACTGTTGCATACTTTTTCTCATTTACATTCTGAAGTATATCGTTCACTAGAGAAAAAGCTGCGTCACTGGTAGATTTATTTTTCTGAAAACCATATTGATTTTTTACAATGGTGTCATTGACGTTAAAAAAGGAAGTCAGCTTATCGTGCATAACCTTTTCAAAAATTTTTGAAAATAACGGTATTATTGTAATAGGCCGATAATTGCACATGGTCTTTTTGTCTCCTTTCTTATACAGAGGTTTTACCACAGACTTTTTGAGTTTGTCGGGAAGGGTACCCGTTTCTAGTGAGAGGTTTACCAGAAATGTAAGTACAGGAGTCAACTCTTTACTGCACATTTTTACAATTTTTGTACATATACTGTCGTAACCCTCAGATGTCGTGTTTTTAAGGGACCCGATTAGTTTTATTATGTACGACTCATCTATGGGGGATAAAAATATAGAGTTTTCCTGTTGATTTTTTATGCATGTGTCACGAGTGTTATTTTTTAATATGTTAATTGTTGATGTAAAATATTCATTGAAATTATTAGCAATTTTTAATGGATCTGTGATTATGTTATTGTTTTCAACTATTTCATTAATATAATTTCCACTACTTGCGGGACAAGTTTCACTCTTTATGACGGACCAGGTCGCTTTACATTTATTTTTACTATTGATGACGTAGTTTCTATTACTAGTCCTTTTAGCCGTATGAATACATTTCTTTAATAACCTGTCATACCTCAGATACGTCTGCTTAGCTGTTTCAGATTTAGTAGAATAATATTTTTGGCGCAATTTTCGTTTATAGTTACAGCTATTTCGTAGTCCTTTCGTCATCCAATTTATTTCTTTTGATAAATTTATTTTTACTTTATTAATCGGGAAACAAAGATAGTACAGCAGGCAGAAATAGTCATAAAAAGTGTTGAATGCTAAATTTGTCTCAGTTTCATTGTAGTACTTTAAATATTGAATACTAGATAGATATTGGCGAAACTTAGTTATATTTTCAATAGAATAGCATCTTTTAAAGTTGTATACATACTCAGGTATTTTAGTTTTGTATTTTACAGGCCGTGATAGAATTTGTGCAGTGTTGTGATCAGATAACCACAGAGGCAAAAGTGACCCTGATGCAACCATAATATTACTGATAATTAAATCAATACAGGATTTTCCTCGAGTAGGTTCGGTTATATGTGATATTAAATTATATTTGGTCAGAATGTCCATAAAATGTCGGGTTGGTTGATTTTTTATGTCAAGAGTATTAATGTTAAAATCTCCAGTTATAATTATATCACTTTTTGAATGTTTACATAGATATTTATACAACATAAGGTCAAAATTATCTAAGAAATATTTAAGATGTCTACAGTTCCTGGAAGGAATTCTATAAATACAAATTATTATTATATTATATGTTATTAATTTAATGGCACAGAGTTCAAAATGGAATATCATTTTTAAGTCATCAAAAGTTGTTATACATTTGAATGGGGTACCCCTTTTAACTAATATGCCTGAACCTTAACTTAGTATTTTTAGGGTAATAATAGTCTAGTACAGTGCAATTTTTGAGATGACTAGTCCATAATTTTATCGTCATATTTAACATAACTGTATTCAAGTATGGATTTGTATATACAGGAGTAATATATATGTGGGCTTTACTTAACTTATTAATAATTAAACTAAAGTTATAATGTAATTTTTGAATATTACTATCATTACTTCCAATGCTAAGAATTACGATGTCATCCTCCGATAAACTCGTTACAATACTATCACATTGTGTTAATATTTCTGAGCTTGGAGCTCCTGTTTTTATCAATGCATAGGGTATATAGCTGTTGTCGCTTTGTATAGTATTTCTTAATTTTATTATGGACGCTGATATTCCTCGTGCTTGTGCATGATCCCCTAATATAACAATTCTATGCTTGTTTGTTGTGGTACTAGTAACGACATCTATTCTCTCGTGTGAAGAACTAATTGGCATGGCCGATAATGAATGGTTGTCGTGATTGTGGTAGTTCAAGTTTTTGCCGCATTCAATTATGTTATTTATAGATGTCGCTGTCCTTAGCGATTGATTTTGTTCGGTGATTGTATTATTTTGGTTTATTATTTGACTGTCTGTGCACGAGAAATCTAATTTGGATTTAATCAATTTGCGTCTTTGTGTTTTATTACTTTTCTTTTTCGTTGTAGTTGTCTTACAAATTTGCGTTAGTTGGTCAATCCTTAGTTTATACTCAGAAATTTGTTTAGCTTGCTTACTGTTTTCCAGCAGTAAATTATCGATTTCATTCTCTGCGATCTTAAGTTTCTCTTCTAATGTAAATATTTTTTTTCTCATGTTATTTATATCATCTATAAAATTTCTGCTTAAATCCGGGTAGCTGCGATTTATTTCCTGAGTGTGAAGACTCGTGTCAGATGATGAGAATTCGTCTTCATTTTCGGAGCATCCTGATAATTCTTCAAATGAATTTTCTGTTGATACATTTATTTTATACTTTTGCCTGAGAGTTACATTTCTCTTTGCCGTGTCTTCCATGGATTTACGATGAGTCAGTGGCGTTGAATTTGTAGTATCCATATTTGGGTGACTTAATTTATTAGCCAAAACGAAAGAAAATAGAATATAAAAATAAAATTAAAACAAAAAGTCACAAAAAGTCCATTTAGGTCCAGATTTGAACCCGAGACACTTCTCGCTTATAATCTTAGCACTCTAAACCACTCGGCTATTTTTGCTATCTTAAACAACGTTGAAATATTAGATTAAGTTCAACAGGGCGCATGAGTAAATTAAGTTCAAGGACATTTAATGTTTCGGTCATTAACCCCGATATGACATTCACTTTTTGCAAACAAACTTTTAATTTGTCAACGTCTTTTTTTATTTCTTTCTTAAGATTATGTACTATTATTTCACTTTTCCACAAAACTGTTTATATTGGTAAGTTCCTGGTATTTTAGGCTACACACTGATATATAGTTTTGGTATATTTATTCACTTTTTGCGCACTTTTCGTATTTTTAAACGTAGAGTAAAAGTAATACGTGTCTGCTCTGTTACGCCGATCTCGCAGTCGATCAATACGCTCGATGGAATGCTCGATAAAACACACTCGTTTGTTTTCATGTAATGTGACATTCGTGAGAACGCTCATTACATGTGAATGTTCTAGTGTACCATTATTTTATAGGAAAGTAAACTAGTAACAAAATATTGGATATATTTCTCATAATAGATTTTAACCTAAAATTTACACAGTTTAAAAAGATATTTGAATATTACAGAATAGGTATGTTTTATTCCTCGCCTGAGAGACAATAAACTGAAGGAGCTACAGGTTATTATCAAGTGTCGCTTCAAGAATCGCATGTTTAAACTTCCAAATCGAATGGTCTAGATTCTTAATCTAGACTAGTCGAAGTAACAGACAAACAGACATCATCCTCTTAGCGTTAACCCAGTTTCAATCTGGGGTCCGCTTTCTAGTCTAACTAACAGACAAACACACAGAATTTTTTTTATATATATATTATAGTTATAACTGAGTCGGATTGCAGCCCGGAGGTTGTATCTATTTTTAAGTATTGGTACAATAACCAAAAGAACAGTTTACGATGGGCAGGCTCTTTTTCGGATGTGTACAGGTTGCAGTGCGGAGTGAAGCAAGGTGGTCTGACAACGCTCTACGGTCGACTAAGCTCTTTTACCTATACATAAATAAACTTATCGGTGAACTCAGTAGTGTCGGGTGCTACATAGATGGAGTCTGTGTCAATAACATAAGCTACGCAGATGACATGGTACTGCTGAGTCCATCGATAAGAGCTTTACGGAAGCTGTTGAAAATGTGTGAGTGTTAGGCCGCGCACACTTTGGACACGTTTTTGTACGAATTTTACTCGTGCGGGCACGTACAAACACGTACGAACAATCCCGATATTCTAAATACTATGGGAGCGCGCAGACTGGGTGTGAATTAGTCGTGCGTATACGTACGTGTAGTTCAGACGTCCGAAACCAATCCAAACTTGTTGGGATTTTAAAACACATTCGTACGTTTTAACATAAAAAATGCTCATTTGACTAATAAAAGCGTATACAGTGTGCGCACTCAATTCGTAAGACCACGATCGTACGTATACTGTACGATACGAATTCGTGTCCGAAGTGCGCGCGGCCTTACGCGGAGGCTCACGGGCTCAGATACAATGCAAAGAAAAGCGAATTATTAGTATTTAAAGCGAGGGGCAAAACTTACACAACAGTACCTTCACTTAGTTTAGCTGATAGCACTATTAACAAAGTCACTCACTTCAAGTATCTGGGCCACTGGGTCTCTGAGGACCTTAAAGACAGTAAGGACATAGAGAGAGCACGTAGGGCGCTAGCTGTCCGGTGTAATATGTTGACCCGCAGGTTCGCACTGCAGTAATGCAGTAAAAGTAACACTTTTTAAATCCTATTGCCAAGCCTTGTACACATGCAGCCTGTGGGTTAACTACACATTGGGAGTGTATAGCGCCTTACGTGTCCAATATAACAACGCCATTAGAGTGCTGTTGTGGTTGCCGCGATGTTGTAGCGCGTCGAGCATGTTTGCGGAAGCTCACACAGATGGTTTTCATGCCGTTATAAGAAAGCAATGCGCATCACTGTTAAATCGTGTCAGGTCCAGCTACAATGGCGTTCTAAGCGTGTTCGTGGATAGGTGGGACTCTCCACTACTGCGACACAAGATACGTCTGCACTGACTTTTGATAAGTGGGCAGCTTTTTCTCGTTGTCCTACAAATTTTAAATGCTTTTTAAATGTTTTTTATTGTCTCTTTCTGTGTTTGTTCTTTTTAATTTTCTAAATTTGGCTTGTGTAAATTGTATAAGTATGGTTGTTGCTTGTAATTTTAAATTGTGTAAACCTATGGACAAAAATCTGAAATAAATGTCTATTATTATTATTTTTATTTTGCAGTTTACTACTAGACAAAGGTCTCTCCTTGAACTCTTTTGGTCATCAAAATCTTGTACACATCAAATTCTTGCGTTAGGTACTAACTGACCTAAATTATTGGGCGCAAGAAGTTGAAAGGCAAGTTACGAGAATGGATAAGATTAGGAATGAATACGTGAGAGATAGTCTGAAAGTGGCGCCTATAGACGAGAAAGTGAAAGGAAGTCATTTGGCTTGGTATGGACATATTATGCGAAGAGATGATATGTATGTAGGTAAACAAGTGATGAATATGAAGTTAGAGGAATGGAAAGGGAGAGGGAGGCCAAGGAAAAGATGGATGAACTGTGTGAGGATGGATATGAAAGAGAAAGGGGTAAATTATCAGATGACGGGCGACAGAAAAGAATGGAAGCGAAGGACGTACTGCGCCGACCCCAAATAGATTGGGACCAGGGTAAGAAGATGATGATGAGGAACAGACAGACAGAGGACAGGCTTTGTTTTATGTTATGTAGTGGAGAAGCAGATTTTATACAAATATTTTTAATAATTTTCTGTGAATCATTTCGTGCGCTACAAAGGGATTACTCCAAATTCCCACGGGATTCAAATAATAATAATTGCGGGCGTTTCTGCGGGCATCCTCTAGTAAATAAACAATAAGGTATTTGGTACTACAATCTTATACATATACCTAATAAGACAGAAAAAAAATCTGTACATTGAATATATTTACAAAAAAATATATACAGTTAGGCTAAGAATCAGTAATGGAGCAAGAATCTAAAAAAAAATTCTGTCTGTTTGTCTGTTAGTTAGACTAGAAAGCGGACCCCAGATTGAAACTGGGTTAACGCTAATAGGATGATGTCTGTTTGTCTGTTACTTCGACTAGTCTAGATTAAGAATCTAGACCATTCGATTTGGCAGTTTAAATATGCGATTCTTGAAGCGACACTTGATAATAACCTGTAGCTCCTTCAGTTTATTGTCTCTCAGGCGAAGAATAAAACATACCTATTCTGTAATATTCAAATATCTTTTTAATCTGTGTAAATTTTAGGTTAAAATCTATTATGAGAAATATATCCAATATTTTGTTACTAGTTTACTTTCCTATAAAATACTGATACACTGGAACATTCACATGTAATGAGCGTTCTCACGAATGTCACATTACATGAAAACAAACGAGAGTGTTTTATCGAGCATTCCATCGAGCGTATTGGTGAGTATTCTAGCGAAAGGACAGTGAATTTGCTTCGAACTTTTTGAAGATCAGAGCGTTTGCTAGAAAGATCATGAAAATATTCGAAGTAATATTTGGCTTTGTTCGTTGTTCAGTTCGACAAAATTAATAAAGGCGATAGCTTTATGTTTCGTCCGTCTATGTTCTGTTACAAGTGGATGCACAGGTCTATCAGCACCTTTAGGATAAATATACTTTATAAATATATTACTTGTATAAATAACTGTCATTTACAAATTGTACAATGTAGGTAAATTCTTATCGTGTCTGATGAACAAATATTTTTTGCTTGCTATGCTTTAAGCCATAACTAGACTACTACACTAGACATTTCTTGATAGGCCATAATTTTTGTGACATTTCGAGAAATTTGTAATACCGGTTAATTTTAACATAAATATTTATAAATAAAAGCTTTGTTATAAATAACAACAATATTAAATTCAGACATGAAACTAGGTCAAATATAAGCTTCACAAATGGAAAAGAATAATAGCCAGTTTATAATAAAATATTTTCTTTATAGAAAAAATCCTTGAAATTGTCTCCAAAGAAATGACCTGAAATGAATCAGGATTTTTGTCAAATGACTTCAGCTTATTTATTTAAATTGAAATGTCGCTTCATTTACCTTCAGTCAAAAGGTTATTTCGTTTGTTTGTGAGTGCGACCAATAGTAGATTCTTATAGACCACCTGCTGTTTTCTATGCTCTGCTATCCCACATATTCGTCTAGTTAGATTTGAATAAAAAGCTTTTTCACATAGCGACTACAGTTTGACCACCGCAACCGAAAGGGATATCAATAGTCCATGCCCTAAACTAGTGACTCCATTTTCAATTGGCCTCACTATTAGGTACGACTGTCAACAATCTGAATGATGGTTGGAACGTTAGCTTAACGTGATCACCGAGGTACAAGACAAGCAAAAAAATAATAAACAATTTAATACGCACATAAAGCAATAAAATCAGTGTCAGTCAGATTTTTCTATGGATTGATTGGAACCCGATACCCTCCGCATAGTAGTTTGCTGATAGATTGTCGCTGCCTTAACGAATGTCAATCAACGTATATTTTGTAACGTCAAATTTTCGATATCATGTCAATAGTGCCATCTTCCGGGTTAAATTACATTCAATATGTAGCCCAAGAAAGGCAGCAATAACCTTGTGGAGATACCAACAGACTGCTATGCAGAGGGTATCGGATTCGAATCCACGCCAAGCACCAATGACTTTTCGGAGTTACGTGCGTATTGCATTGTTAATTATCGCTTGTCCCGTGCCTCGGAGAGCACGTTAAGCTGTAGGTCCCGGTTGTCATGAATATCTTAGACAGTCGTTACAGGGTGTCAGTAACTTCTAAATAAACTGACATGGAATATCGCTATCCTTTTGGGTTGCGGAGGTCAGACAGGCAGTCGCTCTGTAGAAAAGCTAATATTCAGCCAAATCCGGTTAGACTAGCAAGCGGACCCCAGATTAAAACTGGGATATCGCTAAGAGGATGATGATGTGGCGCAAGAAAGTCCTCTTACTTCCAGTTAAAAGCACATTAAATTTTGTTTAGCTATTTCAGAGGCAGAAAACTAAATTCACTTCTATATAGGAAATATGGATCTCTGCCTTTTCGCCAAAATTTTTCAGCCGATTATCACTTTCCAACTAACGTTTCGCAGAATTTTATTTCGCAGAATAATCATTTGCCAACTTGTGATATAATTTTGTTTTTATTTCCCAACCTCACAGTTGCCAACTTTACGTTTGGTCTTCCTTTTATTGTCGCAGTTCTAACCTAACCGATGTAGCATATTATTTAAATGCCCTGTGTAGTGAAATAAAAGCGATTTGATTCTGGCACTTCGCCGGCCGCTGCCGCGGCACGCTCGCTACGTTCGCTCGGCTCGTGCGTTGTGGTCGCAGTTCTAACCTAACCTAACCAGCCATTGTTTCAGTTGACGTGCATTGTTTATCAGCATACAAACTTAACCTAACCTAACCGATTCCTTTCGATTTCACCTGAACTTCCCGAAACATCACCTGAACAGACGAAACGTTATTCGTCTAAAAGTTGTCTGGCCTAATAATTTGACAAAAGATAAATGCCCAAACGGTTTTTGTCATTACAATAATCAGCTTAACAATAATTCTTCCAAATGAAACGTTGTCATATAAAAATTGGCAATCGTTAGTCGTCAAAGTGAAAAAATAGGCGAAACGTTGGTTGGCAAGTGATAATCGGCCAAACAGTATTCGGCGAAAAGGCAGGATCCCAGGAAATATATTCAAATAAAGCTTGTTGGTTAGTATAAAAAATCTCCGAAGTCCGACATATTTTTAATAGTCAAACTCGCTTTGCAATATAAATAACTACAGGTCTTCAGTGACTACATAACATCAGGGAACACGAAAAATGATAAGGTAAAAGAATATGACTGTAAAATATTGAGCTGCCCTGAGTACGGCCCTGCACGACCAAACTTATAATATGTGTGCATAATAGCCAGGCTTTCAGCGAATGTGTGCAGATACGCTCGACGCATTTTCCGTCAGATGTTTCCCGATATATTTGACGGAATAGACGCGACCGAAGATACGTTCGATGCAACTAATGAAAGCTGTCGAACACGCGTTTCCCATGGAGATACATTGCAAATGGCTCGTATACACTGTTTTTGAGCTATAAATGCTCTATTTATATTTACAGAATTACTCCATAGCACAATTCCGTATCTAAGGGCAGATACTACAAATGAATGATAAGCCATGACATGTCGAAGCCAGTTTCAAATGAAAGATGTTACAATGCAGTGGACTGAATATATATTTGTAGTAATTACTGGTTCGTAACAAATCTGAATGCCCCGATAATATTCAGCGCAAGCGATAGATTTGAACGTGTGTTTCGTTGGGCTTCTGATTAGGCATGTGTCGTTCGCGATTGAACGAATCAAATGAACCGGTTCGTACGAATTGCGCGATCCGTTGGATCTTTGCGTTGAAAATGATTCGTTCGTTCGCCGTGAGCTATGTGACTGTGGCGCTTGCACCGCTGCAGCGATGCCGGCGAACCGGATCGCATGAACCGCGAGCCGACCCGATTTCCGAATACGAACGAGGCGAGTAGTCCTGAACCGTTCTCAATTGAGTCGAAAGTCGAAACCACATTCGAAATATTTATTATGAGTTATTTTATTCTTTAGTCTTTATATTTTATTAAAGATAGGTAGTGATAAAAAAAAGTAATATTCTAATTTGAACCGAATCAAAAACATTTTTACTATTTTTAGTTCGTTCATCTTCGTAAAACTGATTCCGTAAAATTCCAAATAGGAAGATTTTGCTTACGTTAAAAAATGAATATTTACCAACCTTTTTAATAACATAATTATCTTAGCCAATGTTTAATACATCAATCAGTTTACAATGAACTAATCAAGCAATATTAGTGTTAATAGAATTGTGAACCAAGAAGAGAGTACGTAAATACCGAGCTAATTGAATGATATTTATGTTGAGAATTTGAACCAGCAACCCATACTGAACCAATAGCTCAATCGAACGGATCATTTGAACCGGGTCATTTTAAACATGGCTCAGTAATGAACTGGTTCATTAAAATCGAACGAACGTCACATACTTACTTCTGACCCATGACGGCGCGCGTTCCCGTGCGCAGGCGCCGTAGTGTTGTGACACGATTGTAGTGATGTGTTATGTTACTAATTACTATTAGTAACGTGTCTACGACAATGTGTCGTAGACAGAGCTGTACGCTTGTTTGAAATTTTTGTTAGACGCCATAATACATATACGAACCTATTAATTTTGTTACAAAGTATTGTCTACATGAGTTTTCCAATTGCGAGTATCATTTATTGTTATCCCAAGAAAAAAGATTTCATAAGCTTCAGGTAATACTTGAGCATTATTGGTCAACTTTAGGTCAAGTTTCTTGGCTCCTCTGCTATGAAATTGAATATATTTAGTTTTGTTAATATTAAAACTCAAATTATTATAATCTAACCAATCTATAATTTTTGAAATTGTTTCATTTAACGCATCATTATAGTCAAACTCGTCCTTTTCAGGTACAAGTATAGAAATATTATCTGCTTAACCGCTTGCTTGCTCCGCGCCGCAACCCACGCCGGCCCCTCTGCCCGGCCACTTGAAAGCGATAACGATCAAATGCCCGCGCGTTTTTATCGCCTCGGCGCGCGGGTCGGGTTCCACATAATCGGTCCTTGTGACTTTATTTGTTTTGAAAGGTTGTCAAGTGTTATATTATTTATGTTTGTTATGAAACTAACTATACAATGTTATCTTTGTTTATTTAGATTACGATTCTGGTGTCGAGTGATGCTCGTTTGGTACTTAGTTATTAAAGGATGGTCATTTATGTACAGAAGAAAGAGTAGCGGGCCTAGGATAGTTCTTTGAGGCACACCTACTCTACTACATCTGCTTTTTGATTTGAATGTTATTTCTTCATTGTTCAAGTTGAAATTTGCAATTTCGACAAATTGTGTGCTATCAGAAAGGTAGCTTTTCAACCATTCTTGAGCAGGTCCACGTATTCCATAGTGAAAACATTTCTGGATTAACAAATCATATTCCACATGATCAAAAGCCCTGCTCATATCAAAAAAGATTGCTGTCATACGCCTCTTTGCATTGACATGATTAACTATATTATTTATAAGCTTAAAACTTGCTAGTGTAGTCGATTTTCCCTTTAAGAATCCATTTTGTTTTAAACACAGTATGTCAAACTTACTTAAAAACGATACTAATCTACTGTACATAATTTTTTCAAATACCTTTGCTAAAGTAGGGATTAAAGCAATTGGCCGATAGTTGCTTATGACATTCTTATTGCCTTTTTTGTGCAATGGTTTGATGACTGTTATTTTTAATTTATCTGGAAATTTGCCTTGAATGAAGGATAGATTTATGATGTGGGTAAGAACCGGGGCAATAAATTTGGCACATGCTTGCAGTAATCTCGTCGGCAATTGGTCATAACCTACAGCAGACGTACCTTTGAGCTGACTAATTGCTTTACACACCTCGTTTGCCTCCACAGGGAGAACAAACATGCTAGCACAATTTGGTTTCAATATGACATTCTCAGGTTTACTACTATTACCGTTAACATTTGTGAATGAAATAGTCATTGAATATGTTGTAAATAACTTCTGGGTTGGATATATTGTTCTGATTGAGTGAGATATGAGGTATAACATTATTTGAGTAGTCTGGTCTGATATTATTGTTTATTAATTTCCATGATGCCCTACAAACATTGGATGAGTTATGTATAAATTTTTCATTGCTTATTCTTTGAGCAGTTGACATACATTTTTTTTAATTTTATTATATTGAGAGTGCCTATGCTTACTATATTGTGAGTCATCTATATAGCTCATAAAACGTAGTTTCTGTTTAATCTGTGATGATTTTCTGATACCTTTTGTGAGCCATAATACTTTATATTTCATCTTGTTACTATTTTTCACAAGAACAACCGCTTGACCGCGCACAAGTGACTATTCTCCCTTTTCCGAAATTCCGTAGACCGCGCACAAGTGACTATTTTCCCTTTTTGGTTACAGCGCTATACTCGGTCTGAATTTACTGTTTCTTTCTATTACGTAATGTTTTAAATCCTTTTTCTCTGTTCTATTCAAATTATTGAACATTTCTTCATGCTAAAAATACGAAGCGAGTCTTAAAATCGTTAACCCGGAACGAAAAAATAATGTCAAATGCCACTCTTTGTTTTGCGCGCTTCGTGATTACGTGCTAATCGTATGCGTGTAATTAAATATTTTTATACTATGATACATGTTTTTTTTATTTAATTTGGTGTAGATAATATATACTATACTACAGTGAAAACTCATTAAATATGTATGTCATCGATTTACTTTTTAAAATAATCCTGTTTAAAAAACACAAAGTGTTTTTTTCAATGATAGTCAATGTTTGCTGCTAAGTATAATACATTAGAAACTAAATATCAACAAAAAATTCATACGACTTGAACGAGTCTTTCATAAGGTTGAAGAAAAATATCACTTCAACTTACTCATGTTACCGACTTATCAACAATAAATGTTTATGTTAGCGCGCCCATCTGGCGAGCGGCGGCGCGAAATTTGTTTAGAACGTGAGCGGTCAAGCGAATTCGGCGAATTGGCGCTAGCGGTCAAGCGGTTAATGGGAAAACATAAGTTGAAAAATAACAAAAGATGATCATGGAATGCATTGAAGGCCAAATTTGTATCAGATTCAGAGAAAGACTCTACATGACAACTTTTTAAGGCAATTCATAAATATTTGTATGTTATCTTTGTGGTAATCCCTCATCCTTTTGAGAATAAATGAAGTAGGGGTGTCCTTGCTTTCAATTTCAAATGGAAGGTATTGTGCTGTGTTGTGATCTGAGTTCTAAAGGTAGGATGCCCCCTGTAGCTGTAGGTATGTTACTTAGGATTTGATCTATGCAACTGTTTAATCTCGTTGGCTCGTTAATATGAAAAGTAGGATTATAATTTTGTGCTATTCTGTGCAGCTGATAAAGTTTCACATGGTTTTAAAAGATCTATGTTGAAGTCTCCTGCAATTATAATTCGTTTTTTATGCTTATTGGATAACCTAGCAATTAATAATTTAAATTTTCTAAGAAATATGTTTGGGTTTGAGTTGGGTATCCTATAAATACAAATTATAATCCATCTAAATTGTGGAATTTCAATACTGCAACACTCAAATGTTAGCACATTTGACAAGTCATTTAATATAGATTTTTTATACTCAATATTATCTCGGCAGAATATACAGACGCCAACCCTTCTTTGTTTTGATCTGGAATAGCTGCCTGCAAGACAAAAAAATATTTAAATGCATATTGATTTCATCGCCTGACTTTAAAAATGTTTCATAAACATCAATATAAATACCTTGATGTGACAGTTCCTCTAAATTGATAAGGAGCAGCCCTCTTTTACTCATAATGCCTGCAATATTCTGCTGCAGAATAGGTACATAATGGCGTGTCTTCTTAACGAAAAAGTTTTCTTGTACTATTAATAAAATTGTCTGTGATTGAGTTATTTAGTGATGAAGACAAATCAGCTTTATTGGTAGCAATACTCTTAGTTACTTTAGGAAAATATTCATATAAGGAACATTGGGTCCATGTTTTCTTTGGAAAATCAGTAGTTTGGTTTTGAACAATATGAGATTTGTTTTTAAAAAAGTTATTTGGCTGCAAATTATTTAATTTAATATTTGTGACCTGTGTGTTTACCTTCTTTTTGTTACTGGCTATCATAATCAATACAATCAATAGTGTAGTTCAATTTACTACAGATGTCACACATATAATTTCTGTACCGATAACAGTTTTTTTATAAAATGGCAATTAGACACATTTCTACATATAGTCTGTATTTCATAATTCAATTTATGTTACCTAATGGAAGGAAAGAGGAACCCACCACGCACCCTCGGATTGACCACCCCAACTATTGCAACAGAAAACGGTTGACAATACCGAACTCCTCTAAAAGGATAAGGGATATAGGAATGGTAGGGTTCCAGGAAGATACTTGACTTGCAGTATTCCGCTGTATGCGCCGACTGTTCTTCGACACGTGTTTCGCCTCTGCACGAGGCATCCTCAGGAGCGATGGGCAACGACTGGGTCCAGGCTCAGTCGTTGCCCATCAGCACAATGGAGTTCCGCCAAGTAACGCCTGATTTCATGAACTATATCAATTTATGTTCGTTTAAATGCTTGCTTTTTACAACATTCAGTACCAAAAGTGTACATTTTTTATGCTTTTTAAATATGCCTACTAATTCAAATAATGCATTTAAAGGATTACAGTCATTTTTATCTACATAAATGAAAATAAAAAATTATGTAACGGGTCTGAATCGTGTTAATAAACGAAAAGATAGATGAGTCATCCCGTGACCACGGCTGGTGTAACCCATGCCGAAACGTCGGGACAAATAGAAAGGTATTTTATCTTTCTTTTCGTTTATTAACACGATTCAGACCCGTTACATAATTTTTAATGTGTACAAATCGTGATAGTTTAAAAATAAATGATATTGTTATCATTAGACCCAAAAGTAGAATCTGATAAACTCTTTAATATTTGTTCTTTAGAAGCAAATGGTTTTGTGAAGTCGGAAATGTGGTATTTTTCACACATGATATTTCTTCTAGTTTTGATTAGTGTTGAGGCCAAGCCGTTGCGAGCCATAGATAATGATCCTTTTCTAAGGTGGTTGTGTATGTATTGCAATAGGCTCCATCTTATAATTGATGAGTGGCAAAGTACTATATTCAGATGTCTTGTGATCTGTTGAAATGTCTGTGTGAGTGTTAGACTGAGTACTGGTATTATTGACAGTTTGGGTGTTACTCACAGATGAAGGCAGCAATAGATCTTCAATGTGGTTGTGCACTACAGCTAGTTTATTTTTCTTAGATAAAGATTTAGGAATGGATGGGCTTGAAACGCAGATTTTTTTGAGTTGTTATATGACTTGGTCTTTTTCTCTTATTGTATTGCTTAGAAAATGGTTCCCCTGAAGTAAATTCTCTATTTCAATGTGTGCACTGCATAACTGATACTTTAGTTTCTGTATCTCATCTTCTAGGTCGCTATCAAGATTCGTAGATAGATCGGGTAAACTTTTCGCATGTCGGTCTGGACTAGCCGATAGAAAAGACATATTTAGACTTTCTGTCGATTGCAGTTTTTGTTTATTTCGTAGTGTTATATTGTTAAACTCCATTTTGTTAGTATCGAAGCAATTTCAAGAGTGTTTACGGTTGCGAAATGCTTTTTGTTTAAAGCTGAAATTCTCAATTCAGAAACCGGCCGAATAAGACTCTTTAAACATAATCTCCCATGCTTAGTTATGTCGTAGTTAAATAAAAGTATCTCTTATTCGACTGCACATTGCGACTGTTTACCTAAACTCCTCTCATAACAAAAAAATCGTTGATTATTTGTTTTTATTTGGGATAAAACTTATGCAATAAATAAATTGTGCAATTGTCTGAAAGTAATTTATAGTTAACTATGTTTGTCAAGTCGGGAATAGAAATGACGTTTCTGTTATTTGTAATTGACTGGCCTGTTAGTCTAGTCGTGGAAGTCGTGTTTGAAGGTCGTGGGTTCGATTCCCATTCTGGACAGATCATTATGTTATGAGCATTACATTTGTTGTGTCTGGGTCTAATATTGTACAGATATCTTACTTTTATTATAAATGTAAAAGTTTGTGAGCATGGATGAATATTTAGTTAGTCTTTCACGCAAAAATACAAAACTTATTTTGATGACGCATTAGAATATAACATGGGCTACCTTTTTTCCTGATAATTATGCGGTCGAAGCTGCGGCCACAAGCTGGTCGATAATATGTATATAAAGAAAATAAATATAAATTCATATATTTAACAGTGATCTGGTAACCATATTAAAAGAGTCTGCCTAATTTGCAGTCATAATAATATATAATATTATTATTTTGCTTGAAATGCGGTACACAAGGTGTTACATTTAAAAAGTACAGGACATATTTCACCAACAATACTGCTATGCAAATTACAAATTTGAAATTATTATCTTAAATAAAATTAAATGTCAAATTAAAATAGAAAAAAATACAATAGAATACAATAGAAATAGAAGAAAATACAAGGTTGAAATTATTATGTCAAATGAAATTCAATGTCAAATAAAAAAAAGAATGCTACATTTTATAAAAACGTGGACCAGAACCATGGTCTAAGAAGTCCTTAACTGAATAGAAACTCTTTTGAATCAGCCACTCCTGCAATATCCTACAGAATTTATTATATGGCAAATCCACCATCTCCTTTGACAATGAATTAATATAACCGTATATATAACCGTATGATAGATAATCACATGAAAAAGGAGACATAATTGAACCTGTGAGAATTAAATTGAAAATGGCCACAGGGGTGGTTTCAATGTCACCTTAATTAGCACTTCGTAGTGCATATTAAAGCCGTATGTTTAACTAGAGCGCACCTAAAGAAACTTTCAAATTGATCTGATTTCTACTTTAAGAGAAAAGTGGAAATTTTATAGGTACAATTTTGATTAGAGAATCAAAATTGTATAAATTTGTAGAATATATAATGAACAATTGAAAGTTAGTTTTATAAAATCAATAATAACTTTAAAAACGAGCTATCATAAAAATTCACTGCACATAATAATATAAAAAGCATATATTTAACAATTATATTCAAGCCATTATCGTTTTCATCAGATATACCTATAATATCACTTATCCTGGCTGACATATCATCGCAGAGCCTTAATAACTGAAGCTTGTAGGATTAATTTGGAGAATGGGCTCTATTTTAAACGGAGGCACTCACTAAGGAAGACTGCTTTTAATACGTAAAGCGGGGTTTGAAAGTTGTCTTAAATACCCGTTGATTTGAACTTAGCAGTATGAGTTTTTATATTGCTACCGTAAAAAGCAGTGTAGTTATAACATCGGTAGACATATTCTCTACAGTTCTACACTGTAGAGTCTAAAGTTTACAACCGTAGACGATATTCGTAGAGCGTAGTTCGTAGTCAGCTACGCCGTAGAAGAGTAAAAAATAGCCGTAGATGGTATAGTGTGGTAGCTTAAGGCACAGACAGGTTTTTACGTTATGGTTCTTTGAATTATGATTTAAATCTCTAGACTGCTTCTTGAACCTTATAATAGTAACTAGATAATCAAACCTACTTAGATATTAATTTATATAATAAACTAGAGGACGCCAGCAGCTACGCCTGCAATTATTTTAAATTTACCCGTTTTGGCCGATCCCGTGGGAATTTCGGGAAATCCCTTCTTAGTGCATCTCTACGGTCCCCAAGGAACATACATGCCGAATTTCAGCTTCTTGCGCCCAATAGTTTCGGCTGTAGCGTGTCTGTCAGTCAGTCAGTAACGCAAGGATTTTATATATTAAGATAACACTGTGTGTGAATTTTATGATAAGTATAAGAAAATAAATAATCATGCTCATCAATGACAAAAAAAATTCTAGGTGGATATCGAACCTTCGATCTCCGGCTTAGCAGTTAGCGTCACTAACCACTAGACCTACTGGCCTTTCAAAAATATTATTCTATACTTCGACTGTATGAATTATATTTAGTATATATTCTAGATATTTAAGTCTTCTTCAGGAATCACGCTATCTATTGGTGGATACCGTATAAGATTCCGTAGTTTATTGAGTATATTGCAATACATACACAATGCGGCTGGTACTTCATTTTATGACATTAATACAGACTTTATGAAATATCTTTATTTCACTATAATCCATTAAATCGTCGTAAATATAAGTCATTATTCATTAGCAAACACCTTAAACAAATTTACGAAAGCATCTTTACCTTTATAAACAGTGAGATTAGAAAGGTCTTGTTGGTATCATTTTAGTCTTAACTTTCTAATTTGAATCACTATGAATATTTAATACATTTTGATTGTCTGCAAGTACGATTCATAAATGCGAAACAGAGAATAGTTGTCTAGACGGCAAACTTCAGGAATGTAGTTTGAGAGTTTTAATAAAAGTTATTTGAGCCACTTTATTTTGATTAGCAGTATATTGAATTTTAAGATACAGATAAATCTGTAAATGATTACACACTAGTAATAAAATTATTGTGCATCTAGAGGATGCCCACTGCTACACCCGTACGTTTTTTTTTTATTTAACTATTTTTGCCTGTTCCCTTGGCATGCAATCCCTTCTTAGTGCAACCCTACGGTCCCCAAGGAACATACATACCGATTTTCAACTTGCACCCAGTAGTCAGTATCGCAGGCTTTTTATGTATATTGAATGTCATTTGTTTACAAGCAATGGCTTACGGTGCACATCGCTGACGTTTTGAAGTTAATAATGAACTGTGAAAGAGAACATCGTGAGAAGACTTGCATGGAGATGTATGAGTTCTCCATAATGTTTGCGTAGAACAGGTGAGATCTACAACCCCACAATTGACCAGTGTAGTGTCTGTGACCTAACCCTTGTCTTAGATAAAGAGCCCGTGCCGAGCATTGTAATAGTTTATATTCAGGACTGATAATATTTTGTTAACGCTGTTGAAATCTAAAAAGAAACCTTTTTTATATACATGATACTATTTGAAATGAAAAATACATTTTATATCAAGGAAAACCCATTAATATAAATAAATGCTAAAACCGGCTGATAAATTACATTTAAAATTATTTATTTTAGAAGTGAAAACGACCGTAAGGCATGCCATTAAATGGTGTTTAGGTGTAATATAAAATGGCTGCCGTTGGAACCAAAAATTAATACCTATTTTATTGACACAGGTTTATTAAATACTTTACATTAATTTATACAATAATTGTGAATATTACACGCAGATGTGCTTTGGAAGATTTATAACATTTAACCATAGAATTTAAAAGCGAGATATAAAGTTATAGAGCTTTGTTTATGACTTTAATTACTTATATTTCTGATATGAGGCGAATATTCATTACAAGTAGATAAATGTATAAAATTTGAAAATATCGGCAGCTCTTGCAAATAGTTACTAATGTTCTAATAATTCTACCGACATCATCTACATCCAAACCTGTTTAGGCATTTGTAAATGACGCTGGGGTAAACAAACTTACATACATACACCCTAAAATATTTACACTTCCTACTGGGCAGTCGCCTCAAAAGATGTTTGCACAACCGTCATTTAAAAGACGGCACTACTGGTACAAAAAATAAAGTTCATGTTCCTACTGAGCATTTGTTGATAACACAGTTTCCTGAAACAGCTTGGAGGCAATAGGTCTAAACATATCAGACGAGGAAACCATTTACAAACACATATTTTTGATTTCATCGTGCAACACAGATATCTTTATGATTGTGTAAGGAATATTTTGTATTCATATTACATGCAACACTTACCGTTAGTAATATTTATTTAACACGTCTCAATAACTTCATTACTTTAAATATGAAAGGTGGAATACCCTCTACTTATCCTGCCGTTTCTGCACGAGTTACACCAGGCGTAATCGCAGGATGTTTAAAGTTCAGTTATTCACACATATTTATTCATAACTAGCTGAGCCCGTCGTTACATCCGTGTTATTTAGAGGACTGCGGACCATAGCGTTATATTGTATAGCCATCTCGATATATGAGCTATTTAACAAAAAATAAGTAATCAAATCGGACAAGTATTTCCTGGGATTAACGCATTCAACCAACAAACAAACTCTTCAGCTTTCTAATCTGTGTATATACATATAAAATCCTTGCGTTGACAAATGACAGACAAGCTATAGCCAAAACAATTAGAAGCAAGAAACTGAAATTAGGTTTATATTTTCCTTGGGCATAGAGGAATTTTGGAAATTTCCCTCCTAAGAGGTTAAAAAGTCTCACGGGAGCGGAGCCGCGGTCGCAGTCTTGTATTAGTATAGACTAGAGGACGCCAGCAGCAACGCCTGCACATTTTTTTAAATTTATCTGTTTTGACCGATCCCGTGGGTATTTCGGGAAATCCCTTCTTATTGCACCCCTACGGTCCCCAAGGAACATACATACCAAATTTCAACTTCCTGCGCCTAATAGTTTTGGCTGTGGCTTGTCTGTCAGTCAGTCAGTAACACAAGGATTTTATATATTAAGATTTGAATAACATTCAAATTACATGTTGATAACTTAACAGAATCTAATATCTGGGTGTTTGAGTGTCGCATTAAAGGCTAAACGTTAACCTAGCTCTCAGTCAACTTGAGTGCCATAATTTATGAGACGAAATTAAACAAATCTTCACAAACACGTAACTGTCAACAACACACGTTATCCAACTGTATCTCAAGTACTTCTTCACTTTATCTTTGAAGCGAAATTAATTACTTTAATTAGTACCAAGCCTTGTCAAAGTTATATTTAAACTTGTTATAAGGATTATCAACGGTTGTCAATCAATACCGGTATTTATCACTGTCTTGAACAAGCTGTCGTATCTTCAATGATTAATTGCTTCATTACTATTTACTTGTTAGCGTTTGAATGTACGATCTTACGTTCAAGGGATGATTTTCGATTCGAGTTATTACGAATATCTATGTTATAAAGTGTCCTTGGCTTTTTAGGTCACTTCATCGGCCCTGTATATAACTGCTCCACGGCTTGGCACAAGACGTGTTTTCTTGCCATGAGAAGGGTAAGGCCATAGTCCACTACGCTGGCCAAGTGCGGGTTGGCAAACTCCAAATGTCTTTGGAAAAAATATAGGGGATACTCCGAGATCTTCTGCGTAGTAGTCTGTCGGTCATTCCCTGCCTTAAGTCGCTTAATGCAGTATGACTTGTTCGCCGTTTAATAATACGCCTAGTATTATGAGTTCGATCCTCACATGAAACTACACTGTGTGTAATACAGTTATTGTAGTTTCGAGTAGGCGTGTATTTGTGTCTCTTTGTTTAATGCTTTTAAAGTCGCCCGCTATACAGGATTTATACCGACCTGATATCCTCAATTTCGTACTGGGCTTTAATAGAAAATAAAATTTTCTTATATACTAAAAATAAAAAAGAACAGGCAAGTCTGACACTCAAGATATTTCATTTATTACACAGAATTTTACCCGTTTTTATTAAGTACCTACCAACCTTTCATTAAAATCTGTCTCCAACATAATTCTCTTATGTAGAATGTCACATTCAAGGACCAACTTAGTAGCTGAAAAATTAAAAATCCTTCCTCTGGAGAGTAGGAAGGCTTTTTCATTTTTTGTTTGTGTTTTTGTGTTGAAGTCTGAAGATTACGTAATATTACATATCTTAAACGGTTATTGAAATGCAACTATAATATTTCTTTATCTTTTACTCTTAAAACGGGAAGGGTACCTTTGTCGCCCGTTGAAAAGTAAAACTTGTAAAGCCTATTTGATTTGTAAAAACGATTGCATTGCAATTTTAATTTCTAAATTAAAATACAGTCATCAGTATTGCATGACGACCGGTCGGCGCAGCGGGAGTGTAAGCGACTGCTACGCCGATGGTCGCGGGTTCGATTTCCGCTCAAGTCAAACATTTGTGTGCATGAACATGGATGTTTGTCTTGGTCTGGGTGTTTCTATGTATAATATGTATGTATTTACAAAAAAAAAGTATACATGTATGTTTATCCATTGTCTAGTATTCATAGTACAAGCTCTGCTTAGTTTGGGACTAGATGGTGATGTGTGTATGTGGTAGAATATTATTATTAAAAAAAAAAAGTATCTTCAAGTATTTTTAAGGTACCGCAGAAAGGTATTGATCGTCGACGGAGACCAAAGCGTTCCTATTAATTCGACAAAGTAGAGGAACGTTCACAGACGACACTACTTGAATGGGTGACAGCTCGTATGGCATTGATATCAGAGCTCCCTCATGTCCCAGTTATTTCTGGGGCAAGAATAGTTAAGCTAAAAACTCGGGCGGTTTAAAAACTCCTACTCAAGAGTAGGCCTCACGTTCAAAGGAAAAGAAGATAGATCAAAGTAGTCCGCAGGTCCTGTTTACCTTCTGATGTATAGAACCTTAACAAGTAGATACGCATTCCATTTATTTTTATGAAGTACTTTATAGATTTAAAGAAAATTAATTACACCCTAATATTAGACAAGAAACTATATCTCAAGCCACCTCTAAACTCTATTTTTAAAGTTTAGCCTGAAAATATATAACAAAGAGACAGCCTTGTATCACATTTATATATAATACATGACGATATAAAAAATACAGAAACTAAATCTATGCTACGTAAACAGTAAAAGCTATCAAGTATCAAAGTAATATTCTCTTTATAAAATGATACATGTTTTATAAATAAAGCCATATTGGATATATCAAAAGATTTGGTATTCCAACGTTAATATATTTGATAGCATTTTATTATAAAATGTTTATGAATAGCCCTCTGGCAGTAGCACTTATTTATAATAAGAACTGATTCATATGAAATATTTGCTCTTAAAATTTTTTGCTTAGGTTGTATTTCTACGCAAATAAATTGCCTATATTATTTTAGTTACGGTATTTTATATAGCATTTTGCACAATATCTTATGGTACCCCTTGTTCAATACATTAACCTATCATAATATCCATGTAGGTATATTCTATTCTTCGATCTTTACAATATTCAATTATTCCTTTACTGACGGACTGAGAGACAACGCACACCCAAAATTACTGGGCACATTACAAGGAGCTGAAATTTGGCAAAGATATTCCTTAGTTACCGTAGGGGTGCACTAAGTAAGAATTTCCCGAAAGTCTCACGAGATCGGGCACGGTTAAGTTAAAAAGGTGTGCGAGCGGAGCTGTGTGCATCCTCTAGTTTAATATAATAAAGGTCAGTTGTAACTCAATGCTATAAAATTATGTGGCTCAATCATGTCTGTCGAAATTAAGTATGAATTGTAAGTTACAGGATATTAATCCTCGTTACCACTTAACCATGAAATGAAATATTATGGGTCTAGTAATAGTTTATTAATTATCAATAAATTAATCTTTTACAATATCAGTGATAATAGACTATTGGTCCGGGAACTAAGAGTTTGTTTAGCAATTCAGTCATTATTTTTTCATTATTTTGCTCGGCGTAAGTAGTGTAACGTGTCACATAAAAAGCCCTACCTAAAAAAAAGTTAAATAACATGAGATTCATTCGAAGCGATACTATAACTTCCAAAGTTAATCTTAAATGGTTATGTCTCCTACGCTACTGTATTACCGCTAAATAAATTTTGTTAAACTTTCGAATTAATGTTAAGCCTCAATAAAGTTGGTACGCAGCCTACTTTAGTCAAAAAAGTAATTCCATAAAAATCGTACGCAGGCTAAATCTATGTCTACTAGTCATGCTACACTTACATTGTCATTAAATCTCTCTTACACCTACGGAAACCGAGAGAGTGGGCTATATTTCTTGAAGTAAGGAACGAGATATTAAATCCGATCAAAACCATCTGTTTAGTGGCCTATTAGAGTAGCGAAGTGATTATGTTCCTGCGATACGGAATTATAAAGCTATTAAACGTTATCTGAAATGCGCGATATATTGATATTTATACATGCATGCAAAAATGTATGACACTGACATAGGCCTTCGATATAATATATCACGTGGTCAACGAAGAAGGAATTCCTTATGTTGCCATAGCAACCACGCGTTACCGGAAGTAGAAATTAGAAGCGAATGGCATTTTGCTAGGGCCTACAGAACAAGAAGTTAAGATAATTTGCTTCGGCTGATAAATTCAAATCGTAATTATTCAAATAGTAACAAACTCTATGCCTGCGGATATGGCGGAGACGGAGTTTCAGAGGTTTTAATTAACTTTCCAACGTCTTCGGTTACAATTAACCTACCACATATTACTGTTAAATGGAACTGTTCTTTTGTTATATGTTTGATTAATCAAAAATAAACCTTATATAGTACTAGATTCAGACCCATCAATCAATGAAAGAACTGTTCCGACTTGCAATGAACAGAGAAAAGTTCAAAAAACTGACCGCCGATCTTCAGTAATGGAGAGGCAGATCAAGAAGAAGAAGAAGTACTAGATTTTAATAATTAAAGAAATATTTATATCACGTGGAATAGATGCTTAGTTATGAATCTAACATACATACGTAATCTGAAATACCTTACAATCTAACATAATTCAATTTTTGTTATTTCATAATATTACCCATATATAATTATAGACTCACGCCTGTATCCCCGAAGGGGTAGGCAGAGGCGTAATATTACACCCACATTTCGCCATGAATTTTTAGGTCCCAAATATTAGGGGGCGAGCCTATTGCCGTTACCGGCCACATCACCAGACTCCGTGCTGTTACTGAGATTTCGGAAAAACCCAATAACACTTTTTGCCCAACTCGGGAATCAAGCCCGGGACCTCCGATCAGCAGTCGCGTACGCTATCCACTGGACCACGGAGGCAGTCCAATATGTTAACTGTGTTATTAATGCTTTACTTGCATGATGTACTTGTGCGTTCATGTAGCACTTGTCCGCGAAAGCGACAGAAGACAACATCCTCGGCCAAAAGGTCTCCTCTATGACAACTGGATTTTGCCCGCAACTTCAACGGCCTGAAAAATAAAGTTTCATTCAAACTTTGAGTCCCATTTTAACTATTTTAGGTAGGTAAAAAGTTCCCAAACATTAGACTATACATGAAAATTTCAGCTTCATGCGCTGTGCGTTGTTTGTCAGTCATGCAAGAATTTGATATAGGTATACAGATAATTATTCATTTGTATCATGGTGGTGAAACTGGGCCAAAGTTTCATAAGTCAGTCAAGCCAGTAAAGGCCAATATACGACGCAATGCCAAAACCTATTTGATCAGTATTCAACTTTATAGTACAGTACAGTATTAGCACATTTCCAAGTTACTACAAGCACATTCCGGCAGTTAGCTTAAAGTTTTCGATATTGATTACAACCAAACGTACGTGGGACAATCAGAAAGTTTTAAGACAAAAAAAAGTTCTATACGTAAATATATTTTATTACATATTTTCAAAGTAATCTCTACCAGCCTCTATACACTTTTTCCAGTCCGTTGCAGCCACCTCGTTAACAGCCTGCTCGAACGCTGAGAGCCCATCATCCGGCGACGAAAACTGTATCCCTTTGAGCAGATTTTTTTATTTTTAGGAATAAGAAAAAATCACACAGTGCTAGGACAGGGCTGTAAGGAGGGCGACCCAGGAGTTTGACCGGTGTGCTGTCTAGGAAGTTCCTCGTTTTGATTGCAGCGTGGGCGAGCGCATTATCGTGGTGGAGCAGCAGCCCGCGGAGCCCTGTGTTTGGTCGCTTGTTGCTTGCAACTGAGAAAACTTCTGCCAAGCTTTTGGTAGTATACCATTCCAATTGAAAAACCTCGCGATCAAAATCTTCCCCCCGCTTCTAGGTCGCTTTACTTTGGCAGGCGTTGATGCGTTTTGCACCCAAATCGTCAACTGGCGCTTTGTTTCTGGATCGTATTGATAAATCCAGGTTTCATCAACTGTAACGATGTCGTAAACACGCCGAGACGAGCCTGCTTCAAATTTGTCTATCATATCATGGCACCATTCCACCCTTGCCTGCTTCTGAACATCGGTGAGGTTGTGTGGCACCTAGCGTGAAACTATTCTCCGCACCCGTAGATGCACGTGCCGTAGAATCTCGTGAAGGCTTCCTGATCCACTCTGCAGCATATGCTGAATCTCTTTGTATGTAACTCGTCTATTGTCTTGGATCAAATTTTTCACTGCTAGCACGTTTTCTTCCGTAACAGCCATCAAAGGGTGACCATTTCTTTTTTCATCCCCTAAAGTTAGTCGACCGCAAATTCATTATAACAACGATACAAAACTTTTTCTCGCAATACTTTCTGAGTAACCTGGTATAGGTAAATTCACGAAAGTTGACCACAAATGGCGGCCGTCGCGCATTTGTACATTCGTGCACCAATGGCGTTGCTCCATTCTTGACGCATTTAGGGAATGCGTCAAGAACGGAGCCACGCCATTGGCACTCCACCCGCGCCTCACCCCGCACCTCCAGGGGACCTAAAAAATGATTTCTGCGCAGTGGTCATCTTTCGTGAACAGACCTATATCTCACTAAAGAAATAATTATATGTTACGGTTTGCAAGTTTTTAGTACGCACATAAAGAAGACCTATAACATTTTTTATGTCCCGTGGTTCGCTTGGTCGAGGCCAAAGTATATAAGTTACATTCTACATAGAATGCGACGGCTTTGTCGTCTGGAAAATGAATGCCATGATTGAATGCTACTAACGTCCGTTGCAGCACAAATATATCAAACTGAATAAATATTGTTTGCCAAAGTTAGTGTGTAGTGTGGACACTGGTGGACAGAAACAATGCAAAATAATATAACAACAATTTAAGAGTAGGCAAACGTATATTTTCCACTGTCGCAACTATTATTGTATTGTTGCTGTATTGTTTACTTATATAATTATTATTCTTACATATCATTATTGTATTTTATTTGCGCAGTTCAAAGTCAATCAGTGTAAAAGCAGCAATGCCATTAAAGTAGATCTTTAATTTTCATTCCCCTTCTTTAAATTTAACTTCATCTTAAAATCTTGTATTATTAAAATCAGAAGACTATTGTTACTTATTTAAATGAATATTACTCTGTAAGCTTTCTGTAATAATAAATAATTTATATAGGCGAAATATTTTATATAAATTTTGAATTTACATAATACTGTTGAAAAGTACAATTAATTTATTTGACTTTGACTGTGATTCAACAACCACGACATTAATCAGGCAGAAATAAACTATCTTCTGTTATTTGGAGAATTGTCTAGGACACAATTATATTATTCTCGGGGGAAATTTCTCTTATTTCGAACTTAAATATTACTAATAGTATACTGTCGACGGAACGCGATTTTTCTCTAATGAATGAATTAATTAATAATAATGTGTCTGTGTCTCGAAAACCAGTTTATGAAAAACGTAAAGAATATTTACCGAATTAAGGAGGAAGTTGTATTCCAACGCCATTTTTGTTTGTAATGGCAACACACTGTCGTGTCGTTTAAAGCATAGTGACTTGTCGTTTTTCCTTTTTTACGGAAAACTCCCGCGCTATGAATAACTCTTTTGTCACGATGGACTTTCACATTCAATGCAAACGAACTTAAAATACATTCAGATTCGAAACGACAAATTTTGGATCATTATAAAGTGTGGTCTCGTATAGAGATCAAAACTGCATCACTCGTTGTAGTGCTAAACGGTGAATCGTCCACATACACCACATGTGTTTATGCACATAGAACGACACCATTTTTTTTTATTTTACGGCAGATTCGATATAATGCGATGAGCTGTACGATGATTGTTCAACAATGAATCGTTACAACATAGAGAGGACGCACCCTTATTCATTAGTGATGTCGCAGGCTGTCGACCGCTTCTCGCAAAAATGTCATACCGTAGTCATTAACTTTAGATAAATATTCATAAAATAATTGTATTACATACAATTTCTATTTGTTTGAACCCCTATTTACGAATTTAGTGCTGAGTCACGACTCTTCGTCCTTGGTAGGTTGCAGTACATAATTATGATATGTATGTATGTACCTATTTAGGTCTATTATAATTATCATATTATTAGAACTAACACCCGGTCATCTGATCCCAAACTAAGCAGAAGTCGTGCTATGGCAACTAGGTAGCTAATAAGAATACTCATCTATACTACCCAGATTTCACCAGCAAGCAAGCGTTCACTTGAGTCTTTATGCCGCCGCCGAGCAACAAAAGCCTCAAAGAAATTGTTTATTTATAATTATCTCTGCCTTCGTGACAGTTCTTGACATACTGTGACAGTTTGTTTTGTAAATATTGTTAATGTGAATTTACTGTGTGGTGACGGATTAAGAGTCCGTGTGGTGACGGATTAAGAATACGGAATGTCACCACCCCATATCATCCCATGGGTGTCGTAAGAGCCGACAGAGGGAACATATTATGCAGAGAACAGCACTGTAAGCGAAGGACAACTTGATACAAACCCTATACCAACCCGTTTGGCCAGCGTGGTATAGTAGGCCAATTCCTCCTTTCAAAGGAGAGGCCTAGTCCAGCAGTGGACTGTTAAAGGCTGATGATGATGATGATGATGAATTTACTATTGTGATTTTTTTTGTAAATATTATATTGTAATAAAACGAATGCAATGTTGTGATGGCACTGGCGATGTGGACGTGAGTGCTAGTCAACCTACCACATCGCTGACTGGTCTGGTGCGCTGTCCGGATTGCTCCCAGGACCGTTTTTTCAAAGGTAAGCGGGGCCTGAAAGTGCATTTTGGTAAAGTACATAAATCCCAAAATGCACTTTCTGGCTCCACAATATCTTCACAACCTGTATTAGGAGACACCACACAAATTCCTTTTTGGCAAACGATATCAAATTAAAACATTCGATCCCGGTTGTGAAAAGAGTTCCCCGTGGGGCAAGACCATCAGTATCCAAAAAATTAGCAGAATGTATTGGTCTTGTCGTCAGGGAGAACTCGAGAACAGCTTGGGAGCAATTACTGACTTTCCCTTATAGGAATCTACATGTTGATAAAAATCAGGCAGGCCAAAATTCGTTGACATCACAAATTAAATATAATTGTCAAGTTTAGGCACACTCCTTAAAATCCAAATTTACGGTTAACAAGCAGAAGTCGCTGTATCAATTTGTAGAATCTAAATTAAGGGAGGGCGATATACGGGGCGCTTCTAGACTCCTATTCAGTAGCGATGTGGTGGCGCCTTACTCTCCAGGCACGCTTGCGGGTCTGAAGAGCAAGCATCCAGCGCCTATTGATGATCTCTCCTTCCCTGAAGCTCCCGACAGGGAATCAGAACATCTGATCACCACAGCCAAGGACGTGTTAGCAGCGGTTGGCTCCTTTCGAAGTGGCTCGGCAGGGGGCCTCGATGCACTGACGCCCCAGCACCTGAAAGACCTTGTGTGTGCCAGTACTGGGGCGGCTGGCGATACACTTCTGAGGGAGTTGACTGCGCTAGTAAATATGAAGCTCTCCGGTAATGTGCACGACGCCATCGTTGACATCTAGTATGGGGCGAACTTGTGCGCCCTTAACAAGAGGGATGGAGGCATACCTCCCATTGCCGTGGGTTGCACATATCGGCGTATAGCAGCCAAGATATGCTGTAAATTTTACAGCAGGGAGCTATCGGAAAAATTCCAACCCCTCCAACTAGGTTTTGGTTCCAAAGTGGGTTGCGAGGCTGCTATACATGCTCTTTCTACGTACCTTGGAAGTGGTGATGGAGAGCTCATTTTGAAGGTTGACTTAAAAAACGCCTTCAATTCAGTGAATAGGGACACTTTGTTGGCACAAGCAAAATTAGAAACCCCTAAAATTTTTAAATTTCTTTCGCAATGTTACAGATACCCCACAAAATTATTATATCAGGATAAGCTATTGGAATCAGCAGTTGGGTGTCAACAAGGTGACCCTCTTGGACCAATCATTTTTAGTTTAGCAATACACTCCATTATTCGGCAAGTAAATTCTAAAATTAATGTATGGTTTTTAGATGACGGGAGCCTAGGAGGGGATCCAGATATTGTATTACAAGATTTAACTCTTCTTAAAAATAAATTCGCATCTATTGGCTTGGAACTAAATTCTAGTAAATGTGAGCTGTTTATAAATACAACAGACTCTACAAAAAGACTTTCGATACTATCTAAATTTAATAATTTGGCATCTAACATCAAAATTATTGATAAGACATCTCTTCGCCTCCTAGGTTCTCCAGTATTTGAAGAATCTTTCGATTCTTTCTTAAAGGAAAAGATACAAAGTTTCTGTGAAGTTTCAGATCGCCTATTCAAAATTAATATTCACTCGGCCTATACTATTATTCGATATTGTCTTTTCGTCCCAAAATTCACACATGCTTTAAGATCTTCCCAACTTTGGAAAAATATGCACTTTTAGAACAAGTCGACAAAATTATCCATACTACTTTAAAGAGAATATTAAATGTGGACTTGGACGACCGAGCCTGGCTACAAGCGTTATTGCCTATACGTCTGGTTGGGCTCGGTGTACGCAAAATTTCTAGTGTCAGTTTACCGGCGTTTCTGTCTTCGGTTCACAGCAACGAAAAGTTAACTAGGAAAATTTTATCACCTACACTAGTTAAAACTCAGAAGTGCTGTGCAAAACCGAAGCTGTAAACGCCTGGAAAATGGCTTGTCCGAGCACTGATTTGCCTACCGACCTATTCTCCCAAAGACAGTGGGACGCGCCGCTTTGTGACATTGTAAGGAAAAGTCTTTTCGATACAACTTTTAATGTTGCAGAGCGTGCTCGCTTGCTGGCTGTGGGAGAGTGGGAATCGGGTCTGTGGCTTCAGGCACTACCATCGTCCAACACTGGAACCATGTTGGACGATGAGATGTTTCGTATCGCCACTTGTCTTCACTTAGGTGCTCCGTGTGTTTCTCCGCATCGATGTCATTGTGGAGAAGACGTCGATAGCCTCGGACACCATGGGCTATCTTGCAGCAGAAGCGCTGGTAGAATTCCCCGTCATACCCATCTGAATGACATAATTCGTCGTGCTCTTGTCGCGTCTGGCGTACCAGCTGTACTTGAACTAAATGGTTTGGTACGCGACGACGGTAAGAGACCTGATGGTATGTCATTGTTCCTTGGAAAATGGGTAGGCCTTTGGTGTGGGACGCAACCTGCGTAGACATCCTCGCACCATCACATGTTCCAAGCACGGGAGGCCATGCTGGCGCTGCTGCTGCATCTGCGGAAACCCTCAAACGGCGCAAATACAGTAATTTAGTGAGTAATTACGTGTTTGAGCCGTTTGGGGTGGAAACACTAGGCTCATGGGAGCCGAGCGCTCGTTCACTATTTTGGGAAATTTCGAAACGTTTAATCAACGTCTCACGTGACCAGAAGGCTGGTTTATTCTTTGCTCAGAGAATCAGCATTGCCATCCAGCGTGGCAATGCTGCCAGCCTTCTGGGTACGTTACCCGATGACGTTGATGCGGAGGCATTTTACTTTCAATTTTTAATTTCTTTTTACGTTTTTTTTTGTACATATACTTCTTAGACATTAAGATTAGATTAAGCTACATATAGATTATAAAATTATGTTTAGTTAATGTATAATTATTAATAGAAAATAAAGCATCTATGCTTAAATACTAATATTATAGATAAATATCACCAAGAAACGAAAGAAATCATTGTGCTCGTAACACAAAGATTTGTCCTGAGTGGGAATCAAACCCACTACCTTAAGTGTAGCCCGGTTCAATAATTGCTAGACCAAGAGGTTAAATGTTTGTTTAGTAATCGCTTACTCTCAGACGATCTGGCTGCTCGTTTGCCGCATAGTAGGTATGTACATAAAAAGAAGTTTTCACAAATCAGAAGTCTCACTATTGCTCTTAGTAATTTCTGCCAGACATCCTTGGTATAAAATTACATAATTAGACCGAAAACTTCACTAAAGTCATAGTGAAAAGCCATTACAATCATTCTATACTGCTATTGAAAGGAAAATTATATTGGAATGTCTCTATAGATAACTGTCTATATTGCTATGCAAAAATAATTTTGTAATTTTTAAATTAGGTACGTTTTCAAGCTGCGGGTCATCAACATAATAAAATACTTTTTTAATACTATAGAGCTTCAAATAATTTAGAATACAGAAATTACAGGACAGATTTTAATGTCAATTTGTTGTACTGATCTGTTAGTTAGTTCGCCAAGGAATTGGATGGCAATGCTTAGGTTACGCAATGAACTTAACCTAACCGAAACACCTGGTGTAGTTTCTACAATAACGTAATAAAAGTTTTACTAAGAAAATTACCGGATTGAGGCTACATATAAGTATTTCATTTTGCACTAATCCTTAGTGTAATAAAGGCATTCAAGTTAATTTTATAAAGGTTTAACATGACTTTACTAAGAAAATGACGGATTACGTCGACTTTACATTTCCTACTAAAATATAATGTATTAATGTGATGCAGTGTTGTTGTAAATCATAGAATCAGTCGAACGGGTAATTTGCGTTAACTGTAATTTCACCAAATTAGGCCTGTATTTATTCAATTTAAACTATAATTATTGATTTATTGATTTTAAAAATGTGTTAGTACTACCATGGTTAAGTTTGTGAAGGAAAATAAATGCCGTATAACATATAACCCCATTCATAGGGGGAGATATAAATAATGATACTGTATTAGAATATCTATTATTATCACCATAATTTGTACTAACGGTTCAGACAATTTTAATTATTTAAATAATTAATCTTATACGAGACAATCAGATACGAGTATATTTTTACTCCAGATTGCCGAATAACTTTCTTTCAATAGGTAAATATTTTTTTTTTTCGTTCGTTACTGACTGACTGACAGACACGCTACAGCCGAAACTATTGGGCGCAGGAAGCTGACATTTGGCACGTATGTTCCTTGAGGACCGTAGGGGTGCACTAAGAAGGGATTTCCCGAAATTCCCACGGGATCGGCCAAAACGGGTAAATTTAAAAAAATGCAGGCGTAGCTGCTGGCGTCCTCTAGTATAGTATAAAGAACTTCAGTTAGTCGTGGTAATATGACTTATTTTGTAATCCTAAAGTCTACTTTCTTGCTATATTACAAATAAATATACACAGTACATCTTAACCTCAATATCTTGCAAACAAAGAAGCAAATCTAAAGCGATTTATAATAGGATTAGACCTTGTAGGAGCTTAAGCTAGATATATAACAGTTATATAGTATTTACGGTCTGTGCTGGCTGACTTGCGTGATCTTTAAAGATTATTCTCTCTAAAATACTTAGTTGTACTTAGGATACAAAGCAGTAGATAAGTATATGACTTATGTTTAAACATTTTGGTAAATAACCCTCTTGAGTAGCTGCAATTAATTCGAAGACAAGTGAAATTCGATGTAGGTATATCTATATATAAAAGGTTTCGCGTTTTTACGTAAATAACAAATACGTCAATTGTAAGGACTTATATTATGTGATCGTTAAACCTTATTCTCTCTTAAATACCTACTTACTTTTACTTAGGATACGCAGTAGGTAGGTATATCACTTATGTTTAAACATTTTATTAAACAACCATCTTCACTATCCGCAATTAATTTTAGAAGACAAGTGAAACTTTATGTAGGTATGTCCATATATAAAATATTTCGCGTTTGTGAAGGATAAATTTATGGTAAAAGGTTTTTATACTTAATTATAAATCATACATAGAGCAAATAAATTCCCATTCAATGACCACATAATAAAATTAATATTTAACCATTCTAATTACCTAACGAAATATATTATATCTTTTATGTTTATTAACAATAATTTCTATTAGCAGTTGTGCAACTAAATAGTCTGACCCGAATAGTCTTCTTAGTATCATCCAATAGAAAACATATTAGTTATATTCCGTCTCTCGCATGAATCCTATTAAAAACAGACCCGTAGACAAGTTTTTCGACAGCCGTGAAGCCTGCTCCCCAATCTACAAGAAAACATATTGAAATAAATTCAATACATAAAACCGTTTTTCTTGCCAAGTAGGTACGGAGTCGCAATCAAAGAACCATCGCTTTGCCGAACAGTGGCCATTCATCGAGACAATGTGATCCATGTAACAATGTACTTCATGGGTTATGTTAATTCCATCAATTTTGTCGTTTAACATTTCCTTTTGTCCTTAGGTATACGTAGCCTAGCCATTGAATATGACAGAATTTTTGGAGCACAGTTAGTTTTTATTGTTAAAATTACTTCGGTAATATAATTAGTCTCGGTAAGAGTTGGGTGCGACACTCCACGAACAACTGTCGTGTAAAACATATAATTATGTGCAATTAAACTCACAGCAATCATACAGCTTTTCGCAATCTACTGCTGGACATAGGCAAATAACTTAGATTTATACATAGAATCACATTTCCTATTTCATCAATTTCCTATAAGCCGTATTACAAGTGGTAGATATCGCTCATGAGAGAGAGAGAGAAAGCTATAAGTGACGTCGCTTACGTGCTACTGCTTACTTTCACATTTTGCAGGGACTGCCTCATAAAAATATTTGATTTGCAAGAAACGGATAATATCGTCTATATTTTTTACTCTTTTTTGCACAGACCACCTAAAATGTACTTACATTTACATACATACATACATAGACTCACGCATTTTTCCCGGAGGGGTAGGCAGACACTACGGAACGCCATTTGCAACGATCATGACATATCTCTCTTGCTTCATTCACTCCCATCAGATTCCTCATGCATGCTCTTCTGTACAGGATACTTCTAACCTGTCCTGTTTTTAGGATGTCTCCAATCTGGTCAAAGAACGTCCGCCTAGGCCTTCCCCTTCGTCGTGTCCCATTCACACTTGCCTTATATATCTGCTTGGTAAGTTTTTCGTCATCCATCCTCTCCACGTGCCCAAACCACCTTAGCATACCTTTCTCGATGTTTGTCACTACATCTTTTGTTACCCCACAACACTCTCTTATCACACAATTCTTTACTCTGTCAATCAAAGACACACAAAACATACTTCTCAGTCCTCTCATTTCTACAGCATAACTACTTTCAAGACTCTTCTGCCATACCCAACTTTCACTACCATACATAAGTGTAGGTAATAACACCCCTATATGCACAGCCAAACGTGCCTTTTTGGACACGTTATGGCTGTTCATAAAAGTTTTCGAAGCTCCATTCACCCTATTACTTGCCTTAACTCTTCTTTCAATATCTTCTTCATTCTTACCATTCATTAGTAAACAGCGTACCGAAATATACAAAATCGTTCACGTGATTTTAAACTTTCGCGATTTGTATACATCTTACAAAATAATTTAGCGGGTCTTAATCGCGTTAACTTAACTTATTTAAGGTATAAATACCTATTTGTTTCCGATATTTCGCTCATCTTGCACCGAGCTTGGTCGCGGAGAGACTGATGAGAGCTCAGCGCCGTCTTGTGGAAGTGTGGGTTTCGGCACGTACCCTCACTTGGTCTTTATTTAAGTTCGCAATGTCGGTACTCCGACACACTACACTAATGACGTCTACACACTGTTGAGATTTATCACTGCGGCGGTGTTTACATTTGCTGATGACTGGATTCCAAGTAGCCGATAATCTATATCCATCCCAAAAAAAATCCCGGTTGAAATTGTTATATTTCTTGATTTCTGAGCTGAGCTCTCATCAGTTTCTCCGCGACCAAGCTCGGTGCAAGACGAGCGAAACGTCGGAAACAAATAGGTATTTATACCTTAAATAAATAAGTTAAGTAAACGCGATTAAGACCCGCTAAATTATTTTGTGTGATCATTCACTTGCTCCACTCGTTGACCATCGATCATAACATTACAAGCCGTAACACATTCCTCCTTTTCAAAAACCATAACTTTCGTCTTGCTCACATGCACTTTCATTCCTTTCCTCCCTAAAGCACCATGTATAATTGTTACCATCTACTGCAACTGCACCGCTGAAGAAAAGAAAAGAAAAATAAAAGAAAGAAAATACGTTTATTGTTGCAGTATGAATAAAAGTTTACACAAGTTATATGAAATACTTATGGTAAATATCTTAAAACTAATATATATTATAATCTACCTTTATATAATAAAAATGACTAACTGCAACAACAGGGCCCCACTCAGCTTAATTCAGTACAGTGACTTATGCCACTAGACTGCGCTGATTTTCAGTGAAGACCTTTCAGGTGGTCCACGGATAACAAGCCAACAATACATTAACTATGCCATGGTAACATGAAAAGAAGTAGAAGTAGTGTGGCACTCGGAGACTGCCGCGGTATAGTATTTTATTGATATATGCGCGGTATAGTATTTTTATTGCAGTATTTTATTTTATTTTATTTTATTTTATTTTATTTTATTTTATTTTATTTTATTTTATTTTATTTTATTTTATTTTATTTTATTTTATTTTATTTTATTTTATTTTATTTTATTTTATTTTATTTTATTTTATTTTATTTTATTTTATTTTATTTTATTTTATTTTATTTTATTTTATTTTATTTTATTTTATTTTATTTTATTTTATTTTATTTTATTTTATTTTATTTTATTTTATTTTATTTTATTTTATTTTATTTTATTTTATTTTATTTTAAAATTTTATTTTATTTTATTTTATTTTTTATGCAGTATTTTTTTTCTTAGAAAAATTTGAAGAAAAATGAAGTAAAAAAGTAAAACATTTTATTCTAAACTAAACCTTAATTAGTAAGCAGTAAAGTTCATAATACATATTATCAACTTGGCGCTTACGCCAAGTTGATTAATATGTGAAGGGTGTTTGGTTTTTTCGTTACGGAATTTCTGATTCGGTCGCCGCGCTCAAGCCCGCGATAAAAGCTATGCAATAACTTAAAACACACAATAAACTTAACTAAACTCATATAAATAACAATACTAGCCACTCCGTCATGCGAGATAGGGCCGCGATAATAACAAAACTGGTTTGTTGATAAACAAATATTCCACAATAAAAAAATGTATATTTATATATAATTACTAGCTGACCCAGCGAACTCCGTACCGCCTTTTTAAGAGTTTTTAGTTAATTCCCTTTTTTCCAAGCCCCTTTTCCAAAGTTACCATTGACTTAGCGCTTAATCTCTTATCATTTCAGAGTCTATAAATGATGAACAAACAAACATAGATTTTTATATAATATTGAATTCCCCATTCCTTAAAATATCGAAGACGATACACATATCGACATTAAAAAAACCGCCATCTTTGATTTCCTATCTGCCATCTTTGATCACGAAATAGATGTTGTATTTGGATTCACCATCCCTTAAATCATTAGAGACGATACCCATATTGAATTTTAAAATTTTCCCATCCGCCATCTTTGATTTCCCTTCCGCCATCTTGAATCACGAAATAGATGTTGTATTTGGATTCCCCATCCATTTAAACATCGGAGACGATACCCATATTGATTTTAAAAAAAAATCCCATCCGCCATCTTTGATCACGAAATAGATGGTGTTTTTGAATTCCCTATTCCTTAAAATATCGGAGATGATACCCATATCCACTTTAAAAGAAAATCCCGTCCGCCATCTTTGATTTCCTATCCACCATCTTTGATCACGAAATAGATGTTGTATTTGGATTCTCCATCCCTTAAATCATCAGAGACGATACCCATATTGATTTTAAAAATTTTTCCCATCCGCCATCTTTGATTTCCCATCCGCCATCTTGAATCACGAAATAGATGTTGTATTTGGATTCCCCATCCCTTAAAACATCGGAGACGTTACCCAAATTGATTTTAAAAAAAAAATCCCATCCACCATCTTTGATCACGAAATAGATGGTGTTTTTGAATTCCCCATTCCTTAAAATATCGGAGATGATACCCATATTGACTTTAAAAAAAATCCCGTCCGCCATCTTTGATTTCCCATCCACCATCTTTGATCACGAAATAGATGTTGTATTTGGATTCTCCATCCCTTAAATCATCAGAGACGATACGCGTATTGATTTTTTAAATTTTTCCCATCCGCCATCTTTGATTTCCCATCCACCATCTTGAATCACGAAACAGATGTTGTATTTGGATTCCCCATCCCTTTTAACATCGCAGACGATACCAATATTGATTTTTTTAAATTTTCCCATCCGCCATCTTTGATTTCCTATCCGCCATCTTTGATCACGAAATAGATGTTGTATTTCGATTCCCCACCCTTTAAAATATCGAAGGCGATACCCATATTGAGTTTTAAAATTTTCTCATCTGCCATCTTTGATTTCCCGTCCGCCATCTTGGATCACTAAATAAATTTCATATTATTAATCAGCGTCCCGAAAATCTCGAAAACGATACCCATATAGATTGTATCCTATTCGTTTAGCCTTTTTTTGCCTTTGACCCAACCCCTCCCCCTTCTCGTTTGACCATTTTATTATTTTTGTCTGGCCCCTAAAAGTTGTGGCGTAATTTTATATAGCCTATAGCCTTTCGGAATAATTGGGCTATCATAGGCAATAACAATTTTTAAAATCCGGCTGCTAGTTCCTGAGATTAGCCGACATTATCTTTTAGCCTTTTTAGCCTTTTGCCCGGCCCAAAGGGTCGAAGCGTTATGTTATATAGCCTATAGCCTTCCGGAATAACTGGGCTATCGTATACAAAAAGAATTTTTCAGATCCGACCGGTAGTTCCTGAGATTAGCGCGTTCAAACAAACAAACAAACAAACTCTTCCGCTTTATTATATTAGTATAGATTGGCATTTCTATAGGAATATACAGGTCCGTATAGTCGCACTGTGTCTGGTTATATTATAATAAAAAAAAAGAAACATTACCTATAGGTTGACGAATATCACATAAGTAAGTATATTTTATAGATTCTCCTGTAGATTTTGTAACATGTAGCAAACTAGATGTAACATAATAAAAAATGAAATGATAGGTAGTACGATTACTGGGCCGTGCTGCCACAGCTGCTGAAGACGCAAGTATTAACTGATCTTCAGCATAAAGAAGGCACTTGACAAGTAACTCATTCATCCTTAATTCACAGTCACTATGTTTCAAATCTTGCAAACAACTGTCCATGAAGAGGTTGAACAGCCACGGCGCGGCGTCGCTTCACCCCATACATCGACAGAACCGACCACATTTCATTCCTCACCTCTTTATCGTAAGCCTTTTCCAAATCCACGAATGCGCAATAGACCTTTAGACCTTTGGCCAAGAATTTCTCGGCTATACACCGCAAGGAAAATACTTGATTCGTGCACCCCAAACCCTTTCGCAATTCCGCTTGTACATCTCATAATCGTTTGTCGGTTACTTCTATAACTCTTTCAATCAGTACCTTAGCATACAATTTGCCAACAATGCTGAGAAGGCTAATGCCTCTATAGTTCTTGCAGTCTTGTTGCGAGCCTTTTCCCTTATAAAAAGGCACAACTACAGCTGTGGCCCAGTTGTCAGGTACTCGGCCGGTGCTCCAGCACAAGTAAAACAAGCGCTTCAGCTGACCAACTATGATGCTCTGTCCAGCCTTCAGCATTTCAACTGTAATCCTATCATATCCTGCAGCCTTACCTAATTTCATTCTTCCCAGCGCCTTCAGAATCATCAGCTCAATCAGATTTCCAGAAAATCTTTATGTTTCTCCGGAAATCTTCAGATAATCTGCTATAAAACTCATCTTTCTTTTCCTCTTTTTTCTTTTTAATAATTTTTCACTATTCTTTTAGATCTAACAAACTCCTTTCTTGCTTCATCTATGTCATCACTCATTAGCTTTCCCATTCTTTCATTTACTCTGGCAGTCAACCAAACTAACCAAGCTTTCTTCTTCTCTAATACTGCTGATTGTACATTTTTGTCCCACCGTGTATTTTTAACCTTTCGTATTTTCCTTCTCTTGATCACACCACATACTTCAGATGGCACACATACTACGTCTTTTTTAAAGGAATGCCATAATTCTTCCATATCATTTATGCCTTCGAACCTCTCAAATCTTGCTAGCAATCTTCGTTTATACTCATCTTTCACATCTTTTTCTTGCAGATTTTGTACTTTTATTCTTTCCAAGGCCCTATTCTCATTATGCTGTCGGTGTCACCATCCTTTGAAAAGCCCACTTATCCGGCTCCACACCAAGAAGTGGTCTGTATAGATGCCGATCCCTCGATACACCCTAGTATCCAACACATTCTTTCTCAATCGTTCATCTACAATCACAAAATCAATCATACTTCTTCTAACATTTTTAGCCTCACGCGTATACATGTGTATCCTTTTGTGATCAAACATGATGTTTGTCACACATAGGCTCCACTCTAAACAAACCTCAAGCAATACTTTTTCATTCCCACTCTCATCACCGAATCCACTTAAAACCCTTTCAAATCCATCTCGTTTTACTCCCACCCATCCATTGAAATCGCCTAACAAGATCAATCTTTTGTTATCCTTACATTTCCTCAGAATATCTCTTAAACCTCCCAAAATTCCTGCCTTTCGTCTTATTCTCGCTGTGTCATACCCGCTACTATATTGACCGGGGCGTAAACCCTACAATAAAGAGACGAGTAAGTTCTACTTTCATTCTCATCCATAGTAGCCTAGCATTTACACATTCAAATTCCTTAACGCACTCATTCATTCGCGCTGAGAATATTACACCAACTCTCTTGCAGGCTCTGGTGGTACTGTCTACTATAGACCAATACGCCGTGTAGCTGTCATGCTTGGTGGTGCTACAACTACAGGTTTCCTTTTTATCTCATTCACACAAAGAACATCAAGCTTTCTATCATCCATCATCTGATATACTTCATTCAATTTGCCGTTTATTTCTCCAACATTTAATGTTGCAAACCAGCTTTCCGTAGGCCGCTTTTCGCCCTCGCGGGAAACGAGATGTGATGGGTTGGAAACCGCGTCGCCGCCGTATGGAGAAATATAACTTTTAGTTCCCGTAGCGTTCCCACGAGCATTAGGGATTTTAAAAGTCCATCTCCGCAGAGCCCTTTACGGGGATAAGGTGGAATCCCAGTTGTGCCGTCTGACCACACAGGCACCCTCCGTTTGCGACCAGCTTGCTTTCTGGCCAGGAATCCCTCCGTTGACACCTTAGATTGGAGTTTGTTATCGGGTATGCTCTCTGAATGTTGGTTTAATTTCGGAGTGTTCTTTCTCCTAGACGGATTGCAATCCAAAGCTGACGAGGCCCATCCACCCGAAAAGGAGTGGTTTAATTTCGGTTAAATTATAATAACATTACAAGTGGTTAAATTATAATAACATTTATTATAGAAAATATAATAATTTAAATTTAAATATTTTTATACTTATATTTTTTACCGTCTCGCCTGTATCCCTGAAGGTGTAGGCAGAGATGTAATATGACACCCACATTTCGTCTTACGAATCTTAGGGCCCACGTAATAGGGGGCAAGCCTATTGCCATTACCGGGCACTTTGCCAGACTAAATGCTTACAACTGAGGAAGTGAAGAATTCGGAAAACTCAGTAACACTTTTGCCCGACCCGGGAATCGATCTCAAAATCTCTCGATTAACAGATGCATACTCTATCCACTGAACCACGAAGGTAGTCAAGTTTATACTTAAATGCACTAGATAGGTACTTAAGTATGCTCTATTTCATGATCAACAGATAATTAATGCCTCATTGATAATCGTAATATTATATTCACCACCTGTACGAAAGCAAGTTTTCATCAAAAATGTAAAGATTTTTCTGATACCTAAAAATATAAAAGGAAGACAACAAAACAAAATAAATTTAACAAAGACACTTAAATATATTTTTTAATAATTTCCAAGGACTTCTGCTTTCTCGGATATGCGGAATTTAGCGGCATGTAGTTAGTTAGGTTACTGGGTAATATAATATAAGAATAATTGGGAATGTTAGGTACTAATAAAAATTGGGCAAGTGCGAGTCGGACTCGCGCACGAAGGGTTCCGTACCATCATCTATAAAAGAAAATCACGTTCGTTGTACTTAAATACTTTTTAAGTTTCTACCTGTTTTTAATAAACAGGTCTATCAAAGTAACAAATTGCTTAACAATTACGTTTGTTGTATGGGAGCCCCTTTTTATTATTTTTTTTTAATTTAATTATTTTTTTTTAAAGATAATATACAACTACATATTCTGTGATAATTTAAAGCGTGTACCTATTAGGGTTAGTAATTTTGAGCAAAAAATATGAAAAAAACACGTTTTTTGTATAGGACCCTTATTTAATTTTTTTTATTTTTAGTATTTGTTGTTATAGCGACAACCGAAATACATAATTTGTGAAAATTTCAACTTTCTAGCTATCACGGTTTATGAGATACAGCCTGGTGACAGACAGACAGACGGACAGACAGACAGACAGACAGCGGAGGCTTAGTAATAGGGTCCCGTTTTTTACCTTTTAGGTACGGAACCCTAAAAAGAAAATATGTTCGGAATGCGTGCGATTTCGATGTGCGACTGAAACTCTACGTACTGCTTCAGTGGTAATCAGACGTCACTTAATATGTTTAAAATCTCCATAATTGGTAAACGTATCTATGTACATACATACTATTAGCACCATATTGGCCGATTAGCAAATTAATCAATTGCTTACATATCAATTAATTACACTTAAATTGCTTTCAATCACCAGGCCTCTAGGCGTGTTGCTATACTAGTTGTACCTCGCGGTTTCACTTGGCCGACCTCGTCGATTGAACCAACGTATCGCATCGCTCGTACGTACTTTTCTTTTTTTTCATCTCCTAGAGGCCATAGCGTGAATCCTTCCTCATGAATATGACTATCACATTAAAAATAATATTATATCCGTCTAGCAATTTAATTACCGATTTCATATTTTTCAGGACAATACCCATGAGCCCATGAGACAGCATTTATTCAACATTAGAATAATAGACTCAAAATATGCCCAGGCTTAACACAGCTATTTGTGAATCTCACAAAGTGTTGGAATACACACTTAACTTCGAAAAGTCTTTGGTGTGCGCCGTGGATTCCATCCCGAGGCCCTCTGGGTCAGGACCCAGTCTATCCGTCACTCCACTAGGCTATCGCTGCCTTGCTCTTTATTATATTAGTATAGATAAATAAGAGGTTTAAGATCGTTTTTCTTTTCAGGTACCGTGTCGCATTCCAAGAGACGCTGCTCTGTCGAAAAGTACCCACTCGTCGGGACTCTCGCATCAATTTAGACCACACTATCTGCCGAGACGTGACCACACTACAAAGTATCAACTCTACGGTTAAACGGGAATCGAGAATATCATTTGTCAATAAAGTGGACTTTGTCAAAGATCCTGCCCCTTATTGCGTTGGAGAAAATTACTGCGAAGAGCCTGTATACAAAGGTTTTTCTAAAAATTAAACGGAATATGTAACTGTGTTTTCGGTACCAGGGTGATTTCGCTTGGTTTAGAATTTAGAAGAAGTTTAGAAAAGCTTTAAATTTTGTCAACATAATTCAATGATTCACAACCTTTGGATCTATTAAAATAAAAAGCAGTTTTGATACCATTTTAAATTTTATAAGGCGATTCGAATGACAATGCCGGTAGTTGCATTTACTTCAAAATGTAATCTCAAATGTTTACGTTCGTCTTGAGACGGACGTTCAGTACCTACGCTTGCCATCAGATGATACGTCTGCTCGTTAGTCGCCTATTACATAAAAAAGAAACAAAAATCGCAAATATTTAACTTATATTGCGTTGATGAGATTTTGGATTATTTTCCTATTATGCCTATGTCACTTAGTAGAAGTTCTTTATTTACAAATTTTATAGCTTTTCATGATGGGGTCTACAGCTCTGTATATAAACTATTTTCTATTACTGTTTAACAAAAAAGATAAAAGGATAAATTAAAAGTCTATTGATCGTATTGTAAGTAAGGTAGTGTAATTGACATTGGTAGTAAAATACATACATACATAGTCTCACGCCTAGACCCCGAAGAGGTAGGCAGAGGTGTATTTCTACACCCACTTTTCGCCAGATATACTTTAGTCCCACGTAATAAGGGGCGAGCGTATTGCCGTACCGGGCACATTTCCAGACTCCGTGCTGCTACTGAGAATTTCGTGACAGAAAAGCCCAATAACACTGCCCGACCCAGGAATCGAAGCCGGGACCTCCCGATCCCACGCGCACATTTATGCCGCGAGACCAACGAGGCAGTCGTAAAGGGTTTGATGTCGAGTTTTCCGTCTCTACGCAAAGATTGTATTTGCATCGTGTTATCCTTTAGTCGCCTCTTACGATACCCACGGGGAGATAGGGGGTGGTGACACTTGTATTCTATGCCGTCAACCACACGGCTATAGTAGTAAAAATATGGCATTTTAGTACCGACTAGAATAATTTCACACAGACTAACATATTATTATGTATATATCGGAAAGCTATGTGATGTGTTTAAATGTATGTACAACCCAAACGTGCTTATATAACTTCATCTGTAAATATAATTCGTTGGTAATAACAGTGATTTTATTACGGTATTCAAAGGCTAAAATTTGCTATTTGATATGTGGTTTCAGAGATTTTGATCGACTTTATTATTTTTATTTATTTATTTGGACTAACAAAATATACTATAATATAAAATTTACAAACATGTTTTACAATTGTATGCTTAGTGCTGTTTCACTTACAAGTTTCCACGGCATGATAAGGGACTGTTTAAAAAGAGGTACCTAAATTAAACTTAAATTAACAAAATGTTTTACATGTAGTTAAGGAAAAAATAAAGAATTGGCTTGCGAATATACTTAAAAACATATAGAAAAGCACAGTCGTATACGAAACACACAGAACATGATCGAGATAACAGGACATAGTGAAGCATTTTACTTCTAATACACAGAAAGATTAAGTGATGCAATAATTTTGCTCTAAAATTTAGGTAGACTATCTGAAAAGATATCTATGTAAATTTTATTATTTTTGGTCAGTTTCTTACATTCACTAAGCAATCTATTGATAGTAGCGTTCTGACCCAAATTGGTTTTTGATGTCTTAATCGAAAAAGGTAAAGTATTTACTTGTACAAGGTAACTTTGATGGCGCATATATATATATTCAACAGCTCAACGAGAATGGGGCAGTCCAACTCACCGTTAACTAATTTATATAGCAAAATCTGATCCTATAACCGTCTTTGATCCAATAGACTATAAAAATTAAAATGATTTAAACGACTTTCATATGTTGGTAACAGTTTTGCCATGTTACACTGATACGACAGGTGCCAGAGAAAACGCTTTTGGACCCTTTCGAGCCACTTAACATGTATCTCGTAGTGGGGTGACCTGAGCACAATATTCAGGACCAGATCGAACTATGGCTGAGAAAAGTCTAATTTTTAGTGTGTGGCTTTTTAAAATCTTTATTTCTAATGACAAGGCCAAGCATTTGAAAGGCTTTAGTTGTTATTTTGTCGATGTGAGTGTGGAATCTAATTTTTCTATCCAATTCAACCCCAAGTCTTTAATTGTAGCCACTTCTTCTAATGGTTTATTACAGATTGAATAGGTTTGCAAATTCATGCCAACACTACGAGAGAATCGTATATATTTACATTTGTCGATGTTCAGTGCCAAACCGTTTCTCTCACACCAGTTGACTAAGCGGTGTAAGTCTTCTTGCAAAAGAAAGGCGTCGTGTTTGTTTTCTATTTGTTTTGCAAGTTTGAGATCGTCAGCGTAAAGGAAGCATTTGCTGTGTTTGAAAAGGGGTACAATATCGTTAACAAATATGTTAAACAAAATTGGTCCAAGATCTGATCCTTGGGGAACTCCTGATGGGGTTGAAAATGATTGAGTCGAGTATGCGTTGACTACTAACCTGGAAACCCGCTTGTTTAGATACGAGGAAAACCAATTTAGCAAATTACCTGTTATGCCAAAAGAAGAAAGTTTGTAAATAAGGTCACTGTGGTCCACCGTATCGAATGCCTTGCTTGTATCGGTATAAATGGAGTCAAATGGAATATTGGACTTAACTGAATCAGTCAAAAAGGTCACAAATGAAATAAGGTCTATATTACCTGTCTTTGGTAAACTGCTATCTTGCAATGTTCTCATCAATAACATCCTTCCATGTAGTGCTTCACTTTTTGTAGTACGCAGTCCGTCTATGTTTCTGGTACATGGTGTTTTGAACTATTATTACAATGTGAAATACATATAGGCAGATACCATATTATAACAGCAATTGAAAGGTGGATATATGGTTGGACTTTTAGAGAGCCATGGTTTAATTTAAAGCGTATTTGGGGTCACCAACAGCGCCTCAATACGCCATTTAGTACGAGCGGAATATGTAATTAAACACAGCGGAAAGTACAGGTCATCAGAGTCTAGGCAATAGTAGTCAGTCCAATCTAGTCTGAAGTGATGAAAAATCCTTAGGATTTATTATGTAGGTATACTTCTATGTACAACATTACACAATAATGTTCTTTCTTGGTGACACGGTGCAAGGTATTTTCGAGCAGTCTCGACTCCGCAACTCTGCCATATGTAATGAAAGTTATCGACCGGTTTGGTGGCTGGTGGAGGAGGTGTGTAACATTCAACCCTGATGACATTCAGGCCTACTCATTAACACTATCGCGGGATCACATCCCTTGATCGCAAGATTTCGCCAATCACACTTAGCGGTAGGTTTTTTATCGTAACTCCGCCGTGCTTGGATCAACCGTTTGTAATCGCTCCACCATGTTCACTCAATTAAAGAGTAGGTACCTAGTCTAAACGTAGTTGCGGTAATGTTATATCATTACCGTGACGTGGTTTTTAGAGTTTTTCACTCAGCTACTTACCGATCGAACATTTTCCTTAAAGAACTTTTAGGTTATAGGTGCGTATAGGTCGTATTTTTTGTAAATTTATACCCACAGACTCTATGTGATAAGGATGGCCCCCTAGATTCAATTTAATTTTATTGTTGATTTATTTATTATTTTTTATATTATTATATTCACTAGCTGTAAGTTAAAATAACGGATTTTTTTTTTACTTTTTAGTGCTATTTTCACACATTTTATAGATTTTTGAAGGCGTTTTTTTTTGTTATTTTTTTTTTATTTCCTTTTTTTTGGTGAATTTTCCTTTCTGCACTTATCGGATTTATCGAAATTAAAGATGGGTAGACCTACTAAACGCGCTATCCATATGAGACAGCGCCGTTGAATGAAACTATTTTTTTTTATTGCTGCTAGTGGCAGACGGGCCAACGGCCCATCTGATGGTAAACGGTAACCGCTGCTCTATACACAGCAAAGCCGCTGCCTAACGTGAAAGTAATGGTCTCGTTAAACCTTGTTTGAAGAAGGACAAGTCATAGCGCTCGGGAAACACCGCAGCAGGTAGTTCATTCCAGAGCCTACACGTACGTGGTAGAAAAGATCGCTGGAAGCGCACCGTACTAGATGAGAACGCTTCCAGGTAGTACGGGTGAACTCTACTGCGTCGGCGAGTAGTAGGTTGGTAGAAGGGTGACCCTGGTACTAAATTAAACAATTCTTCGGAGCACTCCCCGTGAAAGAGTTGTTAAAATACGCAGAGAGAACCACAGTCTCTCCGCTGCTCCAGCGACTCTAGTCTAGCCGTGAAATCGGGATCATCGACGATTCGAGCAACTCGTCTCTGTTGGGAGTCAAGTGGATCAAGCTGATATTTTGGCGCTCCGGCCCAGAGATGTGAGCAGTACTCCACAACTAGCGAAGAAAGGGAGAAACGTCTATCTCAAAGTCGGGAATCTTGGTCCAAGGCCATTTCAAGAGAAAGAAGTGAGCTGCGTGAAAAGAGGTTATCACAAATTCAGGCTTACAGTGAAAAATATTTAATCTTGAAAACACTGAAGAACGTACTCATCGTCTGCTCTTTGAATTAAGCCGTACTACTATAAGTTATTCTGTGATTTATAATCAAAGTTATTATATGTATAAGCTAGCAGTTGGCGGCTTCGCTCGCGCGTAATGACGGACTTTCCATATAAAAATTCAACCCCTATTTCCAAAAACGCGTAAACACATGATCACTTATTTCTAATCAGAAGCTAGTATAATATATGAAATTTCACTTCGCATAAAAATTTCCAACCCCTCGTTCACCCTTTTAAACGGTAGATTTTAGAAATCGCTTATACACGTATTTGTTTTATTTCTAACCAGAAGTTTGCACACAAAATTACACGCTATCTTTTTAAAAATGACAGACTTTCCATACAAACTTTCTACTTCTATAATCACCCTCTTAGTTGTTAGATTTGAAAAAAATCTAAATTGCGTGTTTACTTTTTCTAACCAAAAATATGAATAAAAATCCTTCCTTAGTGGATGCTTACATCATAAAATGCATCGACTGTCAAAATTTCAAGTCTCAAGCCCCTGTGGTTTTGGCTTTGCGTTGATGAATCAATCAGCCCAAGCAATTATACACCACTATTTTTTAATTAGTACAAAAAATTTAACAGGGCACTAAGTATCTTTAACTGATCATATTTATGTAGTTGAAAAATAGAAACACTTAGTCCCAAAACTGTCTCAAAACAGTCCACAAAAATACGTGATAATTGGTAAATGCAATACTAATACTATGACCGACCCGTATACAATCATAGTAAAATTAACCATTGATAAATTCCCCCAAATCTGCGCCTGCGCCACGCCCCGACGATGCGACAAACAGTACTAAATTGTTAGCTAAAGTGAGCGTATCTAATTTCATTGCAAAAGTTAATTATTTGTCTAGGTTTGCCCGACGCGATGGCCTATCATATCAGTTCATATCACGGGAGTATGTAGCTATGCTTCGTGCGTACTTTTTGAGTGGAAAAATCGCGAATGCAGCTGTGTACCCATGGACATCGTATTGTGAGTGTACAAAAGTGACCGGGTCAGTGTCAAACAATGGAAACAGTGCATATTGGATGCTTTTGACAACGGTGGTGGACATTTCGAAGGACAATGGAAATACTTGTAAGTTTAGTAAATAATACGTACTTAAGTAAATAATAATTTGATGCGGGTGGCTCAAAATCGGTCTGTGTTCTCCACACACCTTGAGGAAGGCCTATGTCCAACAGTGGACGTCTCTAGGCTGACATGATGATGATAAAATAATTTGTAAATAGCAGATGATTCTAACTTCATAAATACGCCAAAATTACTCTTTTCGTTTAGTCCAGAACACCATCTTTTATTTTGATATTTGTTTGCTTTCTAATTACATACCTCCGTATTTAATTACTTGTTAAACGATAAATTTTACCGGTCCTAAGCCCGAATGAAGTATGAAGGAGAGGGTAGAATTAACAAAATTAAAAAATAACTACCCACATTTATTATTTTCCTTCATTTTATTTTCTATGGCTACCTACATCATAAGTGCGACAGAGAGAATGCGAATGAGCAGGATGGAATATTATCAATGAATTAGTGAATGGATTGTAAAATATGACTATGATTTAAGTGAGATTTTCTACAATAAACAAATGATAATAAGTTTGCTCTTTATTGATATTATGAAATTCTTACGTCACATATATGATAATAATATCTTCGCTAATCTGTCCTTAAAGTTTTTGTACTAATTAAAAAATAGTGGTGTATATATATAGATTTACTCTCCAACCTTTCTTCCTCCTGGTTTCATCAATACCTGATAATGAAGCCCGAAGTAGGCCCGTTGATTGCGACTATTCTAGTGTCCACTGATGAAAAGTCACAGCAAATGCTTAATTTCGTTTACTTGGATGACATACTTTTTGGAGTTTTTAATGAAACTATTGGTTTAATTTTGATAAAATTAGAGTTTTTAATGAAACTATCGGATTGATTTTGATAAAATTTATTTGGGACCTACCTGAAAGTATATCCTTTCAAATAAAAAAAAACTATAATTTAATATTTTCTTGGGTTTACGCGAATGTTACACATTGAAATTAAACTACAGTTTACGGATTTTATCGCGTTATATTACTTTCACTGGTTATTTGTTATTACATTTAAAACGAAAGATCTAGAAACTACATTTTTATTACTAGCCGACGTTTCGAATTCTTTACAGGATTCATGTTCACGGCAGACTGAGGTGATATTTGTCTTTGTGTTGAATTTAAAAGTTATCTCAAAGTACCCGAATATTTTTCAACTATTGGTGTTACTATCTACGCAGAATGTGCTCACTGTGTCTTGATGAGTAATATAACGCGATAAAATCCGTAAACTGTAGTTTAATTTCAATAATTTCGAAATTATATTTATTAATAATATTACACATACAGATGTGTAAGTGTTCCGTTACGACTGAAAATAAAAGCACTGTCAAACCATTGGGCGCAAGAAGCTGGAATTTGGCATGTTTATTTTATTTTTGATTACTCGAGATGCCCAAGGGAGCGGGCAGAAAGAACTAAATTTAAAAAAAAAATGTTCGGCTGTTGCATAGGTCAGCTTTAAGTAATTATATTAAAGAAGTGGCTTTACTTTTTTCTCTAGTGCGTCATCTACTATATTATGTTAATTTTTTCTGAAGTATGAGCATGTGTACCTATTTTCTTCAAGCCTTCCTTTATTTGGTTTCACCAGCAATATAGGTCACATATTACATTTATTTTTATTTTTTTATTTATAGACTCACGCCTGTTTCCCCGAAGGGTTAGGCAGAGGTGTAATACTACACCCACATTTCGGCATCTATTTTTAGGTCCCACGTAATAGGGGGCGAGCCTATTGCCGCACCGGGCACATTACCAGACTCCGTGCTGCTACTGAGAATTTCCTAACGGAAAAACCAAATAACACTTTGCCTGACCCGGGAATCGAACCCGTGACCTCACAATCCCACGGGCACAATTATGCCGCGAGACCAACGAGGCAGTCTATTAAGTACTTTTTATATTTTAATTCACTATACTTTTGATTTCACAAATCCTAATATACCTATTCTTTATTTCATCAAACTTGTAAAAAAACCAATATGAAAGATTATTGAATTCAAATGTACATTCGAGAGCAGCTGTGGTAGAATATGCATAAACTAGAATAAATGGATACGAACGCCACTATCTTACTTGAATATAGAACTTTTTGAAGAAAGTCAAAGTCAAAATCCTTTATTCATTTAAATCACAAAGTGACACTTATGAACTTCAAATTTAAAAAAATAATGACTTAAGGCTTCTACATTTACATTTACTGCGACGTTCGCAAAGCAAGGGCGTAGAACCATGAGAAAGAACGGGCAATAAAACTCAAGGTCACTCATTTTCATCGCCAGGTTTTGCATAATACATAAAAATTTAAATTTTGTAATGTGCTGCAACTGTTACACCTTCTATGTCATTTGTATATATTTACTCTACTTAATACTCAAGCATAATCTAGTAAAATTTTGATGTTCATTTAATTAGCCTCCTGAAAATTTACATGGTGAAACAGGAGCATTCACTTACATTAAGTACGTAATAATGCAGGCAATCCGCGCAAATGTTCCGAACCATGATAGAAATGATACAGTTTAATATTAAAAATGTTATACCAGCCCATAAGAGCGACATCGACCAGTCATCGCAAGTAGCACCCGTTCACGAGTATGACGCATGGGCCAGCCATCATCCCTCTCGCCATATCAGAGGGACAGGGATGACCCGACACACGACGCCACCACAAGAAATGACATTTTAGTGAGCATGACGACAACGGTACACGAACCGGCAGTAATTAACAATCTGTTGGTATACTGACCATGAACCCGAATTACCTGCATTTTCCAGATCGTTAATATTATCATAAATATGTGGAACGCGTGCAAAATGCAAATGTAGTACCTATATTTGATTGACATGATACTTTTTGAAATATAACCACCGATCGAACTGATTGGCTACACGATTATAATACATTATAAAGAATAATAACAAATATCAGACAAATAACAAATAGCGGAAAGATGTTTCTATACTTTAAATGAATTTATGACATATAAAGAAAATGTTTAAATTAATTAATGTTAAAAACATCACGTATGACAACAATAGCAATATTATCTAGACATTTAAATTTATTCTAATTTGACACTTCTATGCAATTATTAATATAAAATTATATTTTACAATTATACATGATTAACATTTTGACATTAATTAACTGATAAATCAATACAATATAAACAGAATTTCATTGAATTATATTATTGTAGAAATTGACATATTTGCGCACCATTGTTACGGTAGAATGTGAGGATCACTATTACTGTACCAGCACTATGTAACCACATTTCTCGTAAATAAATGCATTTCATTTCTTTTCATAAAAAGTATCTAACGAGATGAGTGACATTTAGTAATGTGGTGGCAATTCCAAAAACTATCATTTATAGTCCAGTCACTTTAGGGATTCAACTCGGAATTTGAGATAATAAGCTGGAAAATCGTATACAGCTTCATTTAGGCGTTCTTAAAGTTGTCTCAAAAGTCTCATATTATCTCGTGTCTGCGTCGTAAGTTATTCGAGGTCAAAGGTCACGAAAATCGGTATTTTGCAATTATCTCCGTTTCTATGGTTCCAATCACTCCAACACCTATAATAAAAATTGAAGATAAAAAAAATTGCCACAACTTTTGTCTCAACTCTTTTTCTGTACGCTTAACCCTTTTCGAGATAGAGAGCGGAGAGCACCCAGCGCTCAGGCATATATACTATTATACAAGGTCACGCTGCGGATGCAGAAAATCGGGCTTGCAATGCACTTTAGCTTGCGGACAATGCAATGGGCAAGTTTGTCTCAATGCTGTTGTATTGCAAGACGATCCTCAGGAAGAAACTGCATTTGATCCAGAAATTTTAGAAGGCTTGGAGACAATCATGCAGGTAAACGAAGATGATGAAGATGAAATAGAAATTTTCAATTTCCCAGGAGATGAAGATGAAGAAGAAGAAGAAGAAAATTGATATTTTTGAACTTCAAGTTATTGAAGAATTTAAATGTAGAATTTTAATTTTAATTTTAATTGTAACAAAAGTACAGCTACTAAATAAAAATTAACTTAAATTATATTTACTTGCCTTATTTCTATATACAAGGTATTATTCACCGAGATTCACGGTTGACCTTGTATAACAGTATATATGCCTGAGCGCTTGGTGATCTCCGCTCTCTATCTCGAAAAGGGTTGAGCGTACATAAAAAAAAGTTGAGACAAAAGTTGTGGCAAATTTATTTATCTTCAATTTTTATTATAAGTGAACTGATTGGAACCATAGAAACGGAGATAATTGCAAAAACCGATTTTCGTGACTTTTGACCTCGAATAACTTACGACGCAGACACGAGATAATATGAGACTTTTGAGACAACTTTTAGAACGCCAAAATGAAGCTGTATACAAGTTTCCAGCTTATTATCTCAAATTCCGAGATTGACCCCGTTTTTTGCCTAAAGTGACTGGACTATTACATGATTTTAATTGGAATGGAATAATATTTAATTACATGTCATGAAAGTTATCATCTACCTATTTACTATATAATATATGAATTATGAAACATTATTTCCAAGCGCATTTGTCATTCAGATATTCATTTAAATTATAATATGCCTTTTGCATTAGGTCATTTCTAATCTTTATCTGAAATGCGTTAAAAGGCAAGTCCAAAATACTTATCGGTATCTTGTTGTAGATACGTGTACTAAGTCCTATAAAAGAATTATGAGTTTTGCACAAACGAAAATACGGAACACATAATTTATGTCTATTTCTTGTATTTATAGAGTGTATATCACTATTCTTTGAATATGAATTTATATTTTTACGTACATGCATAACACTAGCATAAATATACTGAGACGCTACTGTTAGAATACCGATTTCCTTGAGTCTTTCTTTGAGCGAAACTCTTGTTCGTAATTGGTAAATGGCCCGAACTGCCCTTTTTTGCAATATAAAAATACTTTCGATATCAGCAGCTCTACCCCATAGTAATATGCTATAAGACATTACACTATGAAAATAGCCAAAATATACCAATCTAGCCATATCGACATCTGTTAAATTGCGCACCTTCTTAATGGCATAAGCAGCCGAACTAAGTTTCGCTGACAGATATGTAATGTGTGCGCCCCATTGTAACTTCGAATCAAGTGTTATTCCTAGAAACAATGTAGATTCAGTTGTTTCCAGTACATCACCATTTAAAACTATGTTAGGACCAAGAATTCTGACGTTGGGCAAAGTAAACTTATCACATTTGGTTTTTCTGGCGTTCAGTACTAAGTTGTTTACAGTAAACCATTTAGTCACCTGAATAAGAGCACTGTTTATTTCGGTAAAGTTTTCCTTATTTCTAACTACTTTAAATATCAATGAAGTATCGTCAGCAAACAATACCACGTCACAAATATTTCTCAGGTAAAATGGCAAATCATTTATGTAAACTAGAAACAGGAAAGGCCCTAGGATACTACCCTGCGGCACTCCCAATTGTACTGGTACGCCACTGGATTTTGAGCCATTTATTTCTACACATTGGATTCTGTTATTTAAAATATGCCTTAATAACATCCAATGCTTTAGTCTGGACGCCGTAATGTTTAAGTTTGTATAAGAGCGTATCATGGCAGACACAATCGAATGCTTTCGAAAGGTCGCAAAATACACCAATAGCATTCTGAGAGTTCGTCCATGCATTGTAGATGTGTTTGAGTAAAGCTACTCCTGCATCCGCCGACCCTTAGTAAAACCATATTGCTCAGTATGAAGGAGGCTGTTTAAATTAAAGTGCTTCAGAAGTTGCTTGAGTATTATCTTTTCAAAGATTTTACTAAAATTAGGTAGTATTGAAATTGGCCTATGATTACTAGGATCAGTCTTACTGCCGGATTTAAACAGAGGTATTATCCTACTATGTTTCATTAAATCTGGAAAATCGCCTGATTCTATACACTTATTGAACAAGTTACTTAGATAAGGTGCTACTATATCTATTATACTTTTCAGAATCTTCACTGATATTCCCCAGAGATCGCCCGTATTCTTAGATTCTAGAGATTGGAAAGTGTTTATAATGTCAGTAGAACTAATAGGACTGAATTTAAATAATACATTACATTTTTCTACACTAGATTCTAATAAGTTTACTGCGACTGAAGCTGATGAGTTTAGACCTATAGTAGTAGCAATAGGTATGCTAGCAAAAAAATTATTGAATGAGAGTGCGACTTCCTCGTCATTATTAATCATTTTATTATTATTTAGCAAGTTAAAGTGTGTGATACTTGTTACGTAATTTTACCATTAAAGAAATGGTAAAATTGCGTAACAAGTATCACACACGCTATAAATTAAGTAAATCTACCATACACAAAACTTGTTATAAAGACATGAAAAATATTGTAGTATATGCAATTGAAAGCGAAAAAAGAGCCTACTTCGAGACATATGTAAACAGAAATATCAGAAACCCAAAGAAGTTATGGTACAATCTGAAATCTACAATTACAATCGGCAAACCAAAAGTACATGATTTGCCATTTACATTTAATGATCCAGACGATCTCAACAGACATTTTTTAAACATTCCTGGTAATCATACAGTTCTATTATCTGATCTGATTTACTTTGAGACAAATAGGTTCCACTCACACTCCTTCAGTCTTGAGCCTGTTAGTGAAGAACTAGTTCATTTGTACATAAGAAGTCTTAAATCAAATGCCCTTGGTATTGATAACATTTCACTAGACATGCTGATGATGACTCTTCCACATAGTCTACCATACATCACAGAAATCATCAACAAATCGATCACTTCTTCTACCTTTCCTGAAGTATGGAAAACGGCTATTGTTAAGCCCATACCCAAAATCTCTAATCCCATCACTGCCAAGGACCTAAGACCCATCAGTTTGCTCCCTTGCTTATCAAAGGTACTGGAAAAGGTGGTAAGCAGTCAGTTGAGAAGGTATCTAGAGAATTATGATATAATACCGAAGAAGCAGTCTGGATTTCGCCAGGGACACAGCACAACCACCACTCTCCTTGATGTGGTTGATGACATACTGGAGGCTAGGGACCAGGGCATGGGTACTATGCTCACACTGCTAGATTTTTCGCGCGCCTTCGAAACAATCAATATTTCTTTTCTTCTGGCAAAACTGTCATATTATGGGTGTGACGCAGCAACAGTGAAATGGTTCCACAGTTATCTGACTGACAGATCTCAATTTGTCCAACTGGATAACAACAGGGATGGTACTACGGCCTACTCCTCCTGTTGTCAGGTGACTCGGGGCATTCCACAGGGATCTGTACTCGGCCCTCTCCTCTTCATTTTATACTGCGCCGATGTTACCAACCATATTCATAACACCAAGTTCCATATGTATGCTGATGATCTCCAAATATACACCTCCTTTCGTCCAGATGATAGCAATGAGGCTGAAATTAAAATGAATACTGATTTAGAGAGGATAGCTGACTGGGCAAAAAACAATTCACTAGTGCTTAATCCTAACAAATCGAAATATATTATATTCGGCTCTAAAGAATGCATTAATAAAATACAGGCCCACAAGCCAGTAGTAATGGTGGATGGTAGTCCCATACAGCAAGTTAGCGAAGCGCGTAATTTGGGTTTGATCATGGATGGACAATTGCATTTTGAGACGCATGTCCTTGAATCTGTAAAAATCTGTTTTTACCGTCTCAAATTGCTATACCGCATCCGGGATCACCTCAGCACAGATGCGCGCGTACAACTCTGTGAGTCACTAGTTCTGTCCAAATTAAATTATGCAGACACTGTATTTGGTGCATGCATATTGAAACGAACTCAAAAATTAATACAGCGAGTACAAAATGCATGTGCTAGGTTTTGTTACAAAATCCCACCGCGCACACATGTCACTCCATTTTTGAACAATGGGAACTTCATGAAGATGACTGCACGTAGGCACCTTCATTTGGCAACATTGCTTTTTGGTATAGTTTTATATAAAAAACCAGCTTACCTCTATGAGAAGTTGACATGGTCGCGAGAGGTTAATACATATAATACAAGGGCCTCATCAGATCTCTTGGTCACCTTGAAGCACCGTACTTCCTCATTCAGAGGTGGATTCCGATTTGCTTCCACGAAATGTTGGAATGATCTTCCTCCTCCCCTACGTAGCCTGAAAACAGTACACACATTCCAAACTAAATTTAAGCAAATATTTTTTATTATTTTATTACAAAGACAAACATTATCATAGGTATTGTACAGTGAAGCGGTAACTTACTTTTCATCGATATTAAACACGCGTAATATATGACATTTTCATTATCTGTAGTATAATATTATGTAAACAAATTGTATCTTATAAATTAGTTTGAATTAATAGTAGTAGTTTAGTATTAGTTATTTGTTTTATTGGCACAAATTATAACAATCAAAACTTTGAACAATAGATAGCCGACCGAACGCACCATCTGTCAAGTGCATGTCAAGTGTGACAACTTGACAAGACGTGATTGTTAAGCGTTCGGAAACGCATAAAAAAAGTTATCTTTTTATAATAAGGAATTTATATTCTATTTTGTTTTTATTATGATTATTTAATCTATGTATGTATATTTATTTGATATTTATATATTAATTCATAGTGTATGTACTATTTATATTAATTATAACTAGTTTTAAGAGTTTATATGTATGTAAGTAAGTAGGTCCTGCGGGAAGATCAGTGTTGCAGTCTCATCTGATTCTGCAACTAATACTGACGCAGGTACCTTATTTGCGATCCAAAAACTGTTTTTCTATAGTCCATTTCTCACTATACTGTTGTAACTACTGCATTGAAGTTGCAAATAAAAAACAATTTCATTTCATTTCATTTCATTTCATTCATTTCATTCATTTCATTCATTTCATTCATTTCATTCATTTCGTTCATTTCGTTCATTTCGTTCATTTCGTTCATTTCGTTCATTTCGTTCATTTCGTTCATTTCGTTCATTTCGTTCATTTCGTTCATTTCGTTCATTTCGTTCATTTCGTTCATTTCGTTCATTTCGTTCATTTCGTTCATTTCGTTCATTTCGTTCATTTCGTTCATTTCGTTAATTTCGTCCATTTCATTCATTTCGTTCATTTCGTTCATTTCATTCATTTCATTCATTTCGTTCATTTCATTCATTTCATTAAAATTGGTATTCCTAAAGGTTGCCTTGCCCGTTGCTTCGTTAATAGCTTGCCAGGTGGCCTTAACTTTATTAGAAGAGTTTCTAATTTTATCACTTACGAAACGTGCCTTAGCTATATTGCATACATTTTTAAATATTTTTGAATAATTTCTGACATACTCAGTGAAGCTCGCATCAAAATTGTATTTCTTCATACCATACAACTCATACATCTTTGCTCTGCTTTTATAAATACCTACAGTAGCCCACTCACTAAATGCTCTAGACTCCTTGATTACTTTTTCCTTGGTTTTAAAAGTACTTCTAAATTCGTTGTGAACTAAATTAAACATAGTATCATAAATCTTATTTGGTGACTTAAGCTCCATCATAATTATCAGGATTCATACCTATTAAAATTTTGTTCCTAAACTCATTAAATTTATACCTAGGTAATGGCCTAACTATGTGCATATATATATGCTTGGAGTTTCCCTGCGAGATCGAATCAGAAATGAGGAGATCCGCAGTAGAACCAAAGTCGCCGACATAGCTCTCCGGATAGCCAAGCTGAAGTGGCAGTGGGCAGGGCACATAGCTCGAAGAACCGATGGCCGTTGGGGCAGAAAGGTTCTGGAGTGGCGGCCACGTACCGGACGACGCAGCAGGGGTAGGCCCCTCGCAAGGTGGACCGACGATCTCGTCAAGATCGCGGGAGGCGGTTGGATGCGGGCGGCTCAAGACCGGTCAGTGTGGAGAACCTTCGGGGAGGCTTATGTCCAGCAGTGGACGTCATTTGGCTGATATGATGAATGGCCTAACTGTCACCTTACGTACTGCATTATCATTTATATATGAAAATCCTGCCAATTGACCACAGTGACCCGAAGTTAAGTCAGTAGTAACTAATTTATGTGATACTGTATGATTACTAAATATATTGTCAAGACAAGTGGAAGATGATGCAGTTATTCTAGTAGGTTCAAGAAATAAATTTGTCAAATTAAATGATTTAAAAAGATTTTAAAACCTACTAGTCATTGGTGAACTATCCAGTATATTAATATTGAAATCTCCACAAACTATGATCCCTTTTTTATTGGTCCTAATTTTACCAATTGCATCTTCCATAATAGATTCGAACATATTAAAGTTACTTAAAGGAGGGCGATACACACATATAACAACATACTGTTCCAGTTCAATACAGGAAATTTCTACAGTGCGTTCTACAGACAAGGTGCTTATGTCCTTTCGTTCCTCACCCAGTATGGTATTTGAAACTAGTATCAAGGATCCGCCATGGATGGCTTGACTCCTAGCGAAAGCACTTTGCACAGTGTAATGCATGTTATTTAAAAAAGATATTTGATAATCCTTCAACCAGTGCTCCGTTATGCAGATAACTTTGATATTATGACTTTCTAAATATAAACTTAATTCTAAATGTTTGCCAGAAAGACCCTGTATATTTTGATGTGCTATATTTAATTGACAATGTCTATCCTTTGTCCTATTCTTAAGTTTAAAGAACTCGTGTCAGTATTTAAAATAGAAGATATGGTAAAGACAGAATTATTTACAGAAATCATTTCCTTGGATACCCTACATGTACCTGTGTCATTTTGTATATTATATGCTAATAATTTAGCAATTTGTCGTTTATAAGATAGCGAAAGATACATAGTATCTTTGTCAATGTGAAGTTATATTTATTAATAAATTTATTTATGTCAAAATATAAAATAATATCTTTATATTGCCATGTCATATTGTAAAAACACAAATTAATGTCATAGATATGTTGATTCACCTTTCCATCTAGTGTACCTGAATAAGGTAACGCACAAGTAATAAATTGACATCCAAATTTTTTATGAAGTGATAAAATTACTTCTGTTAAATTATAAATATCCTTTTTGGTCACCATTTGGCTGTCACCATACACAATAACTATTGTTGACTGTCTATCAAATGTGGTTATTTTTAAAATATCTATTAAGTTTGTAAAAGATGACCCTGGATAAAAATAATTAATGATATTGTGTTGTTTTAAATGACTATTCATTAAGCTACCTAGACCTACACCTAACCTATCTGAAAACATGTAAACTTTTTTTGTGCCAGAGTTGTCAACTAAGGGTGTCCTATCCTTTGTACTATTGGTTGTACTGGAACTAGAACTTGAACAGAGACCTGAATCACTATCACCAGACTCGTTAGCTAACAAGGTAGATTTTAAACAATTTGAGTAACTATTTGTGTTTGTCAACGCCTTAACATATTCCAAATTACGCTTTCCAATTCGTGCGATCTCATCATATTTATTTATATATACCTGAATCTCTTTCTCATACTGGGTATTCATCCTATTTAGTTAAGATTCTAAAGGACTGATTTGTGATTTAAGGTCCCTTGTATGCTGATCATACAACATCCTACCATAAATTAATTCAATATTATAATTTTCTAGGTCCTGTAACAATTCTGTATGTTCAGAAACTAATGTTTTGTATTGCTTTGTTGTCATTTTCGTTTTATTATATTCTTTTAAATTCAGTACCAGTTTACTAATATTTTTATTTCTTTTATATAACTTCCTTTGTTGTTTAAGCTTTTTGATACTACTTTTTAGTTGTATCCTATGTCTATTTGGCCCTAAGCATAATTTATCACCTATCAAAGACCTAAGATTATCTCTGACACCAACCTATTAAAAAAATAAATGACATAGTGAAAATATGGGACCATTCAATAAATCAGGTATTCTTACAATAAGTATTTCATAAGACCTTGCGAAGAGCTTTGGAGAACAATAGTCTACATGTATAATAAAAACTCATCTACAAATTGTGCCATTAAATTAGCAGACGTAATCGGTCAGCACACAAGACTGACCCCAAACGAAGTAAACAAAAATAGATCCATCGCAGTAAAATAATTTATTTCCACTAACAGGATATAGGAAGTGAACTAGACAATAGAATAGTACATACACTTTGATTGATGACCGCGTGTAGTCTCCACGCGATGTGCGTATTAGCCTCAGAATATAGGATTAGCACTACTATAATAGTAGGTATCTAATGATAGCTTTAGGCAAAAATCTGTTAGGCAAAATGACGAAATCTTAGATCAGAGCAGAAATTCATCATCAATCATTCAGTTTTTAACTGTAATTATTTTACTAGGTAGAGTAACAAAAAGGAATTTCTGTGTTCGTCTATCTATCTGTTTTTGTGGGAAAGCTAATTGATTCTGTCAAATCTAGTAATACAAGAAAGCGGACTTGGAGGTTCAAGGCGACTGGATGTAACCAGGATAATTGATGATGCTTGGACAAACTATATAATTATACCATACACTGAAATCACCCAGCCGTATCTACCTGTCAGTATGAACGCAATAAGAAATTTAAAATTTCCCAAACGGATTCTTGTTCAGTTCTTACTAATAGATAGTGTGATTCCCGAGAAATGTGTAAGTATAATTGTTAGTGTGTCGACTGAGGGACCACATGTTTTTTTTTACTTTTATTTAGTGAAACTGTTTGTTAGAGATCTAAAACATTTGTAAATTGAATAATTCACTTGGGCGTGGCTGCAGTCTAGTAATGATAATATTGCATTAAAAATTTATAGCAGAGTAGCACGCTACACATTGATTCAAAAGAAACTTCTTAAGTAGATACTTAAGAATACTTAGGTAAGTATAATAATCGTAGGAAACGAAAATTAACTTCTTAAGCATATTTTCTTAGGAAAATTCTGGGCAGGCAATTGCGGCAACGATAATAGAGAGAACAGTCTTGGTTTGTTCTTCTTTGAATATAAAAGCCTCATCGTCGGAACACAAATTGGGCGTGAAACTAAACACTAAGTTAACGATCGGAGCCGATCAATTCTGGTAATCTCTTCAGTAGGTACCTATTTTACACAAACAATTTAATACCAATCTATATTATAAGAAACGCGAATCTTGTATTAATTTTTTTTTGTAATTTCGTGTGTTTTTCGTATTTAGTACCTAGTATGATTAATAATTATACAATTTCCTACTTATTGAAACATTTTATAATATCAGCCCAGTTTAACAAACTGTCCCAGCAGTGGGGCAATTTATAAAATGATCTGTGAGTTGTCTGAGAGATTTCCATTGTGTTCTGGAAAGATATCTCAAAGTCTACAAAATCACACTTGGTTAGCGAGGTGATCGCCTGACGCTTGTCATAGTGTGAAGAGTCCCAAGCCCAGTAGTGGGACAGTTTATATACAGGGCTGTTGATGATGATAAATCCATTTTTTATATTTGTTACCATCTAATACCGTCATGGCTAGACTGAACAAGCTTTAAAAAGCTTAAGCATAAGCTAATCTTTATTGTTCAAGCGAATTCCACGCACAATTTATTCTAATATTAGCTTAAGATACAAGCACCATTCAATAACATTTACCTTAAGAGGCCGTTCCCAAATTCACGGACTGCGTGAATAGGTATTTTACGCCAAGCGCGCGGGCAACGCGATCGAGGTGTCAATGTGTGCGTCTGTGTAGCCCAACAAAATCTACCTTGCAGTAAACTCGCGGAGACAAAACAAATTGATACTTTGACCAATAAAATGTATGATTGTAATACAGAATTATTTTGGATAACGTATTTTGATGTTTAAATGTAATAATTCCAGGTAGATTCCATTGTTGCTGTTAAAAAACATCCGACTTCAAACAGTCGTAGAAACATGCAAAATCTCATTTACTTAGATTACAATAAATACTAATTCTAGTCATTCTGTTATAAAATCCAAAATACTGAACTGATTTCAGAAAACTTTCTATGGGACCAATCTGGAAGTAATATCATTATAGCCCATCCTATGAAATAAAAATAAATCCAAATCGGTCCATAAATGATGCATAAGTTAGGTAACAAACATTAAAAAATATGAAAAAATAATACAGCCGAATTGTGAACCGCCTCCGTTTTGAAGTCGGTTGAAAATATTAATACACAATATAAATGAGATTTGAGGCAGCGATAGCCGAGTGGATATACCAACAGACATGCAGAGGGTATCGGGTTCGAATCCACGGCGCGGACCAATGACTTTTCGGAGTTATATGCGTATTGAATTATTAATTATCGCTTGTCCCGTGCCTCGGAGAGCACGTTAAGCCGTCGGTCCCGGTTGTCATGAAGATTTTTGACAGTCGTTACAGGGAGTCAGTACATAGTATAAAAATAATAGTAGGATAGCTTCATACAAATCGGCCGCCGCCGGTTTGAATGTACGCGTGAATCCCCGGCGCCGTGTACGTACGGACTTTTCATGCACACAATCTCATAAACGAGCGCGACGAGCGCGGCGAGCGCGGATTCAATTCAATTTCAAATATTTTATTGATTCTCGCTCCCACGATTTTTCAGCAATTGAATCAATCCACTACCCATAAAATAAGGAAAGTGCATAGACTCACATTATTCCCAAATGTTACTTTAAAGTTTAGTAATATTTGTTTTTATTTTAACCGTTACTGTCCCACTGCTGGGCTAAGGTCTCCCGCACACTCTTCCATAAATGCCGACCTTTTGCTTTATCTTGCCAGTCAGCTAGAAAAGTATTAATCGTTTTTTCGACCTGCCCCTGTCAACACTTCTCTTTCCTCCAGTTCTACTTCTCCTTTAGGGTTGCATTGTTTGGTGATGTATGTCCAATTTCGAGATGTTTCCTACAGACATATTCTACCCAATCCTACTTTAACTTCGCTGCTTTGAAGCGCACTTCGCTGCTTTGACAGTTTTAGTCTTACACGGTACACCTAATACGCTACATTACATGGCACGTTGGCAAACCATGAGCTAGGAATTTCGAGAATTGGTCTGGGTATTTAATGTTAAATTGTTTGGTTTTATAACAATGTTTAATTATACTATTTTTCTTCGTAACTTTTCCTACTAAGGCTTGAATGTTCATGGCATGTTAATTAATCAAAACTGTAGAAAATGTTGAGGTGTTCAAATTCAATGGTTAAATTTTGATCTATCCAACGCATAACGAATTGTAAACTGATGAAAATATATAACTTGTTTAATTTTTGTAGTATACACGTTTATTTTATTTTACTACCAATAAATATCTACCTACTTCAAGAGCATACCGATTCCGGAACCAGTACCGGAATTCCGGAATTGACACTCCAATATCGTAACTCAGTTCCGGAATTCACTATTCTCCGATATTACAAGCCCTAGTACTACACTGTAGGATGTCTCCAATCTGGTCAGAGAACGTCCGCCTAGGTCTTCCCCTTCGTCCAAAAATGACGTACCTAACTGCACAACGCTATCTATTGTCAACATTTAGAACTTAAATTATTTCGTTCGTCTTAATTTATTCGTTCCATTAGGTGCTGATAGTTCAAACTAATACATTTATATCCTCCATCATCCCTTAGTTTATCCCCATGGGAGTTAAATTTATCAAAATCTTATTTAAGCGCACGTCTTCATCATAGTAGCTCTAATCTTTATAATTTCAGTTCAATCAGTCGAAAATCTAAAAAAATTTAAACAAACTTTTTTATCCCCTTAGGGGTGGAATTTATCAAAATCCTTTCTTAGGGGATGCCCACCTCATAGTAGCTATATGCATGCAAAGTCTTAGCCCGATCGGTTTAAAATTGACAAAGTTTCATACAAACTTTCAGCCCCCATTTTATCCCCTTAGGGGTGGAATTTATCAAAATCCTTTCTTAGGGAATGCCTACATCATGGTAGCTATTGGCATGCAAAGTCTCAGTTGGATCAGTTTAAAATTGGCAAAGTTTCATACAAACTTTCATCCCCTATTTTATCCCCTTGGGGGTAGAATTTATCAAAATCCTTTCTTAACGGATGCCTACGTCATAACATCTACCTCCATGCCAAATTTCAGTAAGATCCCTCCAGTGGTTTGGGCTGTGCGTTGATAGATCACTATGTCAGTCAGTCACCTTTGAGTTATGTATATATTTAGATACAATTTCTGACATTCATAAGAGTCACCTTAAGACCTAAGTGAATATAGTATTTTTGAATCTTGCAGTTTTATTTTATAAGAGCATCGATTTCGTACCATTATTTTATTATACATATTCAACAATAATAACTCACATCAAGAAGGGTTGGTCGCGCTATAATTACAGTGGTGTTTACAAGGCACGCACACAGACACAGTGACGACGGCAAGCGGCACACGTCCTACCTCGATGAGCGCTCAGCGCGGTCTAAAGTTCTGTAGACGCGTACAGGATTTATATAACGATTTCTAGCTTCGTTTAAAAATTAATTTAAAATATTTGTAATCACATTTAGAAGCTGATTTTTTTTTCCTAGCAAGGTATTATATCAAATCTTATTAGAGACTATTTGTTTCTTTATTTCTTAGTGTTTTTTATGTGATAAAAAATAATCCATTTAGACGTAAACTGACAAATTAATGACATTTTACGTAACATTTTTTGGTTTATTTCTGAATGAAACCAAAAATTCTGGCCTCATCATACCAAGGAACAGGATGTTGTTATGTCGTATATTCATTTAAAAGTTAATTACTCACATAATTTTCGATGTCATGGACCAACGCGTAATGCTCATAAAATGATTTCTTCAAAACATGCTTTGCGGAAACTTGATTTTTCCGTTGTAGGTAATTAAACACTTATTTTTACTCCCATAGTACCATAGTAGACTAAGTGATCTAATAGTATCATCGATCATTTCTTAATTTGTTGATATATCTAAGTCACAATCACGTATCTCCGCGCGTGTTAACCGCTAAAATGGCTTAAAAAACGGGAACGGCCTCTTAAATTATAATATTACTCTGCACCCGCGGCTTCGCCCGCGTGAATTATACACTTAAACTTTCCTCAGGAATAATACTATCAATTTTATTGGTGAAGACCGTGCAAAAATCTGTTCGGAGGCTTTTGAGTGTATCGCTGTCATACTGAACGACGGGACGAAGAAGGGACTTCATTTTATAATAAATATGTATAGATTTTTTTATTATTTTTATGCATTATTGTTAAAGGTGGTGTGAAAATTCTAGCGAACACAGGACATTCACTATTATGCACCATTGTGAACAAAAAATCGTCTATGAAAACGACTCGAATCAAGAGCACGTGTTTCAGTAATTATCGTTACTCATAAATTCAAAAGATAAAATATTTCGCGTCGACTATTTTTGAAAAGAAATTGCCTTTACGTGTTCTCGTATAGTCGTTGTTTGAGGCCGATCACACTGCAAAACAAATAGTGCTCGCCTCTTGAAAAGGTTTATAGCCATTTATTTTTGTGAATGCGCATGATGACTCACAATATCGTTCTATTTAATAATTAATTAGGTATAGGTATGATACGAGCGGATATTAGCAGTTACACACGCACATTTAATTTTAATGTAACAGTTTCTTTTAAGGCAATGTAGGATATCGTTCCTTCGTGCACCCAACGGTTCCCAAGGAATATATAATTATGCCAAGTTTCAACTTTTTGCTCTCAATTGTTTTGGCTGTGCGTTGTCAGTCAGTCAGTAACGTAAGAATAATATGTATACAGACAGATAAGGGCTAACGGCAAAATAGAGGTGTATAATTGTTTGTACCTTCAATTAATTAGCTAATGTAAAAAGCAGTGCATGCATTTTTCACTGTCAATTTATTACCTGCATTGTTCGGAATAATTTCCATAATTAATTAACTCGCACGCACACAAACAACAATTGTTGCGCACAGCACCCAGCACTCCGCCAATGGTATGCGCCGGCCTTTACATTCAAGGGCTTCTCAAGTCCTTATAGTTTGATTTTATTTGCTCCCATTACGAAAAACTTTCAAGGAACGTATCTATTGAAATTCTAATAAGATTCATTCTAATAGTATGGAATCAGTGTTAGGTAAATATGAGCCACTATACCGTGAAAATGGTTTGACGACAATTGTCTCCGATGCTCGATTTTTACAGTTCACTGCTTTTAATTGCTTTTCTTTATTCTGCTGTTTCATCGGCTGTTTGTTTCCCTCAATTCGCATTGTAACAGATAAAGTATTGCTCTACTAAAGCTTTATGTAGATTGAGACGTTTGTTCGTACTAACTATAAGTAAACAAGATATCTATGACAAGAATACAGTTTAGAGCAGTTTTGATCAGACCTTAAGTGTTCGGTAGCTGAAACTATATTATGGAAACATTTGCGCTACTCTTATTATGCTTAGAAATAAAGTATTGAGTAAATAGGTACCGTGTAAAAGAAAACTGTCCGAAACAAGTCGACGAAATCGCGACTGACAAAGCTATAAGCAAAATACCTTCGGCCATGCATGCCGCAGGTACAGGTATTCGTCAATAAAAAGGCGTTACAACTACGAAATAACAACACCAACTACAAAGACAAAGTATACATTATAGATGAGGGTTTGAATAGGCATAGTCTAGAATATGGTAAACCTTGAAATTGTTTTGCTACCTAAATCTTGTCAGCGGCGTACACTTGGGTCGGATAGACAATTGGAATATTCGACGGATATTAAAATTGCTCATCAAGAACCCTCTCGATATTTACGATATTTTGACTTTGTTCTCATACATTAGTACAATGGTTTAAAGCAATTGGCGTCAGCTTTACATATATTGATGAATTAAATAAAGCACGTCTATTTATATACATATTCTAAAGCTGAAGAGATTTTTTGGTTAAACGATCTCTAAACCTACTAGATCCATTTGAATATTTGTTTTTAGTATTGTCATAGGTTAACGGGAATGGTACACATTGAAATCAAACATTTCTACACTAATATTATAAAGAGGAAAAATTTGTATTTTTGTTTGTTTGTTTGTTTGTAATGGATAAACCCAAAAACTACTAGACCGATTAAAAAAATCTGTCTGTATGTCTTTCACCGTTAGAAAGCTACATTATCTGCGAGTAACATACGCTATATTTTATTTTAGAAAAAATAGGCGTCCGTAAGATATTTGGGTTTTTCAGGTACGCCAAGTAGTTCCCTCAGGACGCGGGTGAAACCGCGGGAAACGGCTAGTTTGAAATAAAATAAAAAATATCAATGTTTGATTTCAATAATTTTTGTGTTGAAAAGCCCATATATCAAGGAAGTATACAGGTTATAGTAACATCACGGCTTAGATAGTGCTGTAAGATGATGGCACACTGTATTGGCAACGTAACGGCACAGCTGCAGCATGGCGTTCTCTCGTATGTTAAGGTACCGGTAAGCTCACTGACAGACGACGGTACGCCATACGATTTAAAAGAAAAATAAGTTAATCACGTGCGTTAGTACATATAAATCTATGATCACTGCGTTGAAGCGGTGCCGTTGCGATGTTTGCATAACGTGCCATGACCACCACTGCGAACATATCGATGTTATTTAAAAAAAAATATGTATGCGGCGTAGCTGTAAACTCTGAAATCCTTTATTATGTAATAAATCCTATGTTACAGAGGCTGTGACTTTCGTCTTCTATCAAACCGAAATGTTCACCCATCTGCTGTCACGATGGATGTAGAGTGGCTTAACTCGGCTGGCACAGCTTTGCTGCCACGACATCAAGTAATTATAACACGTTTCATGCAAATCAGTAAATAACATAAAGACGGATTTTATCTCCAATATGAAAAAGATTTGAATACGAATGTAAAAATGTGAAATTGTGATTTTCAAGGAAACCTTTCTCAGGGGAATTGTCGAGTTACCTACTTTTATTATAAAAGAAATTTTGGCACACCTGTATACATTAAACTTTCACTAATATGTTACTTCTTCCAGGTTCCTGTTTGCTTACTGAGAATTATTAAAAATAGTTCTATAAAATGTGCTTCTTTATATATAATTTATAAATTTCTATATAAGTAAATGCAATCTTGCTTATTAATGTTTATAAAAAATGGATTGACGCAAAATCTACTGAACGTATTTTGATGAATCTCTGCAGCAATATAGCTTACAGATACAGACATTTATAGTATAATTAAGTCCATACATATATGGACGCATTTCCAGTAAGTATGAGACCCTCAAACTGAACACTGTTTTTTGAAAATATTTTCCCATTAACAAATCAGTGCTGTTGATAGTATCCAAACAATGCCACCTCTACACAATTTTGTTTCGAGATCTTATCTTCACTATAATTATTATAACAAGGGAGTTGAGGCTAGGTGAAATATTCATAAATCAAAAGTACAATGATTTTCATTTTCTAGCCAAACTTGTTTGAATTACCTATTATGAAACTAAATTGCATGAAATCTAAAAATAAAAAAGAACTATCTATGATAAATCGTTGTTTATGAGCTTCTTATAAAAGAATATATTTTTCTTTGATTAATTTCTACTGAGATTTATGAGTCGCCGAAACATATTAATAATAGTTTGTGATTTACAACTTCATGAAGAATTAGTTTTCAGATATCATTCACGTTCGTACGTAATTAATATAAATGTCAGTTAGACAAAAGCAATTATGCGAATACTTCCATTATGATACATGATGACAAAAACTGTGTCTTCCGCTAAGACCCAATAATCCTTCAACTTGACTCAGCCCGTGGATTGGCCCGCGTAAATAATACAAATTAACCTTCCTCAAGAACTAGACTATCTATCTATCTATTGATGAAATCCTTACGAAAAACTGTTCAGTAGTTTTTGAGTTCATCGCGTTCGTCATACAGACAGGACTAGGCGGAGGCTTTATTATGAAATGAAGTCCCCTGTAAGTTCGTAGATTTACTTAAGGACTAAGGTTTGGCAAGTCTTGAGAATAAAATGTATGGGAAAGTCCCGGAATATGTGGTAGCGCTGCAGCAAAGTTCCGGGAATCTTACGAAACTGTCCGTGATTTTGAATCTCTTTACAATTATTATTTATTTATTTACGTTGTTCAGGTCTAAGTAATTAAACAAACGACAATTTTAATTAAATCCTAATATATTAAACATAAACAACACACATGTTCATCTTTTAAGTAAACCGAGTCGTGTTTTACAACCATAAACAGGATCTTACGATTAGAATAGAGCGTGTAAGGTCGCGACCTTCTTAGATTCCTTGCGATGAGTCTGCTTGAGGTTCTTTGCCTAAAATGTAAAACGGGGGCCCTAATAGGATTACTTTATTGTCCATCTGTCCAACTACCGTCTGTCTGTCAACAGCGTTTTCTCAAGATTTACTTGAAATTTTAAGATGTTTGAAATTAAACATATTTAAAAAAATATTAGTTCAATATTATACTAGTTGTTAATCACACAAAGTATTGTCTCGTGTGTGAATCGAATCCATTACAAATGCTTAAACTACTGCACCATACGTGAAATGTTGAAATAGACGACTTTTTTTATGGTAATAGGCGGCAAGCGAGCAGACGGATTGCCCGATGGTAAGCAATTACAGCTGCCCATGGACACAAGCAACACCACAGGAGTCACAAGTGCGTTGCCGCCCCTTTGGGTTGGGAAAAGGGATAGGATGAGGAGTGGGATGAGGGAGGTGGAATAGGGGATAGGGCCTCTGGCACTCTCACTCACCGAACGAAACGCAACAGTTTAGGTACTGTTACTTTACGTCGATTTTCTGTGAGAGGGTAGTACTTCCCCAGTCGAGCCGGCCCATTCATGCTATAATCAGCAAGGCTCTACTACCTGGATAATTTTGATCAATAGTTGATTGAATCAGAATCAGAATTTTTATTCGTTAAACATAGGTGAATGTATACAATAATGGTCTTAAATTAGTTTAAGTGCGCTATGTTTTGTCCAAAAAACATACAAATATTGTTAAAAGGAATGATATTACATTTTGCTTAATATACATTTTTTTATCATGAATAAATTAAAATATCAATTAAAATATAAAAATACAATGTCAAATAAAATTATAAATTATTGTTGTGTATAGTATAATGTCAGGTCTTAAAACTAGGTTAAATGATCATTTAAAAAGTCATCTACTGAGTAATAACACTTATCTATTAAAAGTTTAGTCAATGGGGATTTAAATTTTGATGTGGACATATTTTTAATCCTTTCAGGTATTTTATTAAATATTTTAGGTGCGAAACCAAAAAAGCTCTTTTGTACAAGAGCGGTTTTACATTGTACCGGACATAATTTGTTTACATACTGAGCTCGCATTGGACCTCTTTTGCTTGTAGATATTTTTGCAAATAAGTGAGAATTATTTTTTACAAACATAGCTGTCTAAATAATGTAAAGCGAAGGTAAAGTTAATATCTTCAGTGACTTGAAAAATGGAACACAGCTGTCAGTTGTTTTTAACCCACACATAGACCTGATACACCTTTTTGCATCCTAAATGCGAGCTCCCGATCAGTTGAGTGACCCCAAAAAATAACACCAAACCTCAGAACCGACGCCACGAGTGCATGATAAGCTGTTAGTAGTGCTTGAATCCCTACTATTTTCGACAGCTGCATAAGCGAAAAGGCTGACTTACATAATCGTTTACACAATTCTTCTATATGGGGTTTCCAATTTAGTTGCTTGTCAACAGTAATGCCTAAAAATTTTACTTTATCAATATTTTCTATTGCAAAATCATTATAGTTGACATTAATATTCGGTGCTTCACATCTTTGGTGAAAACTCATTATTTTTGTTTTAATTATATTAATTATTAAATTATTGTTATTAAACCAATTTATTATGTCAATTAGGTATTATTAATGTCATTTTGATATTCTTGTTAATTAGAACATTTTACTATATAAGTACTGTCATCAGCGAATAGGACCATTTTATGTTTTGTACATTTGGAGAGATCATTTATGTAAATCAGGAATAATAAAGGTCACAGTACGCTTCCCTGCAGTACGCCATAATGTATAGTTCGCGGTTGGGATAAATATTTCTTTTCTAGTTTACTTTAAATGCAAATTCTAGATATTTCCGTGCACTGGACTCTGTTACTTAGATATGAATTATGATTGAAGTAATTTAAGTGCGTTTCCCCTAATACCATAACCATATAGTTTGTCGAGTAGGATCTTGTGATGTACATAATCGAACGCTTTTGTCATATCTGTGTAAATGGCACAAACTGGCGTTTTTTTATCTACGGACATAATGACACTATAAATCATACATGGCCATATTTATTGTTGTATTTTTCCGAAATCCCATTTGTTCTCTACAAATTAAATCATATTTATTAAAAAAATTGTATATGGAATTATATATTAGTTTTTCAAAAACTTTGGAAAATACTGTAATTTTTGCTATTGGCCTATAGGCCAATTATGCCATAGGCCATTAAAAACTATAGTTTTTAATATCTTTTTTGTCGTTTTTCTTATGAAGAGGCCTAACAAATACCGTTTTTAATCTAATGGTGTATACACCCTCAGTAATACTTAAATTGAATATGTGTGATAATGGTGTTGCTATCACTTCCTTAATGAATTTTATAACTTTCGTACATACACAATCGTAAACCACTGTTTTTAAGACTCGTTATTACTTTTAAAATGTCATTTTTTGTCATTGGTTGCATAAATAATGATTGCAAAGTCAAATTATTAAAATTATTATTAATAGATTTTATGTCATTTTTAATATTATTTTTAATGTCATTAATAAAATAGTCATTGAATTCATTGGCAATTTTGTCCGGGTCTGTTATTAATAGATTATCTTTTCTTATAGTCATAATTTGTTCTTGAGGCAAGTTTTGTTTATATTTATTAATTAGAATAAATCTAAATTGACCTGGCAGTCAATTTAGATTTATTCTGAGACGTGTTGATATAATAATTATTTTGTGCTTTCTGTGTTAATTTTAAAAAATATACATCATATTTTTTAAAAGAAAGTTTATTAACTAGGTTCGGTTTAAATCTGTAATAAAAGTAAAAGTATAAAACTTGCGCGGTCTTATCTGAGCGAACACTTAAGAAAGAGCATTAGAGAATCAAAAGTAGGATTAGGCGTACAATGCCACATTCACAAAATGCCACTTTCGTAAAATCCCACTCTTTCTATATGCCACATTAGCAAAATGCGTTCAAAATAAGCATGTATTTTTTTCAGTATATCAGTGTGCCCTGAGCATGTTACTTCTATGTGGTATATGTATTATGAAAGATTTATAAATAAAGATATCATGTAAGATAAAATTGTTATTTTGTTTTGTATATATCTTAATATATAAAATCCTTGCGTTACTGACTGACTGACAGACACGCTACAGCCGAAACTACTGGTCACAAGAAGATGAAAGTTAGCATGTATGTTCCTTGGACACCGCGCACTAAGACGGGATTTCCCGAAATTCCCACGGGATGGGGCAAAACGGGAAATTCGAAAATATGTGCGTGCGAAGCCGCTGGCGTCGACTAGTTTTTTATATAAAGTTAGCCAAATATTAAGGCCAAAGTGCAATATTTTTTTTATTTGCACATAAGACTGCCTTTTTTGTTATTAACTAATAATAAAACACTTTATTTAAATAAATAAAGACGTTTAATTTATTAAAACATGCAAAAATATATTTAAAATATAATTAATCTCAAAGAAAACGTCATTTGACGTAGCGTGAGAGTTCTGCTCACGCCCGTCTGCTCGTGTAACTTTTTCGGGCGCGCCTTCTCATGGGTTACATGCTCAATAGAAGCCTTCTAACTCGTATTTGACGCACGTTTGAACGACTTACAGCGGCTAATTTGCTTGTTGTACTCACTAAAATAAATATATAGATATATCTATGTATCTATTCTATTACAGTATTTTACAAATCCACAATGCGTGAAAGGTCATGTTATGGCTGCTACACACAGTGCCGGCGGCATGGGCCGCCAGGGCCGCCAGGTAGGGCGGAAGCCCGTGCAGGTCAACTCATATTTTACACCACTGAACTGCACTGACTTCTACTCCCTACACCTGAGTCCGGTGCAGGGAGTGGCGAATGGTCTCAGGGGTAGCGCAGGTCGCGATGATCCCTTAGGCAAGGCGGGTGGACTATTCTTCTCGAGGTTGCCGCCCGTTCTTGGTCCAGTTCCTTCAGAAATGGATGCAACCAAAACCTCCAGCCGAAACACAAACAACAGGCACATTACACACGCACATACACACACGTACACACATGCGCGCACACATCCACATGCAGGAACACATCTCTTCATCACGCCCCTTCGTGGTCGGGAGGGTGTGGGCTCGTAGTAAAAAGTCACGGGTAAGAGTAGCTGACCACCTGCGCTAGGGCCTGCGCAGTCGAGCGCCGTACGATGACGGAGTCCTGGGGGGTTGAGCCAAGCGGTGCTGGCGGTAATGTGACCGTGAGGCAACACGCCCTCTTTGGTCCTGATTTCAAGCTAAACGGTAGCCTCCGCTGTGAGCCGCAGCGGGGGAAATGGCCATCGTGTCCCGTCAGAGGGCCACAGGCTAGGGACGTAGGGTCCACATCAGCAGTCGGAATTTATTTCGGCTGTTGATGAGGTGGGTGAAGGCTATACGGAGGGCGCAAGCGAGGGATGACGGCTAGAGTTGGTAACTCGGCTCAGGCCGTTGACCCAAGCGGGCGCCCGAAGTCGTGCTGTAAACCAGCCCCGCGTTCCTATATCCCTCTGGTAATCCTAACGTCCGGTATGACGTTCCCTGATGCGGGCTCCATGGAGGGTGGGAAGCCAGAGGGATGAAGTCTTAGTGAACTTGCATGGATACCGAAAATCCTAATATTACCCCAACTGTGACGGGGTCAGCGAAAGCTGTTCCCGCCGCATCAACCAAAACCAAACAGATGGTTGACGCCGTGGCCTCGGCTGCAGGTGTTAAACCATCCCCCAAGGACGAGACTTCAGCGCTGGCTAACGCTAGTACTGGTCCCGTTCTTACAATCGTCAGCCCGTTTGAAATCAAGCGGGCAGGCGACTCCTCCTTCGCAGGCTGGCACAAGGGCAAGGGTAAGGGCAAGACCACCAATCCTGCCCAACACCCGCCCACTACACAACCGAGTGGCCCCGCTGCTACCAGCACTGCGAAGAAGAAGAGGGCAAACAAAACAAGAGACAGCGCCTGGCAATAGGGCGGAAGGCGGCACAAACCGCTGCCGCAGCCGGTGCTGCCTCTACAAAAACAGCGGAGCAGGCCGCTATCGCAGGTCCCAGTAATGTGACCAGCGCGCAGCCTGCGCTCAGCAGTAGGAGGTGTACGAAGGCCGGAGGCAGTACGGGGAAGCCGCCTGCCGCCAAGCGGCGGACTGGTCACCCTGGACGGCATCCAGCCCCAGCACCACCAGGAAACACGGCAGGTAAAACTGCCGAAAACAAGGAAAGAGGTGAGGCCAAACGTGCTCTCAACGAGACCAGCTCGCCTCGAGGGGAGCACAAGAAGCCCCGCCTCGACTCCTCCACGATACAGGGTAAGTCTGCACAGGCCTCCAAGGCATCTCTGGGCGTTGCAGTAACATGCAAGCGCACAGGGAACTTGCCGAAGGAGTTCGTGGACCGGATACTCACGGAGATTCAAAGGAAGATCCTGAGTGACGCCTGGTCGACTAAAACCCCAAAACGCCCCGCCCCTGCGTTCACCGGGAAACCCATGTACGCGGACGCGGTCCTCAAACTCTGGTGCGCCGACGAGGCAACGCGTACCTGGCTGACGGAGGCGGTCTCTCTCCTGGTCCCACCACCGGGCTTCGAACTGGAGGTTAGGGGCCAGGAAGAGGCCCCGAAGAGAGTGCGGTGCGGCATTGTCGTTCCGAACGAACAGGGAGTCTGGGACGACGTGCGCGACGTAGGTCGGGCTCTGGAGTTCCAGAACCCCTGGTTGGCGGTCGACAAATGGTCTCTGCTGCACTCGGAGAGACAGTCAGGTGGGTGGTTCCTGGTCGTGGGCGTCCCGAAAGAACAAGTCCCAGGCCTGGTGCAGAACGAGCGCCGCCTCGCGTTGGGGCTGGGTGCAGTCTACGTCCGGTTCCGGGACTCTACAGGCAAGTATGTCGACCATCCTCCGGGATGCGACAACTCCACACAGCAAGTCTCAAACACCGAGTCAGGATGCTCCGCGGAATCCGGCCCGTCAGAGCCGGCCGCGTCTGGCTCGGGGGCTGGCCCGTCAGCCGAGGGTAACTCGGAAGATGAGAGCCTGCTCCTGAGTCCGGTGCGGCGGGACGACGGGGTGGAGGCTGGCGACATCCTGGCTGGCCTAACGCAGCTGAAGGTCGGGGGGGAGGGGACATCACCCACAGATGAACCCTCTGCCTAGTAACGTCAGCTGCCTACAAATCAACCTCCATCATAGCCAAACGGCCACTGCGCAACTGCGCAAATAGATGGAGGTCCAACATTCAGCCATCGTGCTCATCCAGGAACCTTGGATAAGGGGTGGCCTCATTAGAGGCCTCTCCAGTCTGGGAGGTAAGATTTACTCTTCTACTGACCACACACATCCAAGAACCTGCATACTTACAACTAAAAACATCAGAGCCCAAGCTTTAATGGAGTTCTGTTCCAGAGACATCACAGCAATACAAATCGAAATAATACAGCAGCCAAGGAGTATAGCGGTCGTTTTTGCATCGGTCTTCATGCCCGAGGCCGAAGACCCGCCTCCGTTCGACCTCACGCGTCTGGTTAACCAGTGCGAGAGAACCAATACGGAGGTCGTAATAGGAACGGACTCCAATGCCCACCACCAAATGTGGGGCATGGACTGCAACAATAACAGAGGTATGTCATTGGTTGAATACTTATTCACTACTAATCTTACCCTATTAAACACAGGTACGGAGCCCACCTTCGTCACTAAACGTAGTCGGACAATTATCGACTTAACTCTCGCAACAGAAGGAGCGGCTGAACGCATCAAGGGATGGCACGTCTCGAAAGAGGCATCATGCTCAGACCACAGATGGATCAGCTTCTCCATAAAAGTCGATATACAGCCCACACAGCCCCGCAGGAAACCACACAACACTGACAAAGCAAAGTATGTCCTACTACTTAAAGAGAAACTTACCCTTACGGCCACGCCGCCGGTACTGGGTGACACTGTACAGATCGACGATCAAGTATGTATACTGACGCAGTCGATGCTTGACAGCTATTATGCAGCTTGCCCGGAAACCACTCCGCCTTCAACCCCGGGGAAACAACCCTGGTGGGGCGCTGAACTTGAACGTAAGCGCAAGAAGGTAAGAAAGTCTCTAAATAGGGCAATGAACACAAGCGCGGACGCAGATTGGGACGCTTATAAAGCGGCCAAATCAGACTACGGGAAATGCCTCAGATTCAGACGCACCATGGGATGGAGGAAATTCTGTGGGAGCATTAAATCTTGCCAACAAGCAAACCGGGTAAGGAAACTACTGGCCCAGCAACAAACGGTTGCACCAGGTACTCTCCGTAAACCGGATAACACATACACCACATCGGAGGAGGAGACAAGACGCGTCCTACTCGAAACACACTTCCCAGGCTGCGTCCTCACCCCGGTAATAACGTGGCACGATACACCAACAGTGGCGACCGAACACGAATGGAGACACGCAAACAACGTGGTCACAGAAGAAAAACTCCGATGGGCCATCGATAGCTTCCACCCCTTCAAAGCAGCCGGACTGGATGGCATCTTCCCAGGGTTATTACAATGGGGAGGAGAACCTGTCCTTAAAAGACTCTTGGCAATTATGAGGGCTAGCCTGGCCCTCAGATATATACCGAAGAGGTGGAGGGAAGTTAAACTAATCTTCATACCAAAACCAGGCAAAACAGACTATACCCATGCAAAGTCCTTTAGACCAATAAGCCTCACCTCCTTCATGCTTAAAGGCTTGGAAAGGCTTTGCGAGAGGGAACTAAGAAGTGGGGCTCTTAAGCACCTACCCTTACATGCCAACCAACATGCATACAGCTCAGGGAAATCGACGGAATCGGCCTTACATCAGGTCGTGAACCAGATAGAAGCTGCTTTACAACAAAAAAGCATCTGCCTGGGCACCTTCATCGACATAGAAGGAGCCTTCGACAAGACAAACTTTTCCAGCATAAGCAACGCCCTAGCCAGGCATGGTGTGGACCAGATGCTCATACAGTGGATCCAAAACATGCTCAGCAAAAGGGTAGTGCGCCTGCAAGGCGACACTCAGACAGCCTTGATAACTAAAGGGTGCCCGCAGGGAGGTGTACTCTCCCCGCTATTGTGGAACTAAGTCATCAATGAACTCATAGACAAACTCAACGCGAGATACTTCTTTACAATAGGTTATGCAGATGATCTAACCATACTCACCTCAGGTAAGGTAACCAGTACAGTGTACGACCTAACCCAACAAGCCCTACGCATAGTAGAGTGGTGGTGTAATGAGTACGAATTATCTGTAAACCCGACCAAGACCGAACTAGTTATGTTCACACACAAACGCGCGGTGGGTACTTACCGATTGCCCAGGTTATTTGATACAGAGCTTAAGCTGTCTACCGAGGTCAAGTACCTGGGTGTCACTCTCGACAGCAAATTGACATGGAACAGCCACATGGAAAATAAGCTCAATAAAGCCAGCATCATCTTCTGGCAGTGCAAGAAGATGATAGGTAAACGCTGGGGCCTATCCCCCAAAATTGTCTTATGGCTCTATAAGACAATAATACGTCCGATGGTAAGCTACGGCGCAGTAGTGTGGTGGCCTCGGACCAACCTAATAACGGCCGCCAAAAAGCTTCAGAAGCTTCAAAGACTTGCATGCCTAGCGGCCACGGGCTGTATGAAAACAACGCCAACAGCGGCACTTGAAGTGTTGCTGGACCTGCCTCCATTGCACCTGTTCATACAACAGGAAGCAACGATGTCGGCAGTCCGGCTAAGAGCTCTGAAGCTCTGGAAAGACACTAACACACCGCACACTAACAACTTAAATACACTCTTTAAAGAAGTTCCTATCACACAAGCCATTGGCGACGGTATACCGAAACAATTTGTTTTCGACAAGAAATACAAAATCCAACTGTACGAGGACATACACGAAGGAACAGTTAACCACAACGGTTCACGATCTTCACAGATGGGACTAAAACAGATACAGGTACGGGTTCAGGAGTATTCTCCGAGGACTTAAACATCAACATCGCAGCACCGCTGGGAGCCTACAACACGGTCTACCAGGTCAAATGTTTTGGCATAATCCTAGCTGCCACAGCAATCATGGCACGTGAGGTAAGGGAACGATCCATTAGGATTCTCTCAGATAGTAAGGCTGTCCTCTCAGCCCTCAAAAGCCATACTATCACCTCGGCACTCACGCTTGAATGCCACCAGAAACTAACAGAGGTAGGTAAACTAAACAAATTAACACTGCAATGGATTAAGGACCACAGTGGCTCAAGAGGGAATGACGCAGCCGACGTACTTGCCAGAAGAGGGGCCACTTTAGAGGTGGTGGGACCCGAGCCCATTATTCCCCTCCCTTCTGGTTTTTATCGCAACCTGGTAAGAAATAGGACCAGGACCAAACACAACCAGTCCTGGATTGGTATTGAAACATGTAGGCAGGCCAAGGAGGCTCTTCCCGCAGTAGACGGTAAGATAGCTAAACAAATCCTCCGGCTATCCAAACAACAACTACGGACAGTCACGGCAAGCCTACACAGGACACGGATTCTTTAATAAACACCTATTTACTATAGGTATCACCGACAGCCCGCTGTGCAGGGCCTGTATGGCAGCAGACGAGACGGCAGCCCACCTGCTCCTCGACTGCCCTGAGGTCGCACAGTACAGGCAGCAGTACCTGAGCAGATACAGCACCCTGAGGGAGACCGTGGGCCACATCAAGAGTCTGCTGGCCTTCCTCGAAGAGCTGGGGTGGCTCGAATGACGACACCATTCCCACCCGCACGCAAAATACACGCCAAGACGTGGAGTTGCGGAAACAGCTCGTGCCATCAAGTATCAAGTATGGGCCGCCAGCTTTTGTCGCGAGGCACATGCCGCCGGCTTCTGGCGGGCGTCGGTGCTGCCGGCATCGGCCGCAGAAAGCCGCCGGGCATCATTCCAGTTGTATAGAACGTAAGGTTGCCAACTTTTTTTGCTAAATTTTTCTATCTTTAAATGTTTCATAGCTTGTTTGACAATAAAAATTAAAAAATAAACAATTAGTCTTTAATTACGTTAATTATTGACGTTCTATTTCTTTCTTCTCGCCACTTTGGATTCATCACTGAACTCTTTAATTCTGAACTTCTGAAGTGACGAGGATGGAGACAAAGATATGATTTTAAATATAAATTGCCTCCGTGGTCCAGTGGATAGTGTATGCGACTGCTTGGCGTGGGCTTTACATATATTGATTAATGAAATAAAACACGTCTATTTATATACATATTCTAAAGCTGAAGAGATTTTTTGGTTAAACGCGCTCGATCTCTGTGAACCTACTAGTTCGATTTGAATATTTGTTTTTAGTATTGTCTCGTTGGTCTCGCGGCATAAATGTGCGCGTGGGTCTGGGAGGTCCCGGGTTCGATTCCCGGGTTGGGCAAAAGTGTTACTGGGTTTTTCCGAATTCTCAGTAGCAGCACGGAGTTTGGTGATGTGCCCGGTAACGGCAATAGGCTCGCCCCCTATTACGTGGGACCTAAAAATTCATGGCGAAATGTGGGTGTAATATTACACCTCTGCCTACCCCTTCGGGGATACAGACATGAGTCTTTACTATAGCCAATTGCCTTTTTCTGTAAAAAATATTTTCCATCAGTGGTGCATTTCTTTTAGATCTCTTTGAGCCTAAATAGTTCCCATCATCCATTTAACTTATGTGTAACGTTATATAGATTCATAATTAGTGTTTGGTTTTACACGTCACAGTAAGGGTTGGAAGTAAAGTATTTTCACATACTTTATTTGTATACAAAAGTACAAAGTATAATTGCCAAAAATAAAGTAGGATACGTTATTATAAAGTATACTTGACAAACCTAATAGAACGACCACTGTGTGTAGCAGCCTTTAGAGTTCTTATACATGAACAGCATGTTGCGAATTGCGCCGACTCGGACGAAGATCAACATTATCAAAACTAATTAAAACTTCAGAATAACGATTTGAAAATAATACTGAGAAATAATTGGATTGCGTAGATGTGTAATTAAACGTAAACGCAAGTCGACTACATAATGTTTAGTGAAATATTGTGTGTATTAGATATAATAAGATGAAGTCCCCTTTTCTTCCTGTTTATCCGTATGAACGCGATGAACTCAAAAAGTACCAAACGGATGTTTATATGGTTTTCAATAATGGATAGAGTGATTCCTGAAAAAGTTTTATGTGTGTATTTTATATTAGAGGATGCCCGCAGCGACGTCCGCACATTTTTTTATTTAACTGGTCTATTTAGCAGCCTGATCCCGTGTGAATTTCAGGCAATCCCTTCTTAGTACACCCCGCGGCCCCCAAGGAACATACATGCCAAATTTCAGCTTCCTGCGCCTAATAGTTTTGGCTGTAGCTTGTCTGTCAGTCAGTCAGTAACGGAAGAATTTTATGTATACAGATTGGTAAAGTCTTCTCCAAAATCATTTTTAATCGGCTTTGATGTAATCTCAAGATAGATCCAGATGTGGAAATTAATTCCCCAAAGACTTTCACTGTAGTATGAGTAAGTTGATTTGGAGTGTATAGTTACGCCGTAGCAGTATAAACATATGAGTGCTACGATTAGGGAGGGCTACAAACATTTGCGTAGCAACTAAAAAGTCATTTCAATAGAAAATAATAATCTAATACTACAAACTTTTGTCTCCTAGTAATATTACTCTAATTAGTGACATATTATTCATAAGAACTTTTTGCAGCACAGCAACTAAGTCTTTTTCATACAAAATAATAATCCGATACTGCCACACTTAAAAAGTGTATGTATTAGTTGAGTAACTTTGTCTCTTAGTAATATTACTCTAAGAAACTACATTTTATTCATAAGAAAGTTTTCACTAACGCATAAAAGCTATGACAGCTCTCAGGTAGATATTGAATATTAAATTCACAATTGTTTTTCCTTTTGAAACAAAACTTCGAAGGAATTTCAGAAAACCTTTTAGCGTGTTTGTTTTTATTAAATAATGGCCTTCGTATCGATTAAAACAAAATTTACTGAGAATCCGTTTGATGAATCTACTAGTTATTTAACGTGAGTAAAAACTAAATACAATATTTTCTAAGTATTTCCAAATGACTGCGCAGTTGATGTTGTGGTAAAGGCAGCCGCCTCACCGCTTTTTTTTCTGTAAAGGCACCCGCCATCGCAGGGTGTTGAGCCCGTGTTCCCCTGACATAGTCAGAGGCCTTTCTTACATCCGCAATTCCGCACATCCGTCACTTATCAGTCTTATCACTCGTCATCTTGGTTAGGGATCTTTATTATTATTTTCTTATTACATTTAATACATACATCGAGTTATTTTAATACATTGCACACTTTATACAAAGACTACTTAGGTAGACTTTCCTCGAAGCGAGCCATGCGCAGAAAGATCTATTAGGGAGTCCGAAGGTCATATTTTATCAAATAAGATTCTACTCCCTACTTTATCTATTTCTGCGCATGACTTGCTCCGCAACAATTGTACAAAATTCGATCATTTTATCTCTTGTAATGGGGTACGCCATAAGGATGCACAAGTTGTCCACTCTTATGGTGTCCCCCATTTCTTGTTCAAAATTGTACCGTTCCACTCCGTGGATCGGGCAGTGTAACAATAAGTGGACTACGGACTCCGAGGTTCCTGGCTCACAGAGACACGACGGGTTCTCTTTACATTTAAATCGGTGTAAATATTCAGAGAACCCGCCGTGTCTCGTTAATACCTGTATTAATGTCGCTGTGAGACTGATCTTGCGGACCAGCCTGTATGCCTCCACTGCGTCCGGGAAGAAAAGTTTCGTCACGGCGGCAGTGTCCCCTTCTCTATACCTCCGGTTCCATTTGTAAAGCGACTCCTGACGGATCTGTTGCTTCACGAATGAAATCGGGCACTTATCGTTATGCGACACTGTCTTTAATTTCAGAGCGGCCTCTCTCGCCAGTAGGTCAGCCCTTTCGTTTCCAGTATGACCTGCATGTGCTTTTATCCAGAACAAAGACACAGTTTTGTTCTGGATCCTCGCCTCATGTAGGTTTCTACGAGCCTTGACCGCTAGCGGGTGAGTCGCCCTGTTATTTACAACGGTTTGAAGGGCCGCACGTGAGTCACTGAAGACTCCGAAGGTCGCTTCGGAGCGGTCCGTGATCTCCGCTGTGGCCTTCCATATGGCAAGCAGTTCCGCCTGGTACACCGTACTGTAGGATGGCAGTTTGAGTTTGAGGCCCCGGTCTTCAGCCTCACCAGTCCACACGGATAGTGCGGCTCCGACTTTGCCCTCAATCCTACTGCCATCTGTATATATTTTTACGTCTTAGTTGGCGTTTGCCAACACGTCCTCTGGGTGCACCAAGTCAATGAACTGCATGCTCATATGCAAGGCCGGATGCGGCTTGCTTCTGTAGGGCTCCATCGTCTCTACCTCACTGCCCCCCAGTTCCGACCGCGATATCCCCTTCCTCGCCTCGAACAAGGCTGCAGCTTCCTGCACCCTAAGGTCGAGGGGGAGTATCTCGGCCAGGACTAGGGCCGCGATCAGGGGCGCGCTCCCCCAGCTCTCTCAGCAGTGGGTCCAGCAACAAATTCCATAAGATGGGCCCCCCTATCAACCCCTGAACACACCCCTTGGACGTTTCCCTACGGTTTTCGTGTCCCGCGTAACGCACACATACCTCACGCTGCCTCAGGTAGCCATCCAGCATCCTGCAAATATTCACCGGACAGCCCTCCTCCGCCATCCTCACTCTTATTGCCGGCCACCAGGCACTGACGAAAGGCGCCCTCTATGTCCAGCGATACCACCGTGACCAGTTTCTTTAAGCGGAGCCCGTCACGGATGTAGTTCACTAGGGCATAAAGGGCGTCCTCGGTGCCCCTCTGGGGCATAAACCCGTATTGTTTTGGGCTCATTTTGGACAGGAGATGCCATTTGCCTCTTTCCACCTTGAGCTTTTCCAGGATCTTTCCCATCACTGGCAACAGGCCTATCGGCCTAAAGGATTTGAGGTGGTCGTAAGTATTCTTCCCTGGCTTGCGTAGCACTACTACCACCGCTTTCTTCAAAGCCTTGGGAAAGTATCCTATTTCTCAACATTTAAACGATTTTAAACTTTCGCGATTAGTATACATTATACAAGGTTATATAGCGGGTCTTACTCGCGATAAATCTTTTATTTAAGGCATAAATACCTCGGTTTTTTGCCAACGTTTCGGCTGACTTGCTTCAGCCGTGGTCGCGGCGGGACTGGTGAGCTCAGCGCCGTCCTTGTGTTGTGTGGGTTTTGGCACCTACCCTCACTGGATTTTTATTTTTGTTTTTAACCACACTGTCGGTACCTCGACACACTACACTAATGACGTCTACACACTGTTGAGCTGTATCATTACGGCGGTGTTTACACTTATTTATGACTGGATTCCAAGATTTTGATAATCTAAATCCATCCTCCCGGTTGAAATTTTTGTGATTTTTGATTTCAACCGCTTCACGCACTATCCTGGAGTAATAGTGACGTTCGGTGGACAAGACCTGTGGTTGATGTAGTTCTATCCAGTGGTTTGGTCCAGACTCCAAGACTCCAATAAATGTTCAGCTATAGCGGACTTATTTACTTGTCGATTTTTCACAGCTGCGATATGTTCCTTGACCATTTCCGCAATTGTTCGCTTGGTCTGTCCGATATAGGAGCTACCACAACTGCAATCGACCTTGTAGACGCCAGGTGTCTGAAAAGGAATGACATCCTTTGGGCTGCGCAGATTGTGTGCTATCTTGGAAAGCGGACTATATACAGTCTTGATGGAGTATTTCTTTAGTACTGTTCCAACTTTGTCCGTGACTCCTTTTAGGTAAGGCATGTAAGCCGGCACCCTGCTCACCTCAGGTTTACGGTCCCTTTTCTTCAGACGGTGTATCTCATTCTTGTATCCGTTACGTCTAAGTACCTCCTGAACATGTGAGAGCTCACTGTTTAAGTGTTCAGGGTCACAGAGGTCATACGCCCTGTTCACTAGGGACGTCACGGGAGAGGGACCGTAAACCTGAGGTGAGCAGGGTGCCGGCTTACATGCCTTACCTTAAAGGAGTCACGGACAAAGTTGGAACAGTACTAAAGAAATACTCCATTAAGACTGTATATAGTCCGCGTTCCAAGATAGCACACAATCTGCGCAGCCCAAAGGATGTCATTCCTTTTCAGACACCTGGCGTCTACAAGGTCGATTGCAGTTGTGGTAGCTCCTATATCGGACAGACCAAGCGAACAATTGCGGAAAGGGTCAAGGAACATATCGCAGCTGTGAAAAATCGACAAGTAAATAAGTCCGCTATAGCTGAACATTTATTGGAGTCTGGACCAAACCACTGGATAGAACTACATCAACCAAAGGTCTTGTCCACCGAACGTCACTATTACTCCAGGATAGTGCGTGAAGCGGTTGAAATCAAAAAACACAAAAATTTCAACCGGGAGGATGGATTTAGATTATCAACATCTTAGAATCCAGTCATAAATAAGTGTAAACACCGCCGTAATGATACAGCTCAACAGTGTGTAGACGTCATTAGTGTAGTGTGTCGAGGTACCGACAGTGCGGTTAAAAACAAAAATAAAAATCCAGTGAGGGTAGGTGCCAAAACCCACACAACACAAGGACGGCGCTGAGCTCACCAGTCTCGCCGCGACCACGGCTGAAGCAAGTCAGCCGAAACGTTGGCAAAAAACCGACGTATTTATGCCTTAAATATAAGATTTATCGCGAGTAAGACCCGCCATATAACCTTCTCAACATTTATTTGCCAGTGATAGGTAAGCTCCCGGATCCTGGGCTATGGCCTGAAGGCATATATCCGCCGTAAGGCTATCTTCTCCCGGCGCCTTTTTTGGATTGAAAGAGGACACCGCTGACCTTAGTTCTTCCTCTGTAAACGGCGGGTCCAGAGTTTCATTTTGCCTCCGCTCGTTTACTTCCTCCGCCAATTTCCGGATCTGTCTGTGATCCTCGGTGTCATCCTCTGGGTAGAACATGGTGGCGAGTAGTGCGGCTGAGTCGCCTTCCGTCAGGCGCTTGCCCATCCATAGGAGTGGTTGGTCCTTATCTCGGTCCGTCGTAGGACTCTGTGGATCCCTTCCCACATGCCTTCTCTGTCTTGTTTGGCACAAAAGGACTTCCATGATTTTATTTGTGCGTTTTTCGCTTCTGTTTCGTAGTTGGTTTTTGTCTGCAGGTACTCATCAACCACCTTAGCCCTACGACACGGTGCCGCGCACCGGACCCTGCGACTCATCGTGTTGACCCTCTTCTTCATAAGGGCGAGCTCCTCGGACCACCATGGTATATCACGCCTCACCGCTTAAAACTGCTCCGAGTGTTGTGGGTTCGATCTCCACACGAGACACTTTGTGTGATCCACAAATTGTGGTGTTCGAGTCTGGGTGTTCTTTGTGTCCGTTGATTGAATGTTTGTAACCCTGCGACAGAGGATTAATTACTAGTGCGGGTTCTTAATTTCTAGGTCGCAGGTAACGGCAGTTTCAGTAGATGTTAAAGCTTGAGTTTATTAACCAGACAAGTATTGCAAATTGTGTCACACGGATAGTATACTTTAACAGGTCGCCTGTGAAGACATTTACACTACGCCGCTTGATGTGATGATTTATTTCTAACGATAACTAAACCTGTAACTAAAACCCTGCGCTACCGTGTGATATTACGTAAGGAGTTAACTCATCATAGACAAAAATCTTTATTCAAAAATCTTCAATCTAACAAGTAATCCGTATAAGTTACTGCTAAATGTAACTTGATTGAGTTTGGTAGGTTGCAGTCTACAGAGAGAGCTCGCGGATAGTTTACAGTATACCTACTTTCTGTAAGTATTACTAAAAGTTAGTTTAGAACACTTTATGTACGTTTTTTTTAAGTAAGTTCGTTACGCCATGTTATATTGATCGTTGTTCCTTTTTCCTTGAACATATACGTGCAGGTGCTGTTTATTACCCAGGTGTGGCTTTCGGTGCTCAATAAAGATGATTAGTATATTATTTTTCTATGCTAATCCACCATATTCTAAGGTAGTGTTATGACTTATCAGTATTGACTGTCGTAAATCTTTATGATAGCTGAGATGGTGTGGCGGTCAGGCTTTACTGTTGCTAATATCTATAAAAATATTTTACCGATATTTTACACTTCTGACGTTTAATCAAACTATTCACCTATAACGCTACCGATCAATATTTAGAACCAATAATAAGTTTTAATGTAATTTTGCACTTTATGCTAGACTTTTATCATCATCCATTAAGGTATAATTAACCACGTACGAAACATTTACTTAGTAAGGGGAAACGACTGAGACTATAAAAAAGAAATGATTGCTTGTAGCCATGAACGATATGATATAACAGCTCCTTCACACTTGCGTTTATCGCGCGTGAGCCTTCAACGAGTCTATGCGCGGAGCAGACGTCATACTTTTCTCTGCAGCAAACTGAACGCTGCGCAAATGTAGCGCTAATGTAGATGACGTGTGATAGACGTGTATAACAGGAGGTGACCGGGTTTGCCGTGTCCACCCCAGTATAGCGAACTGGCCCAAAATTACGGCTTGGCCACGGGGACCGGCGACGCGACCTGCGACGCGATCGGCGACGCGAAAAACATGCCACGGGCACACGCGTTCGCCGTCGCGACCAGTGTAGACCAGGAGAGAGACGAGATTAGCTGAGATTTTTTTATAAAATTTAGCTCGACATTGTTTGGACTTTGGTGCCAATATCACTATTGTTTTAACCCAGCAGTCGAACCCGAGACCTCATGATCCGCTTACACTACCGCAAGACCACAGAGGCAGTCTTGATATTGTGTACCTAACCACTGTAATGAAATCTATAGGTACATTATTTTATCTTTATACAAAAGCTCGGAACGTGGTTTATACTTACGAGCGTCAGGCTCGGTAGCCACCTAACCTACTGCATACCAAACTCAAAGCGCTTCGGTATACATTCTGTAGGTACTGAATGCGTACTGAACTACTGAGCCGACACGCTTGTAGGTATTGTAACTCGAGTTTTGAGTTAAAATACGGAAAAGGTTATATAGGTAAGTGTGATCTAACTAACTAGGTATATGCACTTCTAAAAATTTACTTAGGTATTTTGAAATCACAGACAGACACTTCAACTTTATTTATACTGTATACATATATGTAGATATAGATAACATCCAGACGTTCCAAATAGCTAGCCTAACTAAAAATTCTGAGAATATTATCAGGCTCGCGGAGAAATAAACTAAAACATTTTATACTGACTCAGCACCGGCGCTAGTCGCCGCGACTACCGCTCGACAACGTGGCGTACGCGGTACTAATTCATACATTTGTTTTGGTCGGTGCAATTCGCCAGTCGCGTCGCTGGTAGCCGCTGTGCTTGGCATGTTAAGAACATTTCTATACATTTGAATCAGTCACAAGTCGCGTCGCCGGTCGCGTCGCGCGAATTTTTGCTGCAGTGAATTGTCCGTGGCCAGGCCGTTATGCTTACCGTTTCGAAATTCTAGACTGGACACCTAAGAAACTTCACATCCAAATTATTGAAACCAAATAATTATCTAGTCAAGAAACATATTTTTATCACAAACCATTTGAACTAAAATATCTTTAGTTATCTTCTTGGGTTTACGCGAATGTTACACATTAAAATTAATTTACAGTTTACGGATTTCATCGCAATATTATATTGGTTTCACTAAGTGATTACATTTAAACCGAATGATCTAGAATCTTCATTCTTAATTTCTTACTAGCCGAAATTTCGATTTTTTTACCGGATTCATGTTCACGGCAGACTAACGTGATATTTATCTTTAAAGACAAATATCACCTCAGTCTAGATTATTCGGTTTAAATGTAATAACTAAGTAAAACCAATATATCGCGATAAAATCCGTAAACTGTAGTTTAATTTCAATATCTTTAGTTACTTTTGAATACACAACGTAGGTACTAAGATTATTTACTTCTTAATAAAGGCTCAGGTTCAGCGTAAAAATACGCTAATGGACGCAAGCGTTGTACAATTCGTCACACAATTTTAATACGGCGCTGACGCCGCGCCAGCGCGAGCGTTAATTTTACTGCAGAGAAAACGCCGCGCAAACGCTCATCGATAAACGCTAGTGTGTAGGTGTTCTAAGACGCTGGTCGATTTATGGTCACGGAGCTATTGGTGAGTTGATATTGAAGGTTTCATGTTCAGCTTTACGAGATCATAACAGTCACTACTTTATTTGTGCGACCTTCACTGAAATCCCATTTCCAACGGAATGATCGTCTGGTATAAAAAGGCTGTTAGATTAGCAGTTATGTGGTGATGATGATATATATACTTAGTATTATATAAGCAAAAGTTTGTCTGTAGGTATATGACGCTTTTACAGCTAAAACGCTAAATTGAATATGATAAAATATATTTTATTATGGAACCTTGATTTTTTGCAGCATTCCAAGACACACTTTAATTTGTACGGACGGACGAAAGCTTGTATGAAATTTGGTACACACCCATAAGTTATTCTTTTTTGCTATAAGTTTACTTTTAGGAGAGCCTTGGGTTAGGCCAATGTCCAGCAGTGGACGTCTTTCGGCTGATATGATGATGATGATACTTTTTAGGTTTACCCACAAAAAAAGCTTGGTGGAACTAAAAGTAACACAAAAAATAAAATTATATCTGTTTTTGACTTTGTATGTTGTTAGATTACGAATATGACTGCACATATGGTATAGTGGTTAAGCCTTGCCATTTATGTTGTCGTTCGATCACCACATGAGACAAAAACTATGTTATGTTTGGAGTCTGACTGTACTTTGTGACCGTTGATTGACTTTTTGTGATCCCCGTGACACGAGATTTATTTCTATGGAAAAATGAAATATGCTGTTGATGAAATATGTATTGACTCTTAGAGAAGGCCTTTAGCACGCTAATATGCATGCAGCATAAATATTGATATTCTAAAATTTCTAAATTAAATCATAAGTATTTTGGATTCAACGGACAATACGCGAATATTGAATAAATATCTTAACTGACTTGTCGTTTCAATAAAATCTTCAAATAGCGTAACGAAATAGCTACCTCAACCGCAAGTATATAAAATAAAATTTATTGTAATGGAACCGTATACTAAAACTGTTTTAAAATTGAAGTAAGAAACTGAAAGCTTTTTAAATGAAACCCTTTCATGTATAAATGAACTACGACTCTTATTTGAGATCTTTTTCAGTAACTAAGTAGTCGATATAATGTTCTTGAGCATAATTTGACTTATAAAGCATTATTGTGCGAATTTGAGAATAAATTATTTATTTATATAAAGGTACTCTCGCAACTTCAAAGATATATATTTTCTGTTATTAAAAAGATCTTGAAATGAAAGATTTTGTGTGAATAGTTAAGAACACACTTGAGCATTGCCATTTATTATAACATTTTTATATAAATATAAATAACTTTTGGTGTAAGTAGTTCTTTTTTGTGATGACGATTTCTTCTGTGGCATGCTGTTAACTGAATGAAACTGGAAATGTTTGCCAGTTGAATTCAGTTTTTTGTGAATAGTTAAGAACACACTTGAGTATTGCCATTTATTGTAACATTCTTATATACACCACTATTTTTTAATTAGTACAAAATATTTAACGGGGCACTAAGTATGTTTAACTGATCATATTTATTTAGATAAAAAATAAAAACACTAAGTCCCAAAACTGTCTCAAACTGTCCACAAAAATACGTAATAATTGGTTAATGCATAACTAAGACTATGACCGACTCGCGTACTATTCGTAGTAAAATATTCCATTGATAAATTCCCCCTGTCCCACTGCGCGCGCGCCGCGCTCGTATGCTACAAACAGTGCTAAATTGCTAGCGGACGAGAGCGTACCTATCGATTTTTTCACTGTAATTTGTTTGTCTACGTTTTCCCGACGCCATGGCTTATCAGTTCATAATATCACGGGAGTATGTAGCTATGCTTCGTGCGTACTTTTTGAGTGGAGGAATCGCGAGTGCAGCTGTGTACCCATGGACATCATTTTGTAAGTGTACAAAAGTAAGCCGGCTAGTATCGAATAATTAAAACAGCGCATAATGGACGCTTTTGACGAAGTAAAAAGACTGTGATCTGTGTATTAACAATGGACATTTTGGTGGTGGACATTTTGAAGGACAATGGAAATACTTGTAAGTTTAGTAAATAATACCTACTTAAGTAAATAGTAATTTGAGGCGGGCGGCTCCAAATCGGTCTGTGTGGAGAACCTTGAGGGAGGCCTATGTCTAGCAGTGGCCGTCTCTAGGCTGACATGATGATAATAAACTAATTTGTAAATAGCAGATGATTCTAACTTCATAAATACGCCAAAATTACTGTTTTCTTTTATTACAGAATACCTTCTTTTATTTTGATATGTGTTTGCTTACTAATTACATACCTTCGTATTTAATTACTTGTAAAAGGTACATTTTGCCGGTACTAAGTCCGTATAAACTATGAATGAGAGAGTAGAATTAAGAAAATTAAAAAGTATCTACCTACACTGATTATTTTGCTTAATTTTATTGTCTAAGGCTACCTACATTATAAGTGCGATGGAAAGAATGCGTAAGAGTAGGACGGAAAGTAAATATTATCAATGAAGTAGTGAATGTATTGTAAAATATGTCTATGATTTTGGTGAGATTTTCTACAAAAAACAAATGATTATAACTTGGCTATTTATAGATATTACGAAACTCTTATGTCACATATATGATAATAATGTCTTCACTTATATGTCCTTAAAGCTTTTGTACTAATTAAAAATAGTGGTGTATATACAAATAACTTTTAGTGTAAGTAGTTCTTTTTTGTGATGATGATTTCTTCTGTGGCATGCTGTTAACTGAATAAAACTGGAAATGTTTTCCAGTTTCATTCAGTTTTGTGTGAATAGTTAAGAACACACTAAACTTGAGTATTGCCATTTATTGTAACATTCTTATATATATACAAATAACTTTTAGTGTAAGTAGTTTTTTTTGGTGATGACGATTTCTTCTGTGGCATGCTGTTAACTGAATGAAACTGGAAATGTTTTCCAATTTAATTCAGTTTTGTGTGAATAATTAAGAACACACTTGAGTATTGCCATTTATTGTAACATTCTTATATATATATAAATAACTTTTAGTATAAGTAGTTCTTTTTTGTAATGACGATTTCTTCTGTGGCATGCTGTTAACTGAATAAAACTGGAAATGTTTTCCAGTTTCATTCAGTTTTGTGTGAATATTTAAAAACACACTAAACTTGAGTATTCCCAATTATTGTAACATTCTTACATATATACAAATAACTTTTAGTGTAAGTTGTTCTTTTTTGTGATGACGATTTCTTCTGTGTAAAAAAATGTAAAAAATGTATGTACATTTACACATGTATCAATATTTTCCAGTTATCCAGCACACGCTAATATCACAGGCTCCCTAGGTTGTAAATTCAAAAGTTATGTAAGGTGCCTGCGAATTCTAGTTGCTACGTACGATGTAGGTCTTGAGTAATCCGTTTTGTTTAATGTGTCTTAGTCGAAATATTTGATGTTGACCACCACAGACAATGAACCATAATTATGCTGAATAGCCCCATAAGCGTGCACCTAGAACCGTAAACACTTGATGACGTGTATCAAGAAAGGCCTTAATGTAGTCCACCTTGCCGAGTACTAGGCTAAAACCGCGTGTCAAGTGTTGCCACCAACAAGAGAAAAATAATGTCTGGTCGAGTTCTGGAAATGTCCTGACGAAAGTGATAACAGTACGCGTATTTATTGATTAGATTGCTAATGACGCGCATGATACAGTGGTATTCAAAATTCAGGTGGTACAAATACTATTATAGTGCGGTTGTGGTGCGTGTGAATTACTAAAACATCGGATTACTACATAAGACAAATAATTAGCTACATATATCGTAAAGTAAATAGCTTTTTCGGAGCAAAAGAACAAAATATTTAAACACAAACGTTACAGCAATGCACAAATATTCTTATCTATTTTTATACTCGCAAAGTAATAAATAAATAGCAAAATTTATTTCTTGATTACTTACACAGTAATAAAACAAATTAATAACAAATATTAAATAATATTATTTGCATAGCATTCCAAATACTGAGCTAATAAAATGTCATAAAGGCACTTCAAACAAATATATTATTTATAAGCAAATCATTCTAGTGAAAAAGTTACACAATTATCGTTTGGAGAATTCAAATTGTTATTCAGAAAAAGACCTGTCCAACTGTTAGCGGTGATTTCATGAGCGACGGCGATATTACGTTTTCAATTTAGCAGTGTACGGTCGCGGTCTAAAAATGTTTACCACTTTTCAAATTACATTCTTTGTCACGCTGGGTTCAGCAAAGTCTAAAATGCTATATCTGAGTACTTATTACATTTCAATCATTGGTAAGGCATCGATTCAAACAAAATGAGTATGGATATTTTTAGGTCGATGAAATAATTTGACATAGTGACAGAATTGCATTTATTTTGCTGTAAAAGTTCTGTATTTTAATATTATTTAAAAAACACTTACTTATTGTAATAAAATGGTACTATCTAAACAAAAGCTCACTTATGTGATCAGCAATCGCTTTAACATGACTAGCATACCATCCACTATCATTATAGCTCACAGTCAGACCGCAACCTGATTTTCGCTAGACGATATCATCATCATCATCACCCTAGCATTTTCTTAGTTGCATCCCAAGCTTGCGCTTCGGAGCCCAGGGCCTGCTATTACTGGTCTACCGAGATTTGACTGAAAATCAGTTTTTACACGGAGCGACTGCCATCTAACATCATTCTAAGGTTAGACCAGTAGTCAGTAGGTACATTTGAGGCCACTGACTTCCCACTAATGACTGCCATGGATCATGACAGCCGGGACTGCTTAACGTGCTTTCTGATGCACGGGGGTGAAACACCTCCAACTTCGGGCTAATTATTGCTAATTATTAAGAATTTCCTGACAGAAATGCCTAATAATTTATCACTAAGAAGTTCTTAACAGAAAACCTTAGCAACATTTTCCGATCCCGACCCGCGAATCGAACCCGAGACCTCGTGATCAGCTGTCGTATGCACTACCGCTAGACCAACGAGGCAGTCTTACTCAAACGAAAAAAATACAATATTTATATCGTCTAGATATAAATATTGTATTTTTTTCAAAAAGGTTTTATATTCAGGATGCCGTATTTTCACCATCCTTTTCATTATAATCTGTCAATGTAAAAGTCATTTGATAAACTTATTAATTACAAATACCAAAATCGTAAATAGCAAGTTTAAAATTACATTATTTTAAGACTAAAAATATTTAAGTTTTAGTGTAAATATCACGCTTGTAATTAAATGAACGTATATTATAAATGTGGAATAATAAATCGTTATTGACACCAGTTGCTACGCAACGCATGTTATCACAGATTGGTTGCCTAATAGTACAATATCGTGGTCCTTGTGTCATTGATGTGTTCATGCAATTATAAGCCTTAAGGTGGTAAACACTTTTAGACCGCGACTGTACATAAGCCGCATGGTTTTCTTATTTGACACTAAATTAAAACAAATTAAGAAAATCTTATAAGGACACATCGTCCGTGTGGTGACGGATTAAGAATACGGAATGTCACCACCCCATATCATCCCGTGGGTGTCGTAAGAGCCGACAGAGGGAGCATTTATGCAGGGAACAGCACAGCTGTAAGAGAATGAAACTAACCCTATACCAACCCGTTTGGCCTGCGTAGTATAATAGGCCAATTCCTCCTTTCAAAGGAGAGGCCTAGTCCAGCAGTGGACTGTTAAAGGCTGACAATGATATAAGAACACTAAGCTTAGGCGTGAAAATAAGTTTATACATGTTGTATTTGATAGGGTGAGTGATTTTCAGGCGATAAATATACAAAATAACATCCTTTGTTTTTTTAAGAAAAGCATTAGATGATTTTACTTATTACATTTTAGTGGAACAGGACTCTGTATATTTATTTTATAACAATGTACATATTAATTAATTATTATTTAATGCAACTTAACAATCTTATAATACTATCTTAAGAAATATATACAGAACATACAATAAAAGAAAGTAAAATAATTTAGAGGGTGAATATTACATTAATTTAATAATATTTTTTTTAATATTTTTCATATCAATTTCGAAAATTACTGTATAACTTTTTTACTGGGATGTGTACCGCACTGTCGCGAGACCCTCTCTTGACTAGAAATAACTCTATGTATCATCGCACCTAAAAGATAATCGGTACCCATATAGGATCAATTTATTATCAGTCCATCTGTGCGTCAAGACCCTTTTTCTCTTAATACACGTAAAAGTGAGAATTTCAGGCTTCCACATCAACTCGTAACGTATGTTGCATATAGCAAAATATATGTTTGTAGATATAGGCGCATGGTGGCGTATTTCGTGACATAAGAAAATGTAAGAATATTAGTATTATAATATAAGCTTGTATTTTTTGCTAGCAAAAAAACAGGTGAGACAGTGACCGGCCCCCGGTTCATAAACAGGGCTGTGTGCGAAAACACAGCAACGTATCACAAGAATGGGAAAAGGAATAGAAGGAGGAGCGAGAAGCGGGAGAATGAAAAGGGGATGGGGTCTCCGGCTCTCTCAGTCTCCGAAAGAAACGCGACAGTATAGACACTTATATTTTGTACATCTATGTATATTCTGAGAGAGTGATACAGTGCTACCCCGGCCAAGCCGGCCTATTCATACTGAAATGAGCAAGGCTATACTACCACATATGACACTTTGTTTATGGTAATATTCTAAGAAAATGTGGTACTTCCCGGTTGAGCTGGAGTTCATGCTGACACCAGCAAGGATCTTTTGCACGGTTTTACATAATGTCAAAAATATTATTTCGCTTTTTTCATCGACGCTAGTAAGAGACGGTAGGACATGCCCCTATGATACTTTGTCATATAAAAAGATCAAACAGGAAAATATCTATATTTATTTGATACATTTTCATGTACATTCATTTAGCATATTTTTATACAATAATACCTAATATATAGTGACTTCTGTTGAACAGTGCTGTTTCTTGTAACTTGGATGTCCTTCTCTGACTTCATCGGAGAAGCTTCTCGAACAAAACGATCTATATAAGAACGACAAATATGCGATCACATTTTTGTTATTATGTTCACGTTTGATAATGAACTGCACTAATGGTGCAGTGGCTTAAGCCGCTAATTTGCCGTTTAACAAAGCGTTTAAATATTATGGATTCAATCAATGCATGGGACAACACATGTGTGATTTCGACTGCAAGGTTATTAAAGCTGCCGCGGCGCCGCTCGCTTTTATATTAACTTTTTTTAACGGTACACTGTAAATTGATTCTTGAAAGTTTCCAAAGTTGGGTATTTCCTGGCGTGGATCAAGTCGCTATTCACGATGATTTGCACATAAACTTGAGCTTTAGGTGATTAACAATTAATTAGGATACTAGCAACGTAACCGATTAATGTGGAATGCTAAGTTCGGAGGGATGAGTGATTAGCATTGGAATAAACAGATGTTTCGCTAATTAGACTATTAGCGACATATACTCGTGTAACTTGTGTTTATCGGTAGGGAACGCCGACGGGTATCGTTATTAATTTGTTATTCATATAATATTACGTAAGTCATTTATGTTTTCAGATCACCCTGTATAGAAAAAAAATAGCAAATAAATAATTATTCTATTCTATTCTATTCTATTCTATTCTATTCTATTCTATTCTATTCTATTCTATTCTAGAAGCTTATTGACCACGTCCGACATAGATTTCATATTTTTACTTAAAAGTTCTTACCGAATATACAATAACAACATCATCGGCCAAGCGGGGGCAGATTGACATGGGCTCAGCCCTGGCACCAAAAGTGTTTGTTTTCTTCCTGAGGCAAATTGCTTTTTAGCGTTTCCCTCATTTCTCTGCATAAAACGTTCCCTCTGTAGACTCAAGCTCTCCCTCATGCCTGACTTCATTTGTAGACATTTTTATTTATTCGCATAAGTATTTTATTGATATTCGTAGTGATGTTATAATTTTATCGATACTTTTATTTTGCAGACAGTATATTCCTCAAAGGGTGGGAATTGGGAATGCGACCTAAATTCCTAACAGTCGTGTTTGAAAATTTTCTTTGCATTATTCTGGTTATTTATGAATCTATAGCGATTTTTATATGAAAGGAGCGTCAAGTACCTGGGCGTAACACTCGACCACAAGCTCAACTGGAATAAACACATCACCACTAAAACCACAAAAGCATGTTCAATCTTCTGGCAGTGCAGGAGAATAATAGGCAAGAAATGGGGTCTCAAACCATTCATCACCCTATGGATCTACACTGCCATAATACGCCCCATGCTCACATACGGTGCAGTAGTGTGGTGGCCACGCACTCAACTAAGCACAGTCAAGAGCAAACTGCAGAGCATACAACGCCTCGCCTGTCTGGCCACAACAGGCTGCACGAAAACAACTCCAACGGCGGCATTGGAGGTGCTTCTCGACTTGCGACCACTGCACCTCATCATCCAGCAGGAAGCAGGTGCCGCTGCGATCCGGCTCGATAAGTTCGGGCTCTGGAGAAGAGATGACCGAATAACCCACGCACGCCTGAAAAGTACGTTAACTAACGAGATCCCGATGCTAGATGCAACGTGCGACCTCATACCTAAAACCTTTGTCTTTGACAAAAAATACCTTCTGGTATACACGAAGTTAGAGTATACACAGACGGCTTAAAAAACAAAGTATGGGACAGGTGCCAGAGTATTCTCCCATGACTTGAACATCAATCTTTCAACATCGCTTGGTAAACTCAACACCATCTTCCAAGCTGAATGCGTTGGGATTACAAGGGCGGCGACGGCGATCGCGGCCAGAAACGTGAGCAACCTGTCAATACGCATCATCACAGACAGTGCCTCAGTACTACAAGCTCTCGATGGCAACTGCTTTAACAGCGGCCTAATTATGGAGTGCCACCAAGAGCTGCAGAAAACTGCAGCGAGGAATCGGGTCACGCTCCAGTGTATACGAGGACACAGTGACTCCACGGGCAATGACGCAGCAGACCAACTGGCAAGGAAAGGATCGGACACAACAACTCTGGGACCCGAACCAATTGTTCCGATACCTTTCAACCAACTAAAAACATGGTTACGCGAGAGAACCCTACAACAACATGAAAAAGAGTGGGCAGATTTAAAAGAGTGTGGGCAATCTAAAGATGCCTTTCCCCAATTAGATAAACGACTCTCGCAAAAACTGTTGCACTCCAACAGGAAAACACTCAAGCATCTGACTGGCATAATAACCGGCCACTGTCCGCTAAACAAGCATCTCTACAACATCGGCGTCACGGACAGCCCACTATGTAGGGGCTGTATGGAGACCGAAAAAACACCCGCTCATGTGATCCTACATTGTACCAGCGTGAGCGATCAACGGACGAGGTTCCTGAACAGCCCCAGAACCTTGAGCGAAGCCATACGCAATACTGGTCAACTCATGGCCTTCTGGAAGGAGCTTGCATGGTATGAGGAGCAGGCGACAACCGTGTCACTGCTAACGAACAATGGCCCAATTAAGTGGCTAAGTGCAGAAAACACCTGTCCAACTAACTAACTATGAAAGGAGCGTAGTTAAATAAGTGTACGATTTCGATTTCGGCTATGATGACTACTACTGAATATGATTAACTGAGGAGCTAGAATTATTAGTTCTTACACGTGCCCTTTGGTGGCTAGAGGATCCAATTCTATGTCTAAACGTGCGCGATCACTCTGGTTATACGGGATACCGTCGACAAATATATTGTTAGCAGAATTATAATTGTTTACTTCGCTTTTTGTGACGTCACACGCCAAACTCTATAAAAGCAGCCGAGCTCGGGTATTCGGGACATCCGGGTGCGCCGTGCGCACTCAGGCGCCTGACCTTGTACCGAGCTAAACGGCACGTGTAAGCGCCAGTGGAAAATTTCCATTTTGCGGTTCGAGATTGACGCGCTCTCATCGACGTCGACATTGTTAACACGGTACACGCAGTGGGCCCCCCGGATAACACAGGGTACACTGCTGTCCTCGGCTCCCGGTCTGCCACCAGCGGCAAGCCCCGGTGGGTCGGTTCAGCGGGTGCTTTGTGCCGGGGGGTGAAAAATGAATGAAATGAAATGAAATGAAAAATTGTTTATCGCTTTCACAACCAAACAAACATAGTTATAGGCATACAGAAACACAAAAATACAAAAAAAAGAATAGAACATCGATGTCATATTCACGATAAACATATCAGGGTTAGGTCGTGATGGCAATAGGATCCCGTTCAGCATGATACCAGACATGCTGGCACTGATTTTCTACGGGACCCTAATAGTGAACTCACGAAGGTGCAAAGCAGTGGCCAAATACGATGAAGATGATACATAATTATAGATACATTATCAAAAACTTAACATGCCTAAGTCTTAAAATAATAACATCACGCATTAACGGTGCGGGCGCGGGGGCCATGAGGCAGGGTCGACGTCGCTTCAACTGGGGGAAGAAAGAGACAACCGACCCTTGCGACCGACAGACCGCTCACCGCACGCGTCGCGCATACGCGCGCTGCGCTGCAAATTTACAAGATTGTAGTACAATAACGAAAACATTAAATTATAAAATTAAATAGCTTTATCAGCCGTACTATTAATTGTGTAGCACATTTACTTTTTAAAATAAAAATCATCAAAGTCGTTACATCTCGTTGTTTAACACTAATAACACTTTGGATCGTCGAGGAACTAATTGTTTACCAACAGTTGACAGCGGAGCCCGATGGCCACACTCCATAGGTAAGTGTACATAAATAATTAACAATAGCTAAGTACCAAACTATAACATAAGAACAGTGAGAAATAAAGTGTCGTGTCAGTTACAAAGCCCTCATAAGAAAAAATACAATTGAATAAATTCATTTTAAAATAAGAATAGGTATTTAATAATTTCAGGTCACCCGCCCGCTTTCGCAGTCGGGAAGTCAACCAGCCTTCTAAGTGAAGTGAAAAGCCACAGCCAGAAACGCCACTCCCGCCCAAGAAACAGCCACCTACATCAGCTAAATTTGTAATAGTTATTTTGTTTTTCTATTCATATATACTACATAACAGTGATATAGACATATTTGACATTCCCACATTCGCCACATACACACACACACACACACACACACATACACACACACATAAACAGACCCAACCAGTACCTGCATCCACGCGCAGCTCCACTTCTAGCATAGCATTCCTCAGTATCATATAAATGACGTGTTCAAATTAACCATATTAAGCTTCCGTTGCGCGTCAGTAAGATACCTACGCAAATGAATTTTAAAAGTACCAGTGGTGTGGCGGTACAGTCAGCACCAGCACCACATCTGTGGTGCTGGTGCTGACTGTACCGCCACCACCAGCACCACAGATGTAACACCATCACCGGGGGGACGCCTAATACGGCATGCCGAGACCGTCCCCCTCCCACCTCCCGCCCACGAGGCGGGCAACCCGCCCGCTACCGCCGACATCCAGCGTGAAGAAGAGGGTGTTTACCCGCTCCCAGGAAGCGGTAGCGTTGTCCGCGCTACACCGAATAGTAGCAGCGGACCAAGCCACCCTCACGCACCCCGCGCCTCCGTCGCGGCAACCGATGCCGACACCGACATCGACAGCTGCATCTACTCCGACGCCGGGGGCGGGGGAGGAATTTTTCAGCCTCCCCTCGCTCTCGCGCCCGGCTACACCACCGACACCCGGTACCCCCACCGCTGCTGCGCCGACCTTGCCCAGGCCGCCGACTGCCTTACCCGCGTCGGCACTAAGACATGCGCCGGCCACTGCTGTACTGCGCGCCATGACGCCTCTTAAAACTCAGCCCCTATCGGCGGCACACTCGCTGCCACAGAGGGTACAGAAGACGGCCCCGCCGCCGCGCTTCCCCGCCCCGCCGACTACTGTAGCGCCGGACCGATTCCCATCGCCGCCGCAACAAGTAAAACGACGCGCGGTGTTTACGACGCCGCCGTTCAACTTGCCGGCAACTACGAGTGGTTCTCCGATGGAGATCGCAGGCCCGTCGTACGCTACCGCTGTTGGCGTACGTGCCGCTTACCCTGCTGTTGCAAGTGCTACTGTCCCCGCTGGCACGCTTAAGGTCAACGCTGCGGCTACCACTACCTCAACAGCCGTAGACAACATACCCACCACTGCCACCTCTGGCCCCGCCGCGACTGGCGCAACCGCCACGGGTGGCGTGCTCGCCGCCGATGATGCATCCGCTGCTGCTCCCGGAAAGAAGCCAGCCCCTCGCTACCCGCCTCTAGTTGTGGAGGTGCTCCCAGACTGGCCCACACACTTCCGTGAGCTCAAGAAGCAGCTCGGGCATGCGCCAAATGGACGCCCGTTCGGGAAGGGGGTCCGTTTTATTCCTAAATCCGAGCTCGAGTACCGTACAATACAACGGTACCTATACGGTTTGGAGTCAAAAGAGAAGATCTCCTGGTACTCGTACTCCCTTCCCGCTGAAATCAGCCTCAAGGTTGCCATCAGAGGCCTGCCTGTGAACACGCCGCCTGAAGAAATCGAGCGGGAACTCACTGAGCTCGGGTATGTGACTGAGCACGTGCGCCCCATCCGACCTCGACAGGGCCGCCCCGGCTGCCTGTATTTCGCGCAGCTAAGGCGCACCCCCAATCTTACGCCGGGTATTTACGAAGTGACGGAACTCCTTTGTATGCCCGGCGTTAAGATCGAAAACTGGCGCGGGAAGAAGGGTCCCGCCCAATGTCATCGCTGCCAACAATTTAGGCACTCTTCTCACAACTGCCACAGGCCGATATCCTGTGTGCGTTGTGGAGAAGCCCACGCTGCACGAGACTGCCAGCGCCCCCTGGAGGACCCGCCCACATGCGCAAACTGTGGCGGTGCCCACACCGCGAACAACGCCTCCTGTCCGGTGTTTAAGCGCGAGATCCGGAACAAGAAGGCCGGCACCGTCGCTCGCACCGCCACAACCTCGCGCCCTAAGCCAACCACGGTCGAGGACGGAAACGCCCCCGGCTCACTCATGGCCGCCGCCAACGCGCCGCAGGAGCGCGCGCGTCGCAAGAAGCGACGCAAGAAAAATAGAAAGGCCCAGACGCAGCAGCGGGCTCAGCCGGCTGCCGCGCCATTGAATGACGTCCAGAAATCCGCCGTGGTCGCTGCCCCACTTGAGGGGACGAAGGCGAAGCGGACGGCCCAGCCAACGCCGGCACCTCCACCGGTCAAGGCAAATCTGGACCCCAGACATTCTGCCATCAGCATTCTGCAGCAAGTTCTGGTGGCCCTTCAGGAGCAGCGGGACCCTATACCGCTGATCTACAAGTGCCTTGCCGATCTATACCAGTCTGGATCCGCGTAGACTGAAAATCCTGTTCTGGAACGCCGACGGGATGTCACCAGAGAAGACCAGGCTATTGAAACTGCTGCTAGCTCAGCGGCAAGTGGATATAGCCCTGCTTAACGATACTCACCTCAGACCAGTAGACAAGTGGAAGATGAGCGGATACCATGTCTACCGGGAGGATCAATGCTCGCCGGCAGGGACTGCTTACAGGGGTTTAGCAGTCCTGGTCAAGAGGAGAGTAGTCCACCAAGTGCTGCCAGTACCACCACTGCAATCCGCGTATGCCCTCGGTGTAGAGATCTGCACTGGAAGCCAGCCCACCCGTGTGTACGCATTCTACAAGCCGCCACAACACCGCCTCGCAGTGGCCGACATTCACTCACTGCTGGACTCGCCGCTGCCTACCATCGTTGCTGGCGACTTTAACGCAAAGCACACGGCGTGAAACTCCAACATTATCTGTCCGGACGGCCGCCGCCTTCTGGATGACGCAGACGAGTACGGATATGAAGTCCTAGGACCAGAGGTCCCGACACACTATCCATACTATGCAGCCCACACACCGGACGTTATAGACATAGCCGTCACCCGCGGCATAGACACGGCCGTGCATCTCGACGTCCTGGACGACCACCTCATATCAGACCACCAGCCCGTGTGTCTGACTCTGGACGACATCCTGCAGACGATTCGGCTGCCTCCGCGATCACGCCAAGACTGGCGGGTCTTTGCCGAGTATATGGCCGAGCACTCGCCCTCCCTCCCCGTGGAGACACCCGCTGACGTCGAGCAGCTTGCGACGGACCTTAGCACGACTCTAGAGTCCGCGCTTCGAGAGTCGAAGCTTGACGCCGCGACTGCAAGGAGGCCTTCCCAGCTCCCCGCCTTCATCCTGGCGTTGATCGAGAAGAAGAGGAAACTGCGCCGGCAATGGCAGCGCTCCCGATGCCCGACCATGAAGTCCCAGCTCAACGCTCTGGCTGCGAAGATCTCTGCCGCGTTGGCAACAAACGCGGTGGAGTCCTGGCAACGCACCATTGAGCGAGCCGGTGAGGACTGGTCGGGTATACATCGCTTATGCCGCCAACTCTCCGGGAAGCCATCTCCGATTAGGCCCTTGCTGGCCGGTGACGGAACCCCACGTTACCGTGCCGAAGACCGAGCGGAGATGTTCGCCGACTTCCTGGAGTCACAGTTCCAGCCGAATCCTGCCCACAACGTGCAGCACGTAGCAGAGGTCGAAAGGAATCTTGAAGAATACTTCGAGCGACCGATGGCCCCGACAGAGGATCCTATCGTTGTCTCCCCTGGCCAAGTACAGCGGATGATTCGCCGAATGCCCCTAAGAAAAGCCCCCGGGCCCGATCGGGTGACCAGTGAAGCTCTTCGCCACTTACCTCCGCGAGCAATCGCGACGCTGGCGCGCCTTTTCAACGGGATTCTCCGGACCGGACACTTTCCCACTGCATGGCGGCTAGGCAGAGTTATCATGCTGCCCAAGCCGGGGAAGAACATCCTGCTGCCAGGAAGCTACCGCCCCATCACGCTCCTCTCGATGACATCGAAGCTCTTCGAGAAACTGCTACTGCTGCATATTACGCCACACCTTCAGCTACGCGACGAACAGTTCGGCTTTCGTGCCGAACACTCCACTTCGCACCAGCTCGCGAGGGTACTGCACGACATCGCGGTGGCTCGCAACAAGCGCGAGCGCGTCGTCGCAGTATTCCTCGACATGGAGAAGGCGTTCGAACGCGTGTGGCACGCCGGCCTGCTGTACAAGCTGTCCACATCCACTACTCCCCGTCGAGTAGTTAGGATCGTGGCCACCTTCCTGCAAGACAGACGTTTCCAAGTGGCGGTTGAAAGCGCCCTGTCTACAGAGCGGCCCATTCGCGCCGGTGTGCCCCAGGGAAGTTGCTTGTCTCCAGTGTGCTACTCATGGTACACGGACGACATCCCCGTCACCGACGGCGTTAAGCTCGCGCTGTACGCCGACGACGCCGCCTACATCGCGACATCGATGAACGGTGCCCACGCGGTGAAGAAGATGCAGCGCACTCTAGACGCACTTCCCTGTTGGCTGAAGGATTGGAGACTGACGGTCAACGTGGCGAAGACTCAGGCGATCTCCATGGGAAGCGTGGCCCTGCCACAGCTGAAGCTCATGGGGGCGAACATCGAGTGGTCCGCGACGGTGAAGTACCTCGGCGTGACCATCGACCGCGCCCTCTCCATGAAGCCCCATGTCAACAACGTGGTTGTCCAGGCGCGCGCCGCGCGCGCCCTTCTGCGGCCCGTCCAATCGTCTCGACTGCCGCTCCGCGCGAAGCTCGGCGTGTACAAGGCGTACATCCGCAGCCGACTTACCTACGCTGCCCCGGCCTGGTTCGCTCTCACTTCTGAGACGAACCGCCGCCGACTGCGTGCGCAGCAATCGCTTGCGCTACGCACCATCACTAACGCCCCTCGCTTCGTGCGGAACGAGACGATCTCCAGGGACCTGCGCGTCGATAGCCTGGATGACTTCGTGAGACGCCTGAGCACCGGCCTGTTCGAGCGCGCCGACAGATCGCACGCTCGCCATTTGCGTGAGCTTGCGCCGTACCATCGGCGACCGCCGGACCGAAAAGGCCTGCCGCGAGACCTCGTCTCCGCGGCAACCTCCCCCGGACCTTCATCTACGCCCTCTCTTGTGCTGGTTGATGGGCGCTCCCCAGGAACGCTTTCCTCGGGAGCTCGACCTCGCCAAGCGCAGGAGGGAAACACCTCCCGTGACCAGAGCGCCGCTAGTACGTTGTTCGCTCGCGAGTCTTCTTCTTTGCGGGCTGGACCTCGCTAGCTGCGCCACCCACCGGACTTGACGATCCGTACAGACCAGCGGCCCCACCAGGGCCCAACCCAGTGACCCGCCTGTAGTAGCAGGCGGCGAGAGATACCACCAAGACAGGAAAAGCCTGGTACATGGTCACCCCGAGACCCCCGCAGGGGTCTACGAGAAGAACCTTTCATCTCATTCGGGACATTTGCTTGCCGGACACCGTGCAGTGAGGTTGTTGGTTTGCGAAGAGGGTATTTGACTAAAAAATCTAATTAGTCCGTCAGTTAGATTATCGAAAAATATTGGACACGTATATTTTCTTTAGTCACGTAAACAAAAAATGAAGACTACAAACTTCGCTGAAAACTCGTGTGACGTCACTTGCCAGTACACTTTTTACTGGCAAGTGACGTTACAAGCCCCCACTCTTAGACGTTTCTCCATTTTTAATGCGTTTTATCTTCGTAATTTTTTACTGATTTGATAAAACAAAAAATACGTGTCCAATATTTTTTGATAATCTAACTGATGGACTAATTCGATTTTTTTAGTCAAATACCCTAATTGCTGATTTTGTTTGTGGTTTTGTTAAATGGAGTCTTGGTGATTAAATTGGTTAAAATTGTTAAAATTTAAAGTAAATTGATCGTGCACCCTGATATTTGTTTTTTTCAATTGAATTCCACTTTTGACGCTAAAATCAGAAGTGGGATTCACCTGTGCTCACAAATTAATTTTTGTTTTTGTTTTATTTAATTTTCTATTCTACCTCCATTTTACAAATCATTTTGTGTTTGAATGTTTCTTGTGTAAAATTCCAGATCGCAACGACACAACTATAAGCCTCGTTCGCGATCTCGCGGGGATAGGTGTCGCTCAGATAGGTATCGTTCGCGGTCTCGTAGCTATCGCCATCGCTCACGTTCGCGCAATCGTGCACATCGGTCACGATCTGGTCGTGTATACCATAAACGCCGTTCGCGCGACAGTCGCAGTGAGTCTGGCAGTGTTAAATACCGACTACGTTCACGTAGCAACGACAAATATTGTTCCGTGTCTCGTGGCAGTAGGCATAGATCATGTTTGCGTCATGATCGCTCTCAGAAACGGTCTCGCCGTGATAGCGCTGTATCGGTTAGTCCGAAACGTCGCGAGGACTCCGTAAAGATAGCGTTAGGTACGATAATGTCGCGCTTAAACGCAACCTGCTTGTCCCAGCACGTCTCAAAGCGATAGTGCAGTAGGTCCAGCAACTCAAGTGCTCGTTGACGCACTGCAGAGTATCACAGAAGTATTATGTTTAAAATTTCGATCCGGCAATTAACAGCTTTGAGGTGTGGTGCGATGAAGTGGAACGGGCTCGGTTAGCTTGTTAGCTAACCGAGCCCGTTCCACCTCATCGCCCCACACCCAACTCGCTGGGGAGATTCGGAGTGTTTGTTGCGAGTGGCGCATTGTCTTATAAGAGACGCCAAGACCCGGTTGAATGAGTGGGTCAGTGATGACCGCTCTTGGTCGCATTTAATAAAAGAGTTTAGATCACTTTGTCCGCAAAAGACGGATTACACCGAGATACTTCGTGATACGTCGTCCTCCGATAAGTACCTTACTTACGCGGAATACGCGTGGCGCTCGTTGCTACGGATGCAGATAGTGCAGGGTCTGAGCAGCGACCTGAGAGTACTTATCGTTATACGCGGCATAAGAGACGTTCAGGTGCGGGCAGCGGCGGCCAATGCTAACCTAACTATAGATAACTTGGTCTCCTTTTTGGCAACATATGCGAAACCTGCTCGCGTCAAGCACGATTCTCATACGTCGTTTAAGGTCAGGCAAGAAACGTAACAACGATAAGTCAAAATGTTACGGTTGTGGCCAAGTTGGCCATACAAAGAATAATTGCAGAAATCGCAACATTCCTAAATCGTTTGTGTGTACTTTCTGTAAAAAGAATGTGCATAAGGAAATCGATTGTTTCGCTAAGTCCCGATCGGAAAACCGAAATAGGGACCAACGCAAGGTTAATCTCTCTGGCGAATTTTCGAATAGTACCGTAAAGGGGGACGTGAGTACCGCGGTGATACAGGGAATACCGGTAGACTTTTTAATCGATACAGGTGCTTTGACTGTATCCCTTCTGTCATGTTGCGTGCTGAAAGGCATTAGTGACACCGAGATTCTCGCTCGGGAATACATTAGTCTGACTGTAGAGATTCGCGACATCTCGCTGGACGTAGACTTTTTTAACGTTCCCGCGTCTTGCATGAACACGTCCTTTATTATCGATGTTCTTAATCACGATGGAGTGATGTATGTTCGTACGAAAGACGAGTCTTATCTCATGCATAAACCAAGCACGGTAGTAAATTCGGTTCAGACGATCGAACTTAATAAAGTGAATTATTTATTAGCTCTTTAATGACGGTAATAAACGAGTTCTCTCCCTTTTTTTATCCGGAACTGCTAATACAACAGTGTCAACCGGGTCGATGACTATTAATCTAACGAGTGAAACTCCTGTAGCTTACCATCCTTACCGATTTTCGCATCAAGAAAACTGAAAGTACGCGAGATAGTACATGACCTTTTAGACAAAGGCATCATTAGGGAGTCGAGTTCAGAGTACGCGAGCCCGATCATTTTGGTTAAAAAGAAGGACGGTTCCGATAGAATGTGTGTTGACTTTCGCGCTTAATCGCATCACAGTTAAAGACAGATACCCACTTTCGTTGATCGTTGACCAGATTGATCGTCTCGGAATGGCTAAATTCTTCACTAGCCTTGATATGGCATCTGGTTTCCTCCAGATTCCAATCGATGAAGCGTCTATCCATAAAACGGGATTCATAACACCAGAGGGGCATTACGAGTTTTTGAAGATGCCTTTCGGTCTGTGCATCTCCCCGCTGGTTTATCAACGGATTATCAACAACACGTTGCGGAGATTTATCGATAATCGCTGGTAATGTCAAGACATTAGACTTACACCAAGGTGTGATACACCAAGGTGTATATCGATGATATCTTAATCCTTAGCCAGACCATCAGTGAGGATACCGCGTTGTTACGGGAAGTTCTCAAAACCCTTACTGATGCAGGATTTTCTATAAATCTCCAGACGTGCTGTTTTCTGAGCACTGAGGTTGAATACTTGGGGTGGATAGTAAGCCATGGTCAGGTTAGGCCGAGCCCCAAGAATATTGAGGCTTTAATAAACACCCCGACCCCGACGAATGTCAGGCAAGTACGCTAACTTTTGGGGCTTGCTAGATACTTCCGTCGGTATATAAAGGACTATGCAACGAAGACTGCTGGTATCTCACGACTTACTAAAAAGACGTCAAATTTGAATGGGGTCCCGAGCAGGACCAGGTCCGGCAGTACATCATTGAACAACTTACGAACGAACCGATACTTGCAATCTTCGATCCAAGTCTTCCTACCGAACTTCATACCGATGCAAGCAGCGCTGGCTACGGAGCCGTGCTGATGCAGACTCATGGTGACGGAGGGAAACGAGTGGTTGCATATTTCAGCAAGGTTACTCAGGGCGCTGTAAGCAAATACCACTCTTACGAGTTGGAAACCTTGGCGGTCGTCAAGGCATTGCAAAATTTTAGACATTACCTCATTGGCATATCGTTCAAAATTGTAACTGATTGCAACGCGTTAAAGGCCACCGAACGCAAAATAGATTTGCTTCCTCGGGTGGCGCGCTGGTGGATTTTCATGCAAGACTTTAATTTCACCATTGAATATCGAAAGGGCGTGATGACGGGTCACGCAGACTTTATGAGCAGGAATCCAGCGTCCAGCGTAACCCGCCAGTCCTGCGATCCGTGGAAGTCAATCAAATTAATAGACCTGTTGATTGGGCTCAAGTAGCTCAGTCTACTGACAGCGAGAGTCAGTACTTGCTACAGAAGCTGAGAGATGGTCAGTCAGACTCGAGTCGATATTCAACAAGAAAGACGTTCTCTATTACCGATATTCCCCTGTCGGTGAGGAACAGCGGTTACTATGTTTCGTCCCTAAAGGGTATCGTATCAGTTTGCTCCATATCGTCCATGATGATCATGACCACGTTAGGGCCGACAAAACATTAGACTTTATTCTCAGACATTTTTGGTTTCCGGGCCTTAAGCCGTTTGTTCGGAAGTATACTTCCCACTGCCTGACTTGTATCTCAAAGAAGCGAGTTTCTAGAGCCCCTTGCCAACCCATTTCATCTTGGGAAAAACCTGACGTGCCCTTTAGCACAGTGCATGTTGACGTGCTAGGCCCATTGCCAGAATCGAATGGCTACAAATTTGTGTTTGTACTGGTAGACTCTTTTACCTAGTACTGGTTGCTATATCCTTTGCAAAAGCAAGATGCTAATAAATTGAAAGGCGTTTTCAACAGCGCCATCTCACTATTCGGTACCCCGAAAATGTTAGTTTGCGACCGTGGCCGCATGTTTGAGGCTTCCACTTTCACCAATTGAATTTCTGAGCTTGGTTGTGATATTCACTACATCACCCCTGACATGCACCATGCTAACGGCCAGGCGGAGCGTTATATACGGACAATCCTTAACATGCTCCGAGTCGAGAGTTATAAGAATACCTCATGTTGGTCAGATTCTCTGAATAAATTTCAGTTAGTTCTTAACGTTACAAAGCAAAAGACTACACAGCACTCTGCCTTATATTTACTAATTGGTACTCATGCGACCACTCCTGCTATCCATGCGCTAGACCGTGAAGTCGCTGTGGAGAGTTCAAGCCTCAACGTCGAGGCAACGAGGGAGCTTGGCAGGAGTCGTGCAAGAAATCTTCTAAAGCTGAATCAAGACCAGCAAGACGCCCGCGTGAATCATCAGCGAAACCCTCCCAAAGTATTACATGTGGGCGACCAAGCCTTCGTGATAAAGTATTCACAGTCTACGGCAAGCTTGATGCAGGCATGAGAGGACCGTATCGTGTCACGAAAGCTTTGCGCAACGACCGATATGAGCTGAAATTACTCAGTGATGCACGTGGAATGACCACGCAGACGGCGGCGCAGTTTATGGTGCCGTAGAAGGGAGAGTGGTGCCCCGAGAGTTGTTCCGCATTCTTCGAGAGTAAGTTTGTGAATTAATTATGTCTGTTTCGTGTGTTACAGTTACGTGGTTACTGATGACGTGTGCCTGTGCGTGACTGTGTGTGCGTAAAGGCTCTGATACACTTGAGCATTCACTTGTAACAGAACAGCGAGCATTCGCCGGTTTTTTGTTTTGGCGAACCGAACAACGAACAGAGCCGAACATATAGTCAAACATCGCTACGAACATTTTCACGAGCATTCTAGCGAATGCTCGCGATGATGCTCGCCGAAACATTGTCACAAGTCACAAAGATGTCAGATCTGACAGTGGCGTGTGCTACATCATAGACTAATATCAGAGAGGTTGGACTAGGATAAGGTTATATTTCTTTGACCAATATATTATAACTGGAAATGCTACATTTTTATTTATCGGTTATTTTAATAAAAAGAGAAGGAAAAGTAAAAGTCGGTGGCAAGCCAATCTGTTTCGACTTAGAAATGGAAGTGGAGATCTACAATTAGTAGCAGAATTAAAACAAGAAGAAATAAACGGACACTGTAGAAATTTTCTGTTATGTCATCAAGGGATTTCGACTATTTGTTAAACATGATTGGTCCTAAAATATAAGATCAAGGCAGCGATAGCCGAGTGGATATACCAACAGACTGCCATGCAGAGGGTATCGGGTTCGAATCCACGGCGCGCACCAATGACTTTTCGGAGTTATGTGCGTATTGAATTGTTAATTATCGCTTGTCCCGTGCCTCGGAGAGCACGTTGAACCGTCGGTCCCGGTTGTCATGAAGATCTTTGACAGTCGTTACAGGGCGTCAGTACCTTCTAAATAAACTGACACTAGTCTAAACCTTGGAATATCGCTATCCCTTCGGGTTGCAGAGGTCAGACAGGCAGTAGCAGTGGAAAAGCTAATATTCAGCCAAATCCGATTAGACTAGAAAGCGGACCCCAGATTGAAACTGGGATAACGCTAAGAGGATGAGTATGATGAGATTGGTCCTAAAATAGCCAAACAGGACACAAGGTTTAGACCTGCAATCACGAACAGAAAGGTTAGCAGTAACTCTCCGTTTTTTTTGCTACGGGAGATAGTTATGTAAGCTTACAGTATCTTTTTAAAATGTCAAGACATGCCATTGGATACATATAATACCAGAAGTATGTAAAGCAATATCTGAGTTATTGGAAGAAAACATCGAAGTGAGTGCAAATAGTTTATTTTCATAAAAGTAAAGGCTCAATGTGACTTTGCTTGAGCCCTATTTCGAATTATTTCTCTTGACGAAACACATAAGCAAGGTACTACAACCGTTAGTAGGCAAGACACACTCTTTCGTGAAGGACTCTCGCCACTTTATAGAAATTATCAAGAGCATGAAAAAGGAACCAGACTAGGTGATGGTGAGTTTTGATGTTGAGTCACTAGTCAAGAAAGTTCCTTTTCAAGATTGCTTTGAGGTCGTACAGAGGAATTAAGGGGAAAACGGTCTGTCTGATGAATACACAGTTCTACTTAAGAATTGCTTGGATGGTAACTACTTCTTATATTGTGGACAACACTACCTCCAGATAGTAGTACCAGTAATGGCCAACATCTCGATGGAGCACTTCGAAGAATCCATAGACATGCAGGCATCAAATGTGAAGCTATGGAAGAGGTATGTTGACGATATCTTCTGCATCATGAAGGGGAACCAGCAAGACGTGGAACAATTTGCAGACAAATTGAACTCCATACATCCAAACATCCGATTCACATACGAAATGGAGGTAGACGGATCGTTACCCTTCCTCGACATTAAAGTGACAGTGAGAGATAATGGTACCCGTGGACACACTGTATTTAGGAAACCAACACACACCGACAGGTATGTTAACGCGAACTTGCACCACCATCTGCGGCATTTGGATTCCGTCGTGTCCTCGTTAGTGAACAGAGCGTATGACCTGTGTGACCCTGAACAGTTAAATAGTGAGCTGTCACATGTTCAGTAGGTACTTAGGCGCAATGGATACAAGCGGAGCGCTGGAGCAGTGAACTCCCAAAATTATAAAATATATGTATATAAACTTTTTCTATAAACATGCTCAATATTTTAATACACACCTAGTCTCTTTTCTATAATGCATATCTACAAACAATTATTTGACTACAAAACTGTTTATCATAATTTTGTCAACACTCTTGAAACATACATAGGTATTTTTGTTGAGTGGAGCGCTCATAACAGCGCTCTTCGTTGACGAAAGCATAGTACAACGCTTAATACTGAAATGTAATGAGTGCGAAAGAGAGTGCGTTCTATGCGCTGGGCGCGTGAGACAAAAGATTTGTATGAGAAATAAGGCAAATACGGAGCGCTGCTCCTGGCTAGCTTGACGAGGTGTGCATGCGCGAATATATTACCCGACTAAATGATATGACCATTTGTCACGAAGAAAAATTAAAACGTATGCGAAGTTTTTTTTTAATAGTGTTTTGCCGGTATCATTTGAATGTAAACAAAAGCAAAACATTTCTCTGCAAGTGCGTTGGTAATTAGAAAAGAATTGGTGTTTAAAATATTATTAATTGTATGTGATTGTGTGTATATGTTTAAGAAAGACAGTTAAATTGTGTAACTAATATGGAATATAACAGCGTAAACTTTATAAACGGAAGGATGAAAGAAGAAATACGAAAGGTGTGTATTGTGCGAGAATGAATGGAAATGTCGGTAAGGGACGCCCTAGGCAGACGTACGCCGATCAAATAGGTGACGTACCTACTCTACTAAAAATGGGCCAAATTAAAAGTACCCATAACCGGCGAGCATGTATGATGAGGTTAATGAATGTCGAGGAAGCGAAAGAGGTATGTTTGAACCGAAGCATTTGGCGTTCCATAGTCTCTGCCTACCCCAATGGGAGACAGGCATGACGATATATATAGATAGTTAGAACTTTATAAAAAACTGTGAAAAAACTATAAAAAAAGATCAATATGATAAAACGCTTTGGTTATGTGGTAGCGAAAATGCGAAGGAAGTAAGAAGCCGTTTTCTTTTCCGTGTAGGTATTTTGTTTAGTGGCGCTGGAGTTGATACTGCGTGGACGGTTCAGGTAGGTATCGATGATTTAGCACATCTTACTGTTAATTGTAAAAGCATTCACAAAATAAATTGTAAGCAGTTTCATTTTCTTTTTTAGTGAACACCCAATATAATCTTTCACGAGCCGCCTCTGCGTCTGAGGAGGAAAGATCGTAGACCTGAAGTAAGTAGAGTGCCGGCGAACATGCCATATCTAAAGGGAGTGACGGACAAGGTTGGAACAGAACTCAAGAAATACTCCATCAAGACTGTATACTGTCCGCTCTCTAAGATTGCACTCAATCCGCGTACCCCAAAGGATGTCATTCCTCTCCAAACACCTGGCGTCTACAAAGTCGATTGCAGCTGTGGTGTTCATATGTCGGGCAGACTAAGCGTACAATCGCTAAAAGAGTGAAGGAACATATCGCAGCTGTAAAACACCGACATATTAACAAGTCGGCGATAGCTGAGCATTTGTTGGAGCCTGGACCAAACCACTGGATAGAAATGCATCAACCAAAAGTCCTATCCACCGGTCGTCACTATTACTCCAGGATAGTACGTGAAGCGGTAGAAATTAAGAAACATAACAATTTCAACCGGGAGGATGGATATAGATTATCGACTACTTGGAATCCAGTCATCAGCAAGTGTAGACAGCTGCCGCAGTGATAAATCTCAACAGTGTGTAGACGTCATTAGTGTAGTGTGTCGGAGTACCGACATTGCGAACTTAAATAAAGACCAAGTGAGGGTAGATGTCGAAACCCGCACTTCCACAAGACGGCGCTGAGCTCTCATCAGTCTCTCCGCGACCACGCTCGGTGCAAGACGAGTGAAACGTCAGAACCAGATAGGAATTTATACCTTAAATAAGTTAATTGTATGCGATTGAGACCCGCTAATTTATTTTGTTTGATCTGAGGATTTATCAACATTCTACCTATATTCTATCGATATTCATTCTGAGAAAGCCCATCACTAACCAACTTAAAGTTAGTGACAACCTGTGACAATCTATGTATCTCAACGATTGTTCCCAATTAGGGCCGGAATACATACCTACGGCAAACAGCATGCGAGCCGATACGCGCGAACGCGACGACGCGCTTCCGTGCGTATGTACGAATAGTCAAATCGTCTTGCTTATGGTGGCGTTGTGGGTCGGTTGGTTTGGTTCCCTTAAAAAATGGTTGAGCTAAGCTATGGCTGAGTCACACGTCATACTCGTGAACGGGTGCCGTCCGCTGGGACTGGTCGGCACTGAACTGTTGTCACAATTCTATCTATATTATTTTAACTTATGTCTACGATACTGTAATGTAGGCTTCTCACATTGTTCTCATAATTATATTTTCATCTTATTTTATATATTTTTTATAATTAGCAATTTTTGTCTAGACTTTAAAAGAGACTATGACCTCTGAGTTTATTTCGGATGTTTCTTTTCAGGGCAGTCAGATAGGAAACACCGGCCTATTCTAGCTTAATTAAAAAAAAAGTATGACTTTGTTTAAGTGTTTGTAATGAACCTATGAACAAATAAATGATTTGAATTTGACTTTGACAGTGGAGAAAAGCTCTTTATTCACTTCGCCTTATGTGCGTGGACCTAATTCAGACCGTCTGTTTGGCCACTCCGGTTGTTTAACTGGTCTGGCGACTGGTGGCAGTGACGGTACAATGTGTGTAACTTTACAGACGTACTTGAAAAACGCCTAAACGGCCGGATCGGACGTAGCGTGAACGACTAGCCGGTGAGACAATTTTGCCAACAACCAGAAACCACAAATAAAAACTTCTCTAGACACAGCTGTTGAAATTACCACTAAAGAAAACACATAAGAAAAACGTTTTAAGATATAAGGGTTGCCCCATCCATTGGCATAACATGATGATGATGATGATGACACTTATTATTTGTTTCTCTTTCACGGCTATTCTAAAAACGTTTGATTTTATAATATTACCCGGCTCTTTGGCAGGCATACACGGAGACATGGGTCCAACGCTAAACTCGCAAACTCTAAAAGGCCAGAAACCTTTTAGATTTTGCGGGAAATAAACAAATATAGATAAATCCACGTATTAATCAATTTAATTCGCAATCGTCGATATTTATACGTGGTTTTACACGTAGCTTATTAAAATACATATAAATTATATAGGCAGCGTCATGAAAATTCAAGAAAAAACGGAACGTAGCTGCGTGCGAACACCTCGTTGTACAAACAGCGTTACACTTAGGGTTGTCATCCATACTTTATAATAACGTATTCTACTTTCTTTATGAAAATTATACTTTATACTTTTCAATACAAATAAACTATAAGATAATACTTTATTTCCAACGTTTACTGTGATGCCTAGACCAAAAACAAATTATGGATTCTTATCTATTTAACGTTACACATAAGTTGAAACGGATAATAGAAACTATTTAGACTTAAAGAGATCCAAAAAAAATTCACTAATGATGATAATGAATTTTCAGTAAAAAAATACTGAAAAAAGTGCTGCTAGCTGTGAGACTTCAACGAGAAGCGCCGGGACTACTCACTAAAATCATCATGGTATGGTGTTCCTCTATCCGATACCATTAAATCGCGGGGCCACGGGAACTGCGTTAGCATTACCTACTTCCACGAGCATACAGCACACAAAAATACGTTCTTAAGACAATATAAACATACAATGTGAAAATATTTTTTCTTCCAAATACTTTATTTTTGTCCTATACAAACTATTTTATACTTGATTTTTGGCAAAATAAGTTGGCAACCCTAGTTACAATGACAGGGGCGCGACGACAGAACAATGACAGAAGCTCGGTTCGGCGAAAAGCTCGTAACGAATTTACTGTCCATTCGCGAGAATGCTCGCCAGAACGTTCGTAAGAATGCTCGCTGAAAACACACTCGTTTGTTTTTCTGTCTTGTAACATTCGCGAGAATGCTCATTACAGGTAAATGCTCAAGTGTATCAGCGCCTTAAGGCGCAGTAGCAAGCATCGTTTTGGGAGTGCAGTTTGTGCGCTCGGTGACACACATGGGCCCAAGCCGGAGTTGTTGGGTTTGGTCGATCGATCACCTCGGGAGTCCTTAGACATCAGGATGGCTAACCTACCCCGTTTCCCCCATAACGATGGCTTCGCTACTCGTAGGAATCGATCAGACCTGGCTCTCTGAACGGCTGGGACATGGACACCGAGCATATGGCCCGGCTGCAGCAGCTGTTGTTTGTTTTGACGTGCGGTGCACTCCTGGTTCTTGGGTCATGCGAGCTGGTCTTAAGGTATGTGGGTGACAGGCAAAGGTCTTCCCCTTGAAAATACCTTCTGCACTGGCGGCGCAGTCTGAGAGTGTACTCGCTGGTGAGGATCCGTTTTTATCGAAATGCCTCTGGACGTCATTGTTGTGGTACCAGACGCATGGGCAAAATATTAGTGTTTAACAGATTCTGACGATGATGACGAGGCCTGTCCTGAGCAAATGCCCGGCCCCTATCCGCACGTCCAGCTGAAGACGTCGAAGAGTACGCCGAGGGCGCACGGTCAGGAGAGGCCGTGTTAGCAGAATCATAATTGTTTACTTCGCTTTTTGTGACGTCACACGCCAAACTCTATAAAAGCAGCCGAGCTCGGGTATTCGGGACATTTGCTTGTCGGATACCGTGCAGTGAGGTTCTTGGTTTGTGACGTTGGAATCTGTGGTAAGCGTTATAATTGTCATTTTTACACGACTGCCCAAAAAAAGGAGTGTAATGTTTTCAGGATTCATGTATGTTTGTATGTATGTGAGTTTCTTTATTCCACTATAACTTCTAAATGCCTGGACTGATTATGATGTATGGGGTATCATTAGAATCCTTACATCACCCCGAGTATTACTGGATATATATTTTTGAAAAAGTCAACAGGGCAGTCGTGTTTTTTAATTTTTTTATTATGTAATATTATTATACTTATTGGTGCTGATTTTGTTAGTGTTTTTGTTAAATGGAGTCTTGGTGATTAAATTGGTTAAAATTGTAATTTAAAGTAAATTGATCGTTCATCCTGTTTTTTTTTTTATTGAATTCCACTTTTGACGCTAAAAATATTTATTAGCTAAAACTAGTTTAGGGATTTCAGTAATTAAAATATATTTTCTTTTTTTCATCAAGTCACAAATAATCAACTTCATAGAGCAACCATCTTGTCTCATACACATTGAAATACGTACAATCAGCTACATAAGTCCATATACATTTACGTGATTTTGGTTGGTCACATCGTCCCAACTAACTATTATTCTTAATGTCTTGAAGCATTTTGATACAAAGAAACTAGCCTAAATCAAAATGTACAAATTAGGAATAATATCCGAGGATCTTTAATGCATAAAAGACATAAAAACATTTACAGGTGTGTAGCAAATTTTGTAGTTGACTGTCCTTATGTATCAATGCGTGGTTAACAGAGCAGGTGTTATCAACCCTTTTCTATATCAAAACTTTGAATGTATGCACACTTGTACAGTCCGAAGTCTCAAGACTTTTTTTAAAAGAAGAGGGTTTATCTCTCCTTTTATGGCGTGCCAACATCGAACGCGTAGTGCAGCAAAGATGATGTAGTTGTGAAGTAACTATGTTATCAATTGTGCCATCCGAGCACTTGAAATGTCTATATCTCTCTTCTTATTATATTAGAGCTTTCCTTTCTGGACCTCACTCGCTCCAACAAACTCCAAAAAGCAGGTTTAGTGTTTGCGTCACTAAGGGCGCCCTCATATTGGGCGTGCGCGGTCCTCGAGCGGGCGCCCGGCGTGCGCTCGATGTTCGCTTTGTAGTACTACGTGAACGCAGAGTGCACGCCGGTTGCCAGCTCGAGGACCAATGTGAGGGAGGCCTTACACTCTCGACAAATGCAAGTATGAGAGAGTTTTCAGAGAAATAACATACCAAAAATATTTATACCATTTATTTTATAACAAATTTACAGATATCAAAATTAGAAGTTATAAGTAGATCTAGTCTTTAGTAGTTCTTTCACTATGTTAAGTGTCTTATCTGGTTAATATCAATTCATTGGTTTGCTAGTTTTTGGAGGTATTAAACCGGATGCAGTGAAAGCGCGCGAGTGGCCCACTCATTGAGTATTCGCCAGATCTGGGCACACCCATATAATATGCTAAAAGCCATTTGTAGGAACCAACCTTAGATTACTGATAAAGAGCCTTTTCGCCAATGACACAATATATTTCTATATTTACATGTAGTTATTTTGATGTCGATATGAAAAGTGAAAAATAGTGTAGTCATCACAATAATTTGCAGCTACGATATACCACATGCAAGGGTATTGATAATATTTGTAGTGGACATCTAGTTTAGGTAATATTTACAGAAAAGTAAGCATACTATCCGTGTGGTGACGGATTAAGAATACGGAATGTCACCACCCCATATCATCTCATGGGTGTTGTAAGAGTCGACAGAGGCAGCATATTATGCAGAGAACAGCACTGCAAGAGAAGGAAAACTTGATACAAGCCCTATACCAACCCGTTTGGCCAGCGTGGTGTAGTAGGCCAATTCTTCTTTTCATAGGAGAGGCCTAGTCCAGCAGTGGTCTGTTAAAGGCTGATGATGTGAGTAGTATTCTAATTTTACAGTAAAATGACTCATCTCTAATAACATTGCTACGAGTGATGGAGATACAACCATAGATTCTTAATTAAAAACTTAATGCTAAGTACTACTACATGACCAGAAGGTGTTATTATTTTATTTTACGTAAATAGAATCCTTCAGGTGTCGAAAAGGGTTCTCTCGGCCGATTGTTAATCGACCGATTGAATTTCGATGGTTAGTACGCAGCGATCTCACCTCGACTCAGAGGGCTTTGCAATTTTACTTTGCATATTATTCCTGGATGATTTCTATCATTAAGATTAAGATTTTCTATCATCTTTAATAGTCTCCATAAATAGAACATCATACCTATTCGCAACATTCAGGTTGGAATATGTATAAGCAGGAAAGATTAGTGGTATCGATTTGAATGCTTCAACAATTTTTTTCAGTTGTATGAGGTCAGTATAGAAAATAAGCATTTTATGCCAAGTTGCCAAAGCTAATATCTATCACAGGAGGCTAAAGTTGCTTCCAAAAGAGTCTTAACCATTGTAAGCCTGACATTCCAGTTTCATTTTCACTGTAATATACATATGTACGCTTAAAGTACTCTTAACCCTGGCATTTCTCCAAATGGTTTCCTAATTGCGTAAGTTTGCTCAAATATATACTTATTCTTAACTTAAATGTAAGTATACTTAAAATATATTTACATGTACACATATTATTATCATAATATGTATTTACCTAAAGCCAGCTACACTGCGCTCGGCGTTCACTCTGTAGTACAAAGTGAACGCCGGACGCACGCTCGAGCAACGCGCATGCCCAATGTCAGGGAGGCCTTAAAGCTGCAAGCGTACACCAACCAATATGAGATATCTATATTTAAAAGTACTTTTGTATCGCTATACAAAAATATTCCTAAAATACACCCACCCGGCCTTTTAAATAGCCCAAGTTTAAAAACAATTTTAATTAAAATCGCGCTAATAACATCGTTCATAAACCTAATAAGAACGTACAATGGAGTTATATTTTTATTAAGAAGTTCATTTTGGCAGATAATTTATTATAGGTGGTTGTAATTCAATAGACCTTCCAATAATGTAATTAATCATATTATTAAGTTATTTTAAGCTAGGTCGATGGTCGCGGGCTCGATTCTTTGCTTCAAGATGTGTGTATTTGGTAGAAACAAATAAACCACGCTAGATTAAACTTAACTGATCTATAAGTTAGTGAATTGGATTCCGTGGTAGTGCTATACCAAAAAATGTAATAGAAAAATACTATAATTGTTTTCGATGTATTTTTCTGTTTCGGACAGTTTTTTAAGCAATAGGTATATGTAATGATTACTAATGATCCTTAAACGGACTCGCTTAAATATAGCAAAATAATTTATGTTCTTAAAAATTTAGCCTTGCTAATCATTATGTGAATTCTTACTTACAAACAACCTTGGGGTGGAGTTTGATCATCAACAAATTCAGAATTCAATATTTCATTAAAGTATCTATTTTTCTATTAAAAACGATAACTCCCTCACTAGGAATAAATCCTGTGTCACGAGGGACTTTACAAACATACAACACCAACGGACACAAAGCACACCCAGACTCGAAACAACATCTTGTGGATCACACAAAGTGTTGTGTCGTTGTTCGTAAACCGTACTTATATTTACAGACTAAGTAATATAAAATGGGTCGTACATACATTTCCACAGATCACAAACACTTTCAAATATAAGTAGGTACATATTTTAGTCCATGTGAAATTATTCTTGATATTCAAAACTACATATCTTTACTACCACTATTAATTACACTAGCTTACTTATACTTGATTTTTTATTTTGTCTAACTTGCTAAACAGTAATAGAAAATAGTGTTTATATACAGAGCTATCACATAAAGCTATGAAATTTGTATAAGAAGAACTTTTTTAAGTGAGATATGCATAATTTAATCGACAACAAATTATCCAAAATCCTATCAACTCAAATTTAAATAGATTATAATTTAGCATTTGTCATCTTCTATGTTGCGTACTGTCCAGCTCAATATCATTACGAAAAAGCTAATACTCAGTCAAATCAGGATGCAACTAGGATAATGATTGCAACTAGGAAGATGATTTTGAAATAAGTACAAACTGACCTTGTCATTCAAATCTCAATTGAAAATAAAAACATATAACTTTTTTATTTCAGTAGATTGAAAGGTTGCGAATCTCTGAAAGTGTGTTTACAAAGTTTATAGCTTCTTGTGACAAAGAATTCTAAACCAAGCAAAATCGCCCTGGTACCGAAAAAACATTTACATATTCCGTTCAATTTTTTGAAAAACCTTTGTATACGGGCTCTTCGCAGTTGTTTTCTCCAACGCAATAAGGGGCAGGGTCTTTAACAAAGTCCACTTTACTGACAAATGATATTCTCGATTCCCGTTTAACCGTAGAGTTGATACTTTGTAGTGTGGTCACGTCTCGGCAGATAGTGTGGTCTAAATTGATGCGAGAGTCCTGACGAGTGGGCACTTTTCGACAGAGCAGCGTCTCTTGGAATGCGACTCGGTACCTGAAAAGAAAAATGATTTTAAACCTCTTATTTATTTATACTAATATAATAAAAAGCAAGGCAGCGATAGCCTAGTGGAGTGACGGACAGACTGGGTCCTGACACAGAGGGTCTCGGGATATAATCCACGGCACACACCAATGACTTTTCGAAGTTAAGTGTGTATTCAATTGTTAATTATCGCTTGCTTAGCGATGAAGAAAACATCTTGAGGAAACCTGCATGTCTGAGAGTTCTCCAGAATGTTCTTGAAAGACATATGAGGTCTGCCAAGCCGCACTTGGCCAGCGTGGTGGACTACGGCCTTACCCTTCTTATAGTGAGAAGAGGGCCGTGCCCAGCAGTGGGACAGTATATATACAGGGCTGATGATGATGAATATAATAAAGATGAAGAACGTTTTTTTCTTTGAAGATGCTCATCTCTAGACTTTGTCTACACTATTTGTATTTGTGTTTTTACTGGTGTCATATAAAGAATTTTCTATCTATCTATCTATGGTGTCGTGTATTAAGAAGGTTCGTTTCCTATGCAAGCCAACACTTTGTGAGATTCACAAATAGCTGTGCATATTTTGCATTATAAGCCTGGGCATATTTTGATTCTATTAATCTAATTTTGAATAAATGCTGTGTCACGGGTATTGTCCTGAAAAATATGAAATTTGTAATTAAATTGCTAGACGGGTATAATTTTCTCTTTAATGTGATAGTCATATTCATGAGAAAAGATTCACGCTATGGCCTCTAGGAGTTGAAAAAAAGAGAAGTACGGGCGAGCGATGCGATACGTTGGTTCAATCGACGAGGTCGGCCTAGTGAAACCGCGAGGTACAACTAGTATAGCAATACGCCTAGAGTCCTGGTGATTGAAAGCAATTGATGTGTAATTAATTGATATGTAAGCAATTGATTAATTTGCTAATCGGCCAATATGGTGCTATGTATGTATATAGATACGTTTATCAATTATGGAGATTGTAAACTCTGATTACCACTGAAGTAGTACGCAGAGTTTCAGTCGCACATCGAAATCGCACGCATTCCGAACATATTTGCTTTTTAGGGTTCCGTACCTAAAAGATAAAAAACGGGGCCCTATTACTAAGCCTCCGCTGTCTGTCTGTCTGCCTGTCTGTCCGTCTGTCTGTCTGTCACCAGGCTGTATTTCATAAACCGTGATAGCTAGATAGTTGAAATTTTTACAAATTATGTATTTCGGTTGCCGCTATAACAACAAATACTAAAAATAAAAAAATAAAAATATTAAGGGGGGGTCCTATACAAAAAAACGTGTTTTTTTCGTATTTTTTGCTCAAAATTACTAACTGTAACAGGTAGACGCTTTAAATTTTCACAGAATATGTAGTTATATATTATCTTTCAAAATAAAAAAATTAATAAAAAAAGTTAATAATAAAAGGGGGCTCGCATACAACAAATGTAATTTTTAAGCAATTTGTTACTCGATCTTAATAAACAGGTAGAAACTTAAAAAGTATTTAAGTATACATACAACGAACGGCATTTTCTTTTATAGATGATGGTACCGGCACCCTTCGTGCGCGAGTCCGACTCGCACTTGCCCAATTTTTATTAGTACCTAACATTCCCAATTATTCTTATATTATATTACCCAGTAACCTAACTAACTACATGCCGCTAAATTCCGCATATCCGAGAAAGCAGAAGTCCTTGGAAATTATTAAAAAATATATTTAAGTATCTTTGTTAAATTTATTTTGTTTTATTGTCTACCTTTTATATTTTTAGGTATCAGAAAATCTTTACATTTTTGATGAAACCTTGCTTTCGTAAAGGTGGTGAATATAATATAACGAATATCAATGAGGCATTAATTATCTGTTGATCATGAAATAGAGCATACTTAAGTACCTATCTAGTGCATTTAATTATAAACTTGACTACCTTCGTGGTTCAGTGGATAGAGTATGCATCTGTTAATCGAGAGATTTCGAGATCGTTTCCCGGGTCGGGTAAAAGTGTTACTGAGTTTTCCGAATTCTTCACTTCCTCAGTTGTAGCATGGAGTCTGGCAAAGTGCCCGGTAATGGCAATAGGCTTGCCCCCTATTACGTGGGCCCTAAGATTCGTAAGACGAAATGTGGGTGTCATATTACACCTCTGCCTACACCTTCAAGGATACAGGCGAGACGGTAAAAAATATAAGTATAAAAATGTTTAAATTTAAATTATTATATTTTCTATAATAAATGTTATTATAATTTAACCACTTGTAATGTTATTATAATTGGGATATTATTAATTGCACATCAAATAAATAATCACATATCAATATATTTTCATCATTTATATGCTTTTTTAAATCAAATAAATTACTTTATCGACAACTGCAATCCGTTGTGACGTCACTAAAAAACAGAGCACACGACCTCTGTGACCCTGAGCATTTGAAGCTAGAGCTAGACCATGTTCAGGAGGTACTTAGGAAGAACGGATACCAGATACAACGTCGAATGACGCGGTCTATCAAGCGAGATAAACATCCGGCGGTAAATAGACAACCTACCTACATGCCCTTCATTAGAGGTGTTACGGATAAAATAGGAGCAAAGTTAAAAAACTACTCCATTCCGACCGTATTTACACCAGAAGCCAAAGTATACAACATGGTGGGCACACCAAAGGATGTTCTACCGCTACAAACCCCAGGTGTCTATAAAATCAACTGCAGCTGCGGAAGCTCTTACATAGGGCAAACGAAGCGGACCATCGCTGAACGTATAAAGAAGCACATCGCAGCTGTAAAGAACCGTCAAACGAACAAATCGGCGATTGCGGAACATTTAATTCAATTGGGCACCAATCACTGGATTGAATTTCATCGTCCACAAGTCCTCTCCACGGATCGCCACTTTTACCCAAGAGTTGTGCGTGAAGCGATCGAAATCAGAAGACATAAAAATTTAAATCGGGAAGAGGGCTTCAAATTGTCATCGGCGTGGAATCCAGTGATCCGGTTAACAACACCCTACTTTAATGCGCAGTCGGCGAATGTTCAAAATACAGATACGGTTAGTGTGTTTTGCGCCGGCACCTCGAAAATCAACAACGCGGGGTAGAAATAGAATCTTCTACCTCGCACTCGGAGACGTGACATCGCTACACCAGTCAGCTTGCGACCACGGGACGTGTAACCGTCTCGAAACGTCAAGCAAAAATAAGGTATGTAAATACCTAATGCATGTTCGCGTTAATTCCCGTATATATAGATATATATTCTTAAAAATGCAACGCTAGTGTTTAAAAGTTTCTACTTTACCTACTACAAATTAACTGAATGTTTAACAAAACTATTACTGCAGAAAAAAATAAAAAATACATCAGCATGACATTACTTTTATCCTCATAATGCGATACAAATAAATTTATTTAAGTACAAAAATTCTAAATGTTTATCAAAAATACTAACTGCACAGCAAATTAACTAGTGCGCATGTAGAAGATACTCACTGTAAAAGCAAAATATCTATCCGAGTAAACTTATCCACTCAGAAAACTTAATAGGTTATGTTAGGTTCTCTTGTGACCCTTCTCTCAAAAATAGGAGCCCTGCGAAGCAGGGCTCCGTCAACTTAGCTTAGCGGTGCAATTAGTATTTTTGATGGAAAATTAGTATTTTTGACTAACAGTTAAATACAACCCATAAGAGATATTAGTCATTATAAGCAGTGCATTAATAAAATTGCTTTGCATTAAGATAAACAGCCGTACGTTGCGTAAATAAATTGTAGTGTGTTTTCTAATACTTTGAGTTGTGTACTCTCGTAATTTTGATGGAAATTTGGATTATTATTTCATAAAAAAAGTATTTTATTTGATTTGCGTTTAAATACCACCCGGGTACATTCGGGTAGATGGGCCTCGTCAGCTTTGGATGGCAACCCGTCTAGGAGAAAGAACACTCCGAAATTAAACCAACATTCAGAGAGCATACCCGATAACAAACTCCAATCTAAGGTGTCAACGGAGGGATTCCTGGCCAGAAAGTAAGCTGGTCGCAAACGGAGGGTGCCTGTGTTGGTGGCACAACTGGGATTCCACCTTATCCCCGTAAAGGGCTCTGCGGGGATGGACTTTTGAAATCCCTAATGCTCGTGGGAATGCTATGGGAACTAAAAATTATATTTCTCCATACGGCGGCGACGCGGTTTCCTACCCATCACATCTCGTTTCCCGCGAGGGCGAAAAGCGGCCTACGGAAAGCTGGTTTGCAACATTAAATGTTGGAGAAATAAACGGAAAATTGAATGAAGTATGTCAGATGATGGATGATAGAAAGCTTGATGTTCTTTGTGTGAATGAGATAAAAAGGAAACCTGTAGTTGTAGCACCACCAAGCATGACAGCTACACGGCGTATTGGTCTGTAGTAGACAGTACCACCAGAGCTTGCAAGGGAGTTGGTGTAATACTGTCAGCGCGAATGAATGAGTACTTTAAGGAATTTGAATGTGTAAATGCTAGGCTACTATGGATGAGAATGAAAGTAGGACTTACTCGTCTCTTTATTGTAGGGTTTACGCCCCGATCAATATAGTAGCGGGTATGACACAGCGAGAACAAGACGAAAGGCAGGAATTTTGGGAGGTTTAAGAGATATTTTGAGGAAATGTAAGGAACGAAAACGAAAGATTGATCTTGTTAGGCGATTTCAATGGATGGGTGGGAGTAAAACGAGATGGATTTGAAAGGGTTTTATGTGGATTCGGTGATGAGAGTGGGAATGAAAATGAAAAATTATTGCTTGAGGTTTGTTTAGAGTGGAGCCTATGTGTGACAAACATCATGTTTGATCACAAAAGGATACACATGTATACGCATGAGGCTAAAAATGTTAGAAGAAGTATGATTGATTTTGTAATTGTAGATGAACGATTGAAAAGAATGTGTTGGATACTAGGGTGTATCGAGGGATCGGCATCCATACAGACCACTTCTTGGTATTGAGTCGGATAAGTGGGCTCCTCAAAGGATGGTGACACCGAGAGCATAATGAAAATAGGGTCTTGGAAAGAATAAAAGTAGAAAATCTGCAAGAAAAAGATGTGAAAAATGAGTATAAACGAAGATTTATAGCAAGATTTGAGAGGTTCGAAGGCATAAATGATATGGAAGAATTATGGAATTCCTTTAAAAAAGAGGTAGTATGTGTGCCATCTGAAGTATGTGGTGTGATCAAGAGAAGGAAAACACGAAAGGTTAAGAATACATGGTGGGACAAGAATGTACAATCAGCAGTATTAGAGAAGAAGAAAGCTTGGTTAGTTTGGTTGGCTGCCAGAGTAAATGAAAGAATGGGAAAGCTAACGAGTGATGACATAGATGAAGCAAGAAAGGAGTTTGTTAGATCTAAAAGAATGGTGAAAAATTATTAAAAAGAAAACACAGGAAAAGAAAGATGAGTTTTATAGCAGATTGTCTGAAGATTTCCGGAGAAACATAAAAAAATTCTAGAAATCTGATTGAGCTGATGATTCTGAAGGCGCTGGGAAGAATGAAATTAGGTAAGGCTGCAGGATATGATAGGATTACAGTTGAAATGCTGAAGGCTGGACAGAGCATCATAGTTGGTCAGCTGAAGCGCTTGTTTTATGACAACTGGGCCACAGCTGTAGTTGTGCCTTTTTATAAAGGAAAAGGCTCGCAACAAGACTGCAAGAACTATAGAGGCATTAGCCTTCTCAGCATTGTTGGCAAATTGTATGCTAAGGTACTGATTGAAAGAGTTGTAGGGGTGAGCGTAGGACACGTCACGCACACTAGTGCAACTTATTGTATAAGAATGTATGCAACGTTAATAGTAAAGGCTCGCGACTCCAATGAAGTTACAATAAACCTCGTGTGTGCTCCATACCATCTTTGATTTATCTCTGCACTAAAGACCTTGAACCCCAAACCTAAAGTGGTGACCCCAAACTGTGAATTGTGCAACCTTCAAAAAATTTGGACAGAATTGTGGAACTTTTCACGACGCAAGATGACCACTGCAGAGACCACGCCGGCTTCCGAAATCGCTGCCATAACCCTCACCTCCAAAATACCCGAATTTTGAACGGACCAGCCCAGGGTATGGTTTATCAGAACGGAGGCGATGCTGGCACCACAGAAGCTGTCCGACGATTCCAGGTACGATATAGTCGTTTCAAAGCTAAGCAAAGACGCTATACAACAAGTGACCAATATACTTACCGACCCACCTCCTGTGAAACGCTTTGACGCACTCAAGGCACGTCTGTTGCAAATCTACGAGGAGTCTGCGACTATGCAGATCCAGGAGCTAATTAGCGAGATGGAATTCGGCGACCAAAAGCCATCGCAACTCCTACGACGAATGCGCGAGCTCGCCAAAGGAAAAGTACCGGACGACACATTTCGTATATTATGGCAAGATTACTTACCCAGTACTACGCGAGCAGTCTTGGCCGTGTCTGAAATAAAGGAATTAGACCGACTGTCTACGATCGCCGACAAAGTATTCGAGACGACGCACACCGTAGACCAGATCCACGAGATGTCGCAGCAACAGCCCACAACCACGCAGCCAGTGCAACCCTCGAGTTCCAAGGACACTGAAACCATCATGGCTGAGATCGCGAAGCTGACCCTTAAAATCGAACAACTGGAACGAGGAAGACCGCATTTTTGACCCCGCTGGAACAACAATCGCGCACGCTCCGGATCCCGCGCTCGCAGCCGCGACCCTTCAGCACCGCGTCGGACCCCTGAGAGCCCGGACTAGCTCTGCTACTACCACAACAGATTTCGCAATAGGGCTAGGAAATGCGTAGAACCCTGCGCGTGGAAGGCACCAAAGACCCAGGAAAACTAGAAAAGGCGCAGACTACGGCGGAGCTCTGTGCCATCTCTCCTTGTCCTCGCCTACGCATCCTGGATAGAAACACCGGACTATATTTTCTGATAGACACAAGTGCAAACGTGTCTATCCTACTCGTTGGACTGTTTCGTGCAAGAAGTCAAGAAAAGAAAAGAAAATATTTATTTCCGTCACAAACGGCACACACTATAAAATTAAATAAAAAAAAAAAAGTAGACAAATAAAATATGAGGGTCATACAAAAAAATAAAGAAAGATAATAAATCAAAACACAAAATAAAAACACGAGAATAACATATTATTACAATATAGTACCATAGTACACTGTACAGTATTATTGATTTATTGTTGCTTACTGGCAACACCATGTACAAAGAAATGCGGAAACAGCGGAAATGTACAGAGATACAATTACATACAATAACAAATTAATGTCATTGGACAGAGTAGTGATAACACTGATAACAATGTATAATCTTTTAAATATATTTCTAAATTAAGTTTTAAATAGGCCGTGAAAGTGTGTGTCTCATTAGTGCCAGAAATTGGACAACGCTCAGTTTACGTTGCGGTTTGCGGTTACTAAGCCGCAACACTGGTATTCTGCGCAATCCATTTTATTGGCGTCGGCGCCGGAGTGTTTATATGTATCCTAAAATATATTATATCTTGTGTAAAATATATGAGTAGATATAATATAAAAAATGTGTTTAAACAAAATGTGTCGAATGTGGTGTCTAAAGAGGAACCCTACTACTACTGTAATAATGGAATTAAATAGCTAGCGTCAGTGTGCTATATGTACCTAGGTACTTATGACTACCTTTTGCGGCCTGTCAGACAGTGTTGTAGTAGCTTAGATTCTCCAAACGTGGCATTGAAGGATGGGCATTTTTGCTAGCAAAATGGTCATCGTTTGTCTTCTGGTCCTATGGCAGAACATTTTTGTTCATCCTTCAATGCCACGTTTGGAGAATCTAAGCTACTACAACACTGTCTGGAACTGAACTTGAGATCTGACCCAATACCTGACGGCCATATCCAAGTAGGTGAGTCGGTATTTGAGTATAACATGCATCTGTCAAGTGTTATGAGACTAATAGAAAAAGATAAATAAATATAGTATAGCTAAGGTACTTTAATAATTGTAAAATTAAAGAGTGTATATATGTTTAAATGAAACAAAAGAAATATAGTTATTTAGCTTTTTGTACACATAACATATCTTCACGCCTTTTATCCCCGAAGGGGAAGGCAGAGGTGTATTACACACCCACACTTCGCCAGATATGTTTCGGTCCCAATGTAATAGGGGGCGAGCCTATTGCCATCTACCGGGCACATTATTAAGCGAGCGATAATAAAATAATAATAATAATTTTGATATATTTTATGGTTGTCATGTTGGATGTCATGTCTTTGTATTTTTTTCAAATAAATATTAGATAATAATAATGATAATAATTAACAAATACAAGCAATAATACAAGAAAGACATAAGCAAGCGTTGTATTTGAAATAAAACTAAGCTGTATACCTGTCCAAAAATTTGCAGAATTTGATAAAAGTAAAATTATATGCTCAAAAAAGACACTCCGTCTTCCGTGGCCTACTGCGTCTCGCAGCATCATTTGCAAGAAGAGCACAACTGAGCACTGAAGCACGTTATAATTATTACAATTCGGGCTGGCCGGCGAGGGGCTGGTTGGCCGATGAAAAACTATGCCGGCCTCCGCTAGCGTACTGGCCGCCGGCTGCAAACCGCCGCGTCGGAAAATAAAAACTAATTAATTTGTGACAAACGTCAACACTTGTATATATTGTGTTTATATAATTTTATAGTTTGTTGCTTTAAGAGTTTTAAGTTTTTAAGTTTTCTGGATTATGTCGTGCAACGTTGGCAAAAGTGTTGCAGAAATAGGTGCCAGCCTACCTTGCACATCGACAACGCTGGTGCGCTGCCCTATTTGCTCCCAGGCACGTTATTTTAAAGGTGAGCGGGGCTTAAGGGTACATTTTGGTAAAGTTCATAAACACCAGAATGTACCTTCTGGCCCCAATACATCAATACACAATAGTATACACACTGAGCAAACAGTCTCCTGCGAAATTCCTTTTTGGCAATATTTGGGTAAATTAAAAAATTCAGTTCCGATTATCAAACGAATTCCCCGTGGCGCAAGGCCTTCAGTGGCTCAAAATCTAGCACAGTACATAGGCCTTGTGGTACGGGAGAATTCAGTGACGGCTTGGGAGCAACTTTTCACTTTCCCTTACAGAATTTTACACGCACAAGATGATCGGCTATAAAAAAAAAACACTAACAACCAAAATAAAAGAAAACTGCAATGTTTCGGCGTCAAAATTACTGGACTATACACCCAAACCATACCGTAACTATCTACCACCACGTAGAAACCAAACTAAGGGAAGGTGACATCAGGGGAGCGTCCAGACTCCTACTTAGCAGCGATGTGGTGGCGCCTTGCTCTGCAGACACACTCGCGAGTCTCCAGAGCAAGCATCCAGCGCCAGGGGATAATCTTTCCTTTCCTGACCCACCTGAATCTGTTTCAGATTGCCTCAGTATTACAGCTAAGGACGTGGTTGCAGCCGTTTGCTCCTTCCAAAGCGGGTCTGCTGGTGGCCTCGACGGCTTAACACCACAGCATTTAAAGGATCTTGTGTGTGCAAGCGCCGGGTCGGCCGGCGACGCGCTTTTGAAGGAGCTTACGGCTTTAATTAATCTTATGCTCTCCGGTAATGTGAACGATGCCATCGTCGATATTTTGTATGGCGCAAATCTGTGCGCCTTCAGGAAGCGAGACGGTGGCATTCGTCCCATTGCCGTTGGGTGTACGTTCAGGCGTACGGCAGCCAAGATATGCTGCCGCCATTATAACACCTCCATTTCTTGTAAATTTCAGCCACAACAGCTGGGATTTGGTTCCAGAGGGGGCTGCGAGGCTGCCATACATGCCCTGTCAACATACCTTGGCTGTAATAAGGGTGAGGTTATCCTGAAGGTAGAATTAAAGAATGCCTTTAACTCGGTTTATAGGGACACCTTGCTGACACAAGCTAAATTAGAAACACCCGAAATTTTCAGTTTTCTTTGGTAGTGCTACAGGCACCCTTCAACATTGATATATAAGGAAAATGTTTTGAAATCCGCCGTTGGCTGTCAACAAGGCGATCCGCTTGGACCACTACTCTTTAGCTTGGCCATTCACCCAATTATTAAAGAGCTTAATTCAAAATTTAACATCTGGTACCTGGATGACGGGACCCTTGCAGGTGACGTAGACTCAGTTTATCAAGACCTGGTACTTCTAAAGTCGAAATTTTTATCCATTGGCCTAGAACTTAATCCCAGTAAATGCGAAATTTTCATTAACGATAACTTAGACTAATCCGATATACTTTCAAAATTTCAACATCTTGCTCCCAATATTACTCACGTTGAAAAAAGTGCTCTTCGCCTCCTTGGGTCCCCAATATTAGACGAAGGTTTCGATTCATTTATACAAGAAAAAATTCAAAATTTTAGTGATATTTCAGACAGGTTACTCAAAATTAATATGCATTCGGCTTTTACTATTATCAAGTATTGTCTTTTTGTCCCTAAATTTACACACGCTCTTCGATCTTCCCCTTTTTGGAAAAACCCATCTGCACTCTCCCAAATTGACAAACTTATACAAATTACTTTAAGCAAAATTCTAAATCTGGCCCTGAACGACCGAGTGTGGCTACAGGCGTCCTTGCCTGTACGCCTGGGCGGCCTTGGCGTTCGCAAAATTACTGACGTAAGCTTACCAGCATTCCTGTCCTCGGTCCACAGCACTGAAGAATTGACCAGGAAAATTTTAGCACCCACACAGGTCAATTCTGAGGTGCCGTGTAAGACCGATGCCATGAATGCATGGAGAATGGCTTGTCCAAGCACCGAGTTACCCCGATTCCCATCTTCTCAGAGGCAGTGGGACGGGCCGCTTTGCAGCGTGGTACGAGAAAATCTCTTAAGTACGTCGTCCAATGCTGCAGAGCGTGCTCGTTTGCTGGCTGTGGGAGAGTGGGAGTCAGGGCTTTGGCTTCAGGCACTGCCATCGTCCAACATAGGTACTGTCTAGAATTACCATAGCCAGGCAGGAAGGTGTATCAGAAGTGCGCAGTGGAAGGTGTAATACATCTACCTGACCACGATAGACAATATATCCAGACACAATGCACTGCGTTGCACAGTGAGTAAAGTATTGAGTAGGTACATGAAAATTTTACCTTATATATCCTGGTGATGTTCTTGAAGTGGACCTATAGATTAACTTATAATTTTGGCCAAAATAACAAGAGAATCAATAGATACCAGTTTACAATTCGGCGAAGTCCTTCTCCAGACCACGATGCACGTTGCGGTTCACAAAACTTTTCACAAAAATGTTCAATATGTCATCAATTTACAACAAACTTTGCCGTAAGTCAAAAGCGGCAATTACGTATTAAGTTAATTACAAGTTGATTCAATTCGCGTTAATTCAAAGGGCGATCAATTTAATTTAGGTACAAGGCACGCGAGCTTGCAAACGGCGTGTTAATTTTTCAAGCGGAAGGACGGAAGTGACAGTTCAGTGTGACCATTGTCAGAAATTTTCAATAGACTTAACAAAATGTTACTCAATCGATCTAATCGATTTGACTTATAATAAAAACTAATTCTATTTCAAACATCCACCCGCCCCGGACCGGCCTACCGGTCCGCTAATCGGTTGGTAGACGTGACAATGTTGCAACCGCTCTCCTCAGAATCGAACCGTCCACCAAGACCTCAGCAAATCGGGGAATTCCGTCAGCCCCAGTTACCAAACGAAGGATGCGCCCCCTGCGCCATCTGAGTGGCGGAAGGTTAGCCTCCTTGATCAAAACGAGGTCACCAATCTTGGGTGGATCGGTCTTGTCGGTCCACTTAACGCGTTGCTGGAGTATGTGCAAATATTCCAAATTCCAGCGTTTCCAAAAGCTCTGAGTAATCTGGCGTACCAATTCAAAACGCGAGAGACGACCAGGTCTCGTATCAATGTAGGGGTACTCAGGCAAGGCGACAAGTGGGCGACCAATCAAAAAATGGCCCGGCGTAAGGGCCTCCAAATCATTCGGATCTGAGGAGATCGGGCACAATGGCCGAGAGTACAAAACGGCCTCAATCTTACAAAACACAGTTGCGAGTTCCTCAAATGTAAGGACAGATTCACCGATTGTCCTGCGCAAGTGTGTTTTGGCCGATTTTACGGCGGCCTCAAATATACCACCCCAGTGTGGACAATTTGGTGGGGAAAACAACCAATTTACCCCACGTCGGGCAAGCCTATCACCTATATCAGCTTTGTTGGTTGCAAGGAAATTAACAACATCATTCAAATAATTATAGGTGCCCTTGAAGTTAGTGCCGCAGTCAGAACAGATCAAGGAAGGCAGCCCTCTGCGGGATACAAATCTGTCAAATGTGGCTACAAACGCCTCGGTCGTAAGCGAGGAGACCAGTTCCAAATGTACGGCCTTTGTGGAAAGACAAACAAAAACACACAAGTAGGCCTTAACAGTCTTGCTGTTTCGAAGTGTCGACGTTTTCACCAAAAAGGGACCAGCGAAGTCCGTGCCAACACCGTCAAACGTCCTGCTCTCAGTAACGCGATCTGCCGGTAAGTCTCCCATCAAGGGCTGCATGGTAGAAACCTTGAGCTTATAGCAAGGGATGCAGCGAAAGACTACACTCCGAATAATTCTTCGGGCAGACAAGATCCAAAACTCGCGTTGCAAAATGGCCAACAAAGCATTACAACCAGCATGCGAATTTTTAAGGTGACGGTCAGTTACCAACAAGCGTACCAAATGACCATCCTTAGGTAACAAAAGGGGTTGACGTGCTCCGTAAGGGAGGTTGGCGTTCTTGAGACGCCCTCCAACGCGCAAGAGACCGTCCAAAAAGGGGTTCAATTTGGAGACAGCTCCCGACAATTTCGATCTCCCTGATTTAAGGATAGCAATCTCCTTCTCAAAGTGTGCCAATTGCACAGAACGAACCCAAAAGGTGAGGGACTCCTGTCGCTCCTGTGGTGAAATAAACGGTGTCAGTCGTTTCTGTTGTGGGTGCCTAAAGTTAAAAACAAAACGCTTTATCCAAGCAGTGACACCTAACAACTTGTCGAGGGAGCTGTAACGATTCAACAAAAAATCGGGGTCGAAGGCGCATTCTACCTTCTCAAGAGCGAGTGTTCGTAGACCCGGCAAATTAGAAGTATTCAAAACTGGCGTTCGAGGCCAATCAATTTCTGGTCAACTCAACCATTCCGGACCCCACCACAGCGAATGACCTATCAAACTAGGCGTCAAGCATCCGCGCGAGGCACAATCAGCGGGGTTGAGCTCACGTGGCACGTGTCTCCAAACAAGTTTGACTTCGGATTTCTGGATTTGGGAAACGCGATTAGCGACAAATACCTCCAAGGTGTGAACAGAAGCCTTCAACCAACAAAGAACAATTTGGCTGTCTGTCCAGGCGTAGGTCCCATTAATACAAATGCTTTTACCCAAAGTGTTAGACACGTGGTTCAATAAGCGTACAAGTAGTGCTGCTCCCGAGAGCTCCAATTTCGGAATGGTCAGAGATGTCCGAAGGGGTGCTACCTTGCTCTTCGCCATGATCAGGGAAACTCTCACCTGACCTGAGGCACTGACTGTGCGCAAGTACACCACGGCCGCGTGACCACGTTCCGAGGCATCACAAAACCCGTGAAGGGTGGCCTTGTACTTCCCGGGAGGCAGGATGGGACGAGGCAAGGAGATCTCGTTGACGGCAGGAAGTGAGGATACAAAAGAGGTCCATTCCTCAACAAGAGTACCGCGTAGAGGTTCGTCCCAAGTCAATCCCGCTGTCCAAAGCTTCTGCAAGAAGCATTTTGCCCAAAATGTGATAGGACAAATCCAACCGTTCGGATCAAAGGTTCTGGCGACAGTAGACAACACGAGACGTTTAGTCCAAGAACACGGCAATTTCAAGTCTACGTTATATGTAAAGATGTCTTGGACTGGTCTGTACTGAACGCCGAGAACAGCCATCATGGCGGGGTTGTCAACAATCTCAAATAGATGTGGATCTTGCTGATGATCCTCTGGCAAGCCTTCCAAAAGCGCTGGTGAGTTGGAAATCCATTTGCGCAACTCATAACCAGCGGAGGCCAAAATACCTATCAATTCGTCCCGCAGGAGGATCGCCTCGTCCGCTGTGGAGGCGCCCGAGCAAATGTCATCGACGTAAATATCGTCTTTCAAGATGGCGGAGGCTCGTGGGAAACGCAAGCCTTCTCGGTCTGCGAGCTCCCAAAGAGAACGTATTGCCAAATAGGGGCTCGACCTTAACCCGTACGTATTAGTATTGAGCTCGTAGACGACCATGGGATCACGAGGAGACTCTCTCCAAAGGATCAGCTGGAAGCGACGGTCATCAGGGTGGATAATAGTCTGCCTGAACATCATTTTTATGTCGGCTACAAAGACAACCTGATGTCGTCGGAAGCTGGTGATGACGTCACAAAGGTCCTTGACCAACTTGGGACCAGAATGCAAGCACTGGTTCAAGGATACGCCTGTTGAAGTCTGCGCAGAACTATCAAACACTGTGCGCAGCTTGCCAGTTGATGGCTTCAATAACGCATGATGCGGGAGAAAGTAATGATCCACCGAACGCCAATCCAAATTTGACACAGACATGTGTCCCAACTGTTCATATTCCCTCATGAACTCAATCTACTTCTGTCTGAGCTCCGGATCACGACCCATGCGACGCTCCATAGCAAACAATCTCTTTTCGGCTAAAGGTCGTGACTCACCAAGCGGAGGCCGAACAGACAGGAAGGGTAGCCTCGTAATAATCCGACCAGAACAGAGTCGACCAGTGTTGTTCTGGAAGAACAGCTCGCACTCCTCATGTTCTGGATTCAAACGAGCAGCTTGAGGAGGCCCCTCTATCTCCCAAAACCTCTGAACCGCATCAGAGAGAGCGGAGCCTACAGCCAACAAATTATCAAGTTCGGGTGGAGGGGGGTCCCTAGGTACAGGTCCCATCAAAGCAAATCCAAATATGGTCGGGATGGCAGTCAAACCATTTGGCACCAAGACCCGTTTCCCACCAATCAAAATTCCACCGAGGACATCAGAGCCAATCAACAAGTCGATTTGTCCCGGTGTGTCAAATTTGGGGTCTGCCAGTTCCAATCCCGATGTCAAATTCACCACAGCAGCAGGTAGCTGCTTCTGTGGGTGCATACCCAAAATATTCTTCAACACAATAGCCGAGGTTTTAATCCTCGGGTGTGAAGATTCAACAGGGCCAAACAAAACCTTAACTTGCCCTTCAACATTAGAGGCTACGTCACCTATACCCCGTATACAATTCGGAAAAGAGCCCATATTTAATTTAACCTGCCCTACTAAACAAGTGGAAACAATGCAACCTTGTGAACCTGTGTCCAATATAGCACGGACAACAACAGAGGTCCCCGTTTGTCCCCAGACCCTAACAGCAACCGTTGGTAGGATAACGGTCTCAATGGGGGAGGTTGGAGTTATAGGGCAGGGGTCAATGACCTATTGGTGCCTGGGCGGCGACCGTTGGCCAGGACCAGGCACGTCAAAACGAGGGTGCGGCTTGAAGTCCTCAAAGGCGCGATGACTCGATCCGCGCGCCATCTGTGGGGGGTCATAATGACGCACCCGCCCAAAACGAGGTGGGCGCGAGTCAAGGCGGGGACGCTCCGCCAAAGGAGGGGAATACCTTGGGCAGCAGTCATGGTGCTGGTGACGCTGAACAGCACATTCAGGTGCGCGAGAGAGAGGAGGCGTGCGCACGCTACGGTTCTCCAAGCGGGGCGAGTGGCGATCAATTGAGCGAGGCGACTCTCGGCTACGCGCCGGTGAGCCTCGGCTGCCACCTTCAAAACACCCGCCCGTGCGCGGCGTCGGCTGGTTGGACAAGCGGCCAACCTCTCTGGCATTCATACAGAGAATGTCCAAATGCTGTCCTCCACAGTCAGGACAGGGGCGAGAGTTTGGGCAGTCTCGCTGGTAGTGGGACCCCAAACAAGAGAAGCAAAGGCGGCGGGCATTCGCGATGCGCCTACGAGAGGCGACATGTAGGTCCAAGAATGCCCTACAACTGGCCGTTCTGTGCCCCGTGACCTTGCAGTAAGAGCACTCCACTGGGCTCTGCGTGACTGCAAAGCGAGGAGGGCGCCGGTCAACATTGGCTCGGGTGTGAACGCGGCCAACTTTTGTGCCGGCCGAAGGTCAGCCCTATCATTGACCAGGCTGTCGAACAAGTTAATGAAGCCCAGGTAGCTTCCTAGGCAGCCATCAAAATGGGGAAGGTCCAAAGTAGGGAGCCTACTCACCAGCCCCGGTGCTGACCTAGGAAGCTCCTGCTTCAGGCCGGGTTGCCCTTCCCTATCGGCAACTAGTTGTCTCGCAGTATTGGAGACAGCATCATACAGGTCTAAGACCTGGGCATAGTCTTCGCTGACCTTATTTCGCTGGTCAGCGGTGAAATCATTGATTGACACTTCAAGACAGCAAGTGCTGAAAGTGCGGAATTGCTGTTCCACACTTGCCAGGCGATCGTCAATCCGCTCGTACCTTTGTAGTAAGGCCTGCTGGCGATCAGACCGGTTCACTAAGGCACTGGCCGAGGCAAACCAGCGCAAATCTGATGCAATGGTAGCAGCAGCCGCACGCAAGTCCTTGATAGCTGACATAATCCAAAATTTCAAAAGAGCCCGGACAAGCGTTAAACAATATTAACAATCAAAACTTAATTTTTCTCAATTCTTTGAAACCAACAAAGTATTAGCCTGTTTACTGCAAGTGCAGGCAAGTGACAGGTATCTACTGTCCAACAAAATTAATAGTTTCAATATATATTGACACAAAACAAATTCAAAGTTATCAAAAGTTATAACTTATAACAAATTAAAAGTTGAAACTTCAAATTAATTAACTAATTATTTGCAACAGACAGACTGGCTGTGTTATTTGAGATATACAATAGGAAGTAAGCACAGAATATGTGTTACCTAGCAATATTATCTATATTATAACAAAACAAAGTTTATTAATGTGACCCGCCCAAGTATGCAAGGTCAAATTTGATTATTACAATGTTTATGAATATATGCAATAAACTAAATTTACTACTAATTTATTGATACATACAGCTGTTGTGTATCCAAACAAACTGACTTATTAATGCAACAACAAATTTAAGTTAGATTTTTCAACAATACAAATCAACAATTACTGATTGAGGTTATGTGACAATGTGTTTCAAATTATCTAGGCCAACTTATACAATTAAATATTATGTATTTTAGACAATAACTGACCTGACAAACACTACAATACTGTCTACAAGGTGATAAGATACAAGCTCATACCAATCTGAGTTTATACTCAGTAATGCAACAGCGGCTAAATTTCAACTACAGCTCTGCACCAAAATTATGTCTAGAATTACCGTAGCCAGGCAGGAAGGTGTATCAGAAGTGCGCAGTGGAAGGTGTAATACATCTACCTGACCACGATAGACAATATATCCAGACACAATGCACTGCGTTGCACAGTGAGTAAAGTATTGAGTAGGTACATGAAAATTTTACCTTATATATCCTGGTGATGTTCTTGAAGTGGACCTATAGATTAACTTATAATTTTGGCCAAAATAACAAGAGAATCAATAGATACCAGTTTACAATTCGGCGAAGTCCTTCTCCAGACCACGATGCACGTTGCGGTTTACAAAACTTTTCACAAAAATGTTCAATATGTCATCAATTTACAACAAACTTTGCCGGAAGTCAAAAGCGGCAATTACGTATTAAGTTAATTACAAGTTAATTCAATTCACGTTAATTCAAAGGGCGATCAATTTAATTTAGGTACAAGGCACGCGAGCTTGCAAACGGCGTGTTAATTTTTCAAGCGGAAGGACGGAAGTCACAGTTCAGTGTGACCATTGTCAGAAATTTTCAATAGACTAAACAAAATGTTACTCAATCGATCTAATCGATTTGACTTATAATAAAAACTAATTCTATTTCAAACAGGTACCATGTTGGACGATACGACCTTCCGCATTGCTTCTTGCCTTCGTTTAGGTGCGCCATGTGTTTCTTCACATCGCTGTCACTGTGGAGAGGCTGTCGACAGCCTTGGTTACCATGGTCTGTCATGTAGCAGGAGCGCAGGTCGTATTTCACGACACGCCAACCTCAATGACATACTTCGTCAGGCTCTTGTCACCGCTGGCGTTCCAGCCCAACTTGAACCTCAGGGCTTGGCACGCGACGATGGTAAGAGACCAGACGGTATGTCTTTACTGCCATGGAAGCTGGGTAGGCCTTTGGTGTGGGACGCAACATGTGTCGACACCCTTGCGCCATCTCATCTTCCTAGCACAGCGGGTTGTGCGGGCGCTGCTGCTGCTTCAGCGGAGACTCTCAAAAGGCGCCAATACATAAATCTAGTAGGGGATTATGTATTTGAGCCGTTTGGAGTTGAAACGTTGGGACCATGGGGTCCAAGTGCGAGATCTCTTTTTAGAGATCTTTCAAAGAGACTTGTTGACACCTCGCGTGACCAGGAGGCTGGCCTGTATTTGGCACAAAAGATCAGCATTGCCATACAACGTGGCAATGCTGCCAGCATTCTGGGCACGCTTCCAATTGATGGCGATGTGGAGGATTTCCATGACGCCCTTTAAATTCTGCTTTTATTTTTTTTTATGTATTTCTTTTTATTTGTTAGTTATTTAAGTATAGAAATTATTGTTTTAATTTATGTGTAAATAGACACTTAGTTATAGTTAGTTTTAACAAGATTTATATTTATTATCAAATAAACTGAATAAATATTTTAATACAGTAAAAAAAAAAAAAAACGCGAGCGATAATTAACATTTTTAATACACACATAACTTCGAAAAGTCAGAGGTGTGTGCCTAAGGTACCTGGGGATCGAACCCGAGACCAACGTCTCGGCAGTCCGTTACGTACACCACTGGGCTACCCGCTTTTTGTGTTTCTAGCAAATGTTTTTTTAGGTTTAAAGCAAAACTATTTTTTGATTTAAGGCTGCGGATTGGTGGTGGAAGATCATTCCAGCAGTGGGTTGCAGCGTATTTGAAACTACCTCTGAAGGCAGCAGTCCTGTAATTGGGCATGGATAGTGGATTACTGACTAACCTCACCATATACTTGGTCTGAGTATCTCTCCAGCACAGTTTGTCATACAGGCATCTAGATGTTTTCATTTGTATAACTCCAAAGAGTAGTGATGCAAGGTGTAGCTTTCTTCTGGCTGTCATGTTAAGAATGTTGAGTTCATTAACCCATATATGCCCAAGAGCACAAAAACGACCCAACGGTACATGTTCAGTAGCAAAGCGTCATAAATAAAAACCGTATATTATTTTCATAGTTTAACGCTATCTACGAATTGTCGGAAGAACTACGTACGTGTGAGTAAGTTACATTATGCAAAACTAAAACAATAACAGTTGAAAATTAGGAGAAAAGTAGGAACACGTTTTTATTGTCGAAAATTGAAGACCTTCGCTGACAAAAATGTAACTACTTATTTATTTTCTTGAAATCTTGCAAGTATTGTTAATGAATTAATAAAATGAATATATTTAGTATGTGGGTAACATATCAAATCTGTACAGGACTATTTATTTTTGCTAATTTTGGAAGAAATGTTTGTTAGGGTCGAAATCGACCCCTTGGGCAAAAATGATACAGAGTGTACTTCTTTTTCGCAGGTCACGGCGCGTGCTCTCAACGCATGAAATTGCTGATGTTTTGGAGAATTTGACTGATAAAGATGATTTTGGTGGCGTTGACGTATATTTGGACCCGCCTTTAGGAGGTAAAATATTCGACGGTGACTTAGGGTACGAAAAATGCAATGATATTGCGAGCTTTAACCGTCATCAGCTTCTTGCCCCGGCTGAAGCGATATTACAAGACAATGAGGAAATCCAGTATCAACGTTACAGAGAATATATCCATTCAACAATCGGAGGTTGAGGTTCCTTTGGATATCCATCCAGACACTCCCTCCACTAGTGCATCTCATCAGCCGATAGAGAGAAAGTAGTATTTGGATCTTTGCTGAAGGCATATATTACAGAATGCTTCACAGTGTGCCACCTCCAAATCGAAGAAAAGTTCAAAAAACTCACTAGGCTAGGTGGTGGTGCTGACCACTCAATTTCAGATTGACGAAGGTTCCGTTTGATCGATTTCCTTTGATGAGGTTGAGCATTACTACGTTATAGCCTCGATGTGTGACTGCGACTACTGAAGGGAGTGATTGGATGGATAACCAAAGGAACCTCAACCTCTGGTTGTTGAATGGATATATTCTCTGCAACGTTGACCTTGGATTCTTCATTGCCTAAAGCTCGCAATATCATTACATTCTTCGTCCCCTGGGTCACCTTCGGATATACTACCTCCTAAAAGCGGGTCCAAATACATGCCAACGCCACCAAAATCATCACTATTAGTCAAATTCTCCAAGACATCAGCAATTTCATTCGTTGAGAGCACGCGCCGTGACCTGCGAAAAAGAAGTACACTCTGTATCATTTTTGCCCAAGGGGTCGTTATCGACCACCTGAAAAAAAGTTACTTCCAGGTACTGAAACTGAAAATTACTAGTTTTCAGTTTAATTACTTCCTTTAAAGACAACAATATCCAAAATTAATTCAAATTGGTGATCTAAATATTTCTGGGCATATATGGGTTAAGAAATGGTGTGACATGGCTGCGCTTTGGAATATTTACACAAAATCTTGCACATGCATTGTGACGTCGTGCCTCGGCGCTTGCGAGCCTCGCTGCGAGTGACGCACTGCAGTGGAGAGCCCCCTCCCGCTCGCCGGCCTTATATATACCGGCGACACACGTGGTTGGGCCCTTTTTTCTGCTTGGAGACAACACGACAAAGCTGATTACCCATCCGAAGACCTGTGGAGTGCCAACCTACCACCCACGCCCTGGATAATTGTCTAGTCAGCTAATCTCTAGTGTCAGTTTTTTGTGTAATTAAAGCCATTGTGTAACTGGAATATAACGCGAGTATAATCTTTCCTGGTGATATTTTTTATTTATTTCCCGTAAGACAACCTAATTATCTCTCTTTAACTGCTCGGCGAGTGATCGATCCCGGCTATCCCGTGGAAATCAATCACTCGTGCGACATTGGCGCCCAATAGAATTTTTAAATATATTTTTAAAACGTAGGTTGGCACTTTACAGGTGAGTGAAATAATTTCTTTTTCTCTTGTATATTTTTCTCCTGTGTGTGCATATATTCTGGTGTGGTGAATTGCGTACAGGTACAGTTTCTATCTATTTTGGTTGGCCATAAGCAATTTAACTGTGTAAATAACATAATGGTGATTTAATTAACGTCGGTCTAAAATCACGTTTCACCGCGGGCAGCGTGCCCAGCCGCCAACCGGTTCTAACCGCTTAGCCGTGGAACTAACGTGCCTCGTGTTCGCGAAAAAAATATTGTGATTCAACCTTTGAGTGACCTTTAAGAAATTTTTTTTTATCCTTTACCAATCAACACACCATTGTATAATTTAGTGTATTTCAGCTTTTTCTAGCACGGTATTCGATTTTCTGGCGATATTTAATTTTTTTTTTCTAGTACCGGCGTAAATACTTAGATTTTCTATTATTGTTTTGTAATAATGGCTTACATTATAAATTTCTGATTATTAACTAAAGCGGAATTAGAATATGAGACCACAATACGCGGCGTTTCAAAGCCTGACGATCCCCGCAAACAAATCGCTAAACTTTCAGTTAAAATTCCCTCGGAGGATATATTATCTTCACCCTTCCCACCAGAGGAGGATGTGGCTGAAGTGGAAAAGTCGTTATTAAGATCAAATAAACACTTATCTATGTTGGAAGCAAACTATACCTCCGAGCTTCAACAGAAGGTCGAAACCGTGCTACACCATTGTTTTCATCGACTGAATAGGGTGGATACCGGCAGTCTTGATATTAAAAAAATTGAGTCTGTGTGGAATAAATTTAATGACTTATATGCGAAATTACAATTAATCACGAGCCGTAGTTCGCGGTCGGATTGCTCAGTGGCAGAGGGAAACACTTCCTATAATTACGACCGTAAGCTTTTCTCGGAATTAGGTAAATTCAAATTTAACGGTAAATCATGTGTAAGATCTTTTATTGAAAAAATTGATGAATTTATGTCCTGTAGATCTATTCCACACGACAAGATGTTGTCTTTCGCTTTTGAAATATTTTCGGGTGACGCATTAGTTTGGTATCGCTCTGTTAAAAATAATGTAAAGACTTGGTTAGAACTTTGCGAACTTTTGAAACGAGATTTTAGTCCGCATAACTACGATTATCGGCTTATGACGGAGATTCGCCAGCGCTCACAGGGCGAGAACGAATCAATAACTATTTACGTGGCAAAAATACACGGTCTGTTTTCGCGACTTAGTTCTCCTATCGCTGATTCGGAGAAACTAGAAATTTTGCTAAATAATATTAGACCTTGTTACACTAATTGTCTGCTCACTGCAAAGGTTGTTGATGTTGATATTCTGGTCGAAGTTTGTCGTCTTTTCGAAAATTACCAAAGTCGCAGTAAGCAATTTTCTGAACCCCCTAAAGTTTCAAAGAATACTGTAGCACCCGATCTAGCGTATAATTATCCGTTTTCTAATTTTTCTTCAAACAAAAATGTTTACAATCATAATCACTTCAATAAATATAACTCTGTCGCCGATACATCGAGATACAAGTCTGTAACACAAGTCAACGCCGTATCGAGTACTTCTAATATAAATAAAACTTTTGCGTGCGTTGTAGATGCAATTCGCACTCATTACGTATTTGCCGTCAGCCACACTACCTAATCTGTTTTAAGTGCGGCACAAAGGGTTTCAAGGTGTCAGACTGCCCCAATTGTAAATCTAAGTCGACCCCTACAGTTTCAAAAAACTAGTTAATAAGGATTGTGGAAAATCAAATTATACAACTAATTGTAATAAAACAGAGTGGAATAATTGGTTGGACTTTTTAAAAAAAATCTTTAATAGCTATCATATTTCCTCAATCCGTAATTCTAAAGTAGAATATTTACCTTACGTTACTCTAAAATTAAACGGAATACCTACCACTGGTCTTTTAGATTCTGGATCTTGCGTTACAATTTTAGGTAATAATTTGCATAACTTATTTTTGAAAGACAATGTTTTGGATAAATCGAAACCTTTAAGGTTAATAACAGCAGGCGGCGAACGATTTGAGTCTTTGGGATCGGTGTTTCTACCCTTCGAGTTTCAGGATAAATTGATTAACTTAGAAGTTCATGTTGTACCTGGGATTCAAAATTCCCTTATCCTTGGCATAGATTTTTGGCGAAGCTTTGGCCTATTTCCTAACAAATTGGAGTCTGTTTTGATTGTGAACAAGTCTGACGCTCAAGTAATGGAGTTGCAGGCAGTTCCCCCTACACATCTTGTTTCTTATGATCATCTTACAGTCGACCAGAGAGCTACCGCTGACAACATTATTTCTAAATTTACCGATATTTCATACGAGAAGCGGGGTCTCGGTTGCACAAATATTATTTCTCATTCAATTGATACAGGTGATTGTCCCCCTATTCGGCAAAGATTTTATCGCATGTCTCCCGATAAACAAAGAATTTTAATAAAGCATCTTGACGACGCGACGTGCTCTCAGAGGATGTTGTTGAACGATCCGAAAGCCCGTGGTCAAACCCGGTCATTTTGACACCAAAGAAGAATGGTGAACTGCGTTTCTGTTTGGACAGTCGTAAATTAAATTCCGTTACAAAAAAAGATGCTTATAGCTTGCCTTATATTTCGGAAATTTTAGATAATCTGAGAGATGCTAAATACTTGTCTAGTTTAGACCTGTCTAAATCTTTTTGGCAAACATTAATTAAAGAAGAGGACCGTTGCAAAACAGCCTTTTATATTCCCACGCGTGGCACATTTCAATTCAAAAGAATGCCTTTCGGTCTTACGAATGCGCCAGCTACTCAACAACGATTAGTTGATATTTTATTTTATGGCCCAGAATTTGAATATAAGGTTTTCTGTTTTATCGATGACATAATCTGTATCACGTCCAGCTTCAACGAGCATATTACTCTTTTATTACGCATTCTTGATAAACTAAAAAGCGCTAATTTAACAATTAATCTCGAAAAATGTCAATTTTTTAGAGATAAACTAAAATATTTAGGCTATGTTGTCGACTCTAGTGGATTGCATCCCAATCCGGATAAAGTAAATTCAATGAAAAATTATCCCACTCCTTCTAATAGAAAAGAAGTACGTCGATTTTTAGGCGCAGCCTCATGGTACAGGCGTTTTATACCGAATTTTAGCTCTATTGCTGCACCCTTAAATATGTTAACATCTCAAAGAAAAAACGCACCTCCATTCTGCTGGACGACAGAGGCTAATGAGGCGTTTAATAACCTAAAGAATTGTTTGATTTCCTCCTCGGTGTTGGCTTGTCCTGACTACTCGCAACCCTTTGAAATACACTCAGATGCTAGCGATATTGGTCTTGGCGCGATCCTCTGTCAAAGGTTAAATGGTGAGGAAAGAGTCATAGCGTACTATAGCAAAACACTCAGTAAGCAAGAAAAAAATTACAGTGCCACAGAGCGCGAGGCCCTGGCTGTTCTATCTGCTATAGAACACTGGCGTTGTTATGTTGAAAATGGTAAAAAGTTTATTGTTTACACTGATCACGCTGCTTTGAAATGGTTCTTGACCTTAAATAACCCTACTGGCCGGTTAGCCAGATGGGGAGTTTGCTTATCTTCCTATAATTTCGAAATACGTCATCGTCGGGGTTCCGATAACGTTTTACCTGATTTTCTGTCTCGCTCTTTACCCGTTTCTGCTATTGCTAATGATATAAATATAGATATTAATTCTAATCAGAATTTACCAGTTTCTACTAATGATCCTTGGTATTTAAATATCTATAAAGGCTGTTTAAGTTCTCCGACTTCCTTTGTTAACTATCAAGTAATAAACAATAAATTGTATTGTTTTAAAAAAACATTAAACCCTCTCACTAGAGAATTTCAATGGAAAGAGGTTATTCCGTCTGACCAAAGAATTGACATTCTGAGGGAGAATCATTCTTCGCCCACTGCTGGACATCTGGGTATCTTTAAGACATACAAACGTCTTGCACTTAATTATTTTTGGCCTGGTATGTACTCCGATGTTGTCAAGTTCGTCAGTTCATGTGAACCTTGTATCACCCATAAACACCAAAATCACCCAAATTTAGGTCTAATGGGAAAACCCAAATCATGTCAAAAGCCCTTTCAGACGATTAGTATTGATTTGATTGGTCCCTTGCCCCCCAGCAGAAAACAAAACACTTTTATATTTGTGGCCAGTTGTTGTTTCTCTAAATATTGTTTGCTTTTCCCCATTAAACGGGCAACTGCAGAAGTGATAACAAAAATTCTCGAGGAAAATGTATTTTTGGTGCATGGAATTCCATCTACTATTGTTTTGGATAACGGTAAACAATTTATTAGCGCAACCTTTAAAAGTATGTTGTCAAAATATTAAATTCCAAATTTGCATTTTACACCGTTGTATACTCCCCACGTTAACTCAGTTGAACGTTACAACAAAACCATTATGACAGCTATTTCAACTTTCATAGAATCTGATCATCGAATCTGGGACACTTTAATCACTAAGGTTCAGTTCGCCCTTAACTGCGCAGTTAGTGAGGTTACTGGTTATTCTCCTAATTTCCTTGTTTTTGGTAGGGAGGTCATAACATGTGGTTCTCAGTATATTGACAAGGAATTTAATTCCAATATGGTGCTTGAACCACGGGACGGCTATGCCGAAACTTTAGGCTACTTATCCTCTATTTTCGAGAAGGTACATTCAGCTCTGTTGTCGGCCCACCAACGAAATTGTTCATCTTATAATCTTCGCCGTAAACCGGCAGAATTCAATGTCGGTGATATAGTTTGGCGCAGAACGTTTCTACTTAGTGACAAGGATAAATACTTTAGCAAGAAATTGGCGCCTAAATTTATTAAATGTAAGATTGCCTCAAAAAAGTCACCCCTAGTATACAAACTTAACGACATGGCCGGTAAACCTTTAGGAGAATGGCACATCAAGGATTTAAAGTTGATTAATTACAAAGAATAATAAAAGCATAAAAACAACAATGTAAGACGCATATCTATACTAAGTTATAATTACCTACATAATCATTTGTGAAGGCCAACAATGGTTCTTATGTTTTCGAGTCGAAGCTCACAAGATAATGTATTGTGTTGTGTTAATGATTTATGTAAACATGCTAACATAAAATGAATAAATGTTTCAGTTATAAATTGTAATAAAGTTTATTACATGTAATATTGTTACAAAGAATCTGTTGTTTATCTAACTATCAGTTATGGCTCAGTGGTTAAAAAGTTGTTGTCGGATCGGTCTGGTGTTCGATTCTCGCATGTGTATTTTCTTTCCGCAAATCTATTTGTTGAAATGCATATTGATTGGCGTATTGTTTTTCGCCGTGCCTTGTTCTGAAGTTCTGTGGTTATTCTTAATTCTGTATAAAGTCCATAATCAAATTGTTATTATAGGTACTTTATAAACATCCAGAGTAATTAACCGTGCGTCGCGAGCTCGGAACAGTCGAATAGTACCTACCATTTAGATCGTACCTACCTAGTTGTCGTTATGACGCACGCGCGTTCACTCAGCGACGCGCCGATAAATAAATGCCTAACTAATGATTCACCATTGTTTACATTCAAAAGGTGTTTACTGGTCGTGTTGTAGTTATTTATTAGAGCAAAATATTTATTAAATTCTTTCCTTTGACATTGAGCGGTCCGGTCGTGTCTGCGGCTTATATTATTTTTGTTCATCGTTACGAAAAATCTGTTGTTACACCTAACTATATTCAAAAAGTTTACTTATCTAGTGGCAAAGGCCGAACCCAAGATTTTTAAGTCGTAGGGCTAGATCAAGTTCTTATATCTACAAATCATTATTACCTAATAATTACCCTAAGCGCTTCTCCATAGATTGTTATCTTTGGTATTGGGCTATTACACTGTCCTTGGCATTTACATGTAGGTATGTGTGATGAATTATGAATGATAAATGTTTATGTTCAAGTTCAGACTGCCGTTGTACGCGTGAAGAATGCAAGCGTGGGTCATTATTATTTAGGTATCCTAATTACCGTATAGGGTTGTCACTTGTTCAAGGTACTCATGCCCTTGTTTTCTCTAATTTCAGGGAGTATCTTCAGGGCTGCTACGCCCGTTGGGCTAGGGAATTTTCCTTAGGGAAAATCCCGGCCTAACGGGGGGGGTGTGTGACGTCGTGCCTCGGCGCTTGCGAGCCTCGCTGCGAGTGACGCACTGCAGTGGGGAGCCCCCTCCCGCTCGCCGGCCTTATATATACCGGCGACACACGTGGTTGGGCCCTTTTTTTCTGCTTGGAGACAACACGACAAAGCTGAGTACCCATCCGAAGACCTGTGGAGTGCCAACCTACCACCCACGCCCTGGATAATTGTCTAGTCAGCTAATCTCTAGTGTCAGTTTTTTGTGTAATTGAAGCCATTGTGTAACTGGAATATAACGCGAGTATAATCTTTCCTGGTGATATTTTTTATTTATTTCCCGTAAGACAACCTATTATCAATTATCTCTCTTTAACTGCTCGGCGAGTGAGCGATCCCGGCTATCCCGTGGAAATCAATCACTCGTGCGACAGCATTTTGTATGCGTTGTGTAAGCCGAGCAGTACGTGATAATAAACATGGCCCCTAGACAGCATCACAGTAGTTCAGCCTGGACAATACCAAACTGTCCACCAGTTGCTTCCATACAGGTAGACTGATAAATTTTCTTATGTTATACAGTATTCTAAGCCTGTAAAAGCAGTTACGTGCAATCCTGCCTATGTGGGCCTCAAAATGCAGCTCAGGGTCCATTGTTAATCCTAAATTGCAAACAGTATCCACTCTCTGAATTGCTTTGTTCAGCACCAGTATTTCAGGATTGCCTGAGAGTATGTTCTTGATCTGTTGTTTGCTACCCAGCACCATAAACTTTGACTTTTGGGGGTTTAAGGTTAAAGAATTTTGTTTTGACCATTCAGTCACTCTTTGTAGGTTTTCATTTATCTTTTGAACAGCCAACAATGTTGTGTTTGGTTTAAAAGACAGATACACCTGTAGGTCATCCGCATATATGTGGTATTTACAGTGTACGAAGGACTGCACCACATCAGCACTGTAAATTAAATATAAAAGTGGCCCGATAATTGATCCCTGAGGCACTCCTCTATCAACAATACGTGGCTCCGAAGGCCTTATGCCACCAGGAAGCTCAACAGTTTGGGTTCTGTTTGATAGGTAGCTGTCAAACCACTTTACCGCATCCACCGAAAACCCATAGTATGAGAGTTTTGACAGCAGCAGGGTCGGGTTGATTGAATCAAATGCCCTGGAGTAGTCCAACATGATCAGTAGTGTACTCTCCCCCCTATCTCGAGCCTCCAGTATATTGCCCACAACGTCGCACAAAGCTGTGGCAGTTCCCCGTTTCTTGCGGAAACATGACTGTAAGTCAGGGAGGATGTTGTTGTCCTCTAGAAATGACACTACTTGTGTATATACTACTTTCTCCAGTACTTTGGATTGGCAGGGCAGTATACTAATGGGGCGCAGATCTTTAACAGACAGTGGGCTGCTGGTCTTGGGAATGGGCCTCACTACTGCGCAGCGCCACAAAGCCGGGAAGGTGTTAGTTAGAATAGACTTGTTTATTATATCTGTTATCGTCTTCACAGTAGTTGGCAGTGTTAGGGAGATCATGTCTATGCTGATGCAATCAATACCCTGCGCATTAGTGCCTATGGTTTTTAGATACTGCAGAACAGTCTCTTCTAGCACTGGCTGTATTTAAAAGGTGGTTGTTCCATACCTGTGATGTTCCAGGTATGACAACTGTGAGATATCTACCTTACACTCACCGGGCACATCCAAAAAAGACAATTTTGTCAGGATTAATTGCGTCAGGGTCATTAAAAGTTTTGGGTAGGGATCTTTCAGTGTGGTCTGCCAGTATGTAAAATTTTAAGGTTTTCCATAGCTGCTTGGGGTTCTGTAGGTTGCTGTTGATGTGCTTTGTGAAAAATGCTGCAAGAGTGTAGTGAATACAAGCTCTACGCAGCCAACGGGACCAAAATACGAACTTTTGAGGTAAAGTCTTTAGTTTTAAACCTTAGTTTACACAGACCGTATCGATGGGATTTCGTGATCGCCGACGTTCGACAACTCATACTCGGCGTCGACTTTTTAAGCCACCATAAGCTTTTAGTTGACGTCAGCGCACGAAAACTCATCGATCAGTTAACTGATTTAAATGTAGTAACTTCCATTGTAAATATAATTAAACCGTCTATATTTTCAGTAAACCTAGATCATCCTTATCATAGTCTATTGTCAAAATTTCCCAAAATTACTAAGCCAATGTCATTTATAAGCAGTCCTCCTAATTCTACAGTTCAACACTGTATTGAAACGACAGGGCCACCTGTTTTTGCTCGCGCTAGGCCGCTGCCACCCGCCAGATATAAACGGGTTAAGGAAGAATTCCTCAAAATGCAAGAATTGGGTATTTGTCGACCTTCGAAAAGCGCTCGGGCAAGCCCCTTACACGTTGTTGAAAAGAAGAATGGCGATATCCGGCCAGTAGGCGATTACCGCCGGCTCAACGCGGTGACCTGGCCTGACAGATACCCAATTCCTCGCATACAAGACTTAAGTTACATTTTAACTGGTAAAAATATTTTCTCTAAAATTGACATAAACAGGGCGTACCATTTTATTGAAACCGCACCGAACGACATTGAAAAGACTGCAATCATAACACCATATTTTGGTCTTTATGAATTTTTACGCATGCAATTCGGCTTACGTAATGCGGCTCAGACCTTCCAACGCTTCATGGACACAGTATTTCAAGGCCTAGACTTTGTTTTTAATTACATAGATGACGCAATCATCGCATCGCCCGATAAAATTACGCACCTAAAACACCTACGCATAGTTTTCGAAAGATTAGATAAATATGGTTTGACCATAAATTTACCCAAATGTGCTTTCGGACAATCTAGCCTCGAATATCTAGGTTTCAAAGTCTCCGCAGAAGTTATCAGCCCTACTGAAGAAAAGGTCAAGGTCATTGCCGCGTACCCAAAACCCGAGACCGTCGAGGGGCTACGGCGCTTCACAGGTATGGTGAATTTCTATCGTGCTCATTTGCCCAACGCAGCGTCATATCGGTCAGTACTCAATCAATATCTATAGCTCGAAAAAGAATGATAATACTATAATTGATTGGTCAACGGAAGCAAACGAAGCTTTTGAGCAATGTAAGTCTGGCCTAAAAACGGCCGCTACATTGTCTTATCCACGGACTGATACGATGCTTGCGTTGATGACTGACACTTCGGATTCATGTGTAGGTGGTGTATTACAGCAACAAGTTAACGGTTCGTGGCAGCCCCTAGGTTACTTTTCTAAAAAGCTTACAAACGCGCAGCAGAAATACTCGGCATACGATCGTGAATTATTGGCCATTTATATGGCAATAAAACACTTTCGCAAGTTGTTTGAAGGACGCCAAATAACTGTGTGCACAGACCGAGCACGTTCGAGCACGTTACCTCGCGAGATATATTGATCGCATATAATTCAATTAATATCAAAAATACCGGCGACTTTTGGGGCATTTCAATAAAAATTTTAGGTACTATAGTTGACACTGTTGCGCTTTACCTCTCTATAATTTTTAACCAATGTTTTGATCTAGGCGTATTTCCGGATTTGATGAAAATATTAAGTAAAATCATACCTTTATTCAAATCTGGCAGTAAAAATGACATAAATAACTTTAGGCCCATCTCTATCTTGTCGGCATTTAGTAAAATATTTGAAAAGATTTTATTAAAGCAGCTATTAAGACACTTTAATTTAAATAGTCTGCTTCACAAAGATCAATACGGATTTACTAAAGGTAGATCCACTACTGATGCGGGTGTTGCTCTCATAAAACACGTTTATAATGCTTGGGAGTCATCTAAAAATGCTCTCGGAGTATTCTGTGACCTCTCAAAAGCATTTGATTGCGTTCATCACGACACACTATTGCGTAAGCTCCACCACTACGGCGTAGAGGAAACCGCACTTTGTGTTGTCGAGTCGTACCTGCGGCAGAGATTTCAGTGCGTCGATGTAAATGGGACTACATCCTCTAAATTACCTATACAGTTAGGCGTTCCACAAGGTTCAATTTTAGGTTCTTTTCTATTCCTTGTATATATTAATGACTTACCTTTTTATTTAAAAAACATCTGTGATGTTGTACTTTTTGCAGATGATACGTCACTTATTTTTAAAGTAGACAGGAATAGGAATCAATTTGATGATGTAAATAACGCACTTATATAGGTTACACAATGGTTAACAGCAAACAATCTGGTACTTAATTCTAAAAAAACTAAATGCGTTAAATTTGCCTTACCTAACGTAAGACAACTGGGACCTAATATTATGCTAGATAGGGAAGAACTTGACACAGTTGACTCGACAGTGTTTCTAGGCATTACATTAGATAGTAAGCTACAATGGGGTGCACATATAGCATGTCTTTCAGGAAAGCTCAGCTCTGCTGCATATGCTGTTAGAAAAGTTAGACAACTTACTGATGTCGACACGGCTCGTTTAGTGTATTTTAGCTATTTTCATAGTATCATGTCCTACGGCATTTTGTTATGGGGCAAAGCTGCGGATATTCAGAATATTTTCGTTCTACAGAAACGAGCGGTACGAGCAATATACATGTTAGGTGCAAAAGATACTCTTAGGGAACGCTTTAAGATTATAGGGATTCTTACAGTAGCCTCGCAATTTTTATTTGCTAATATATTGTATATTAGGCAAAATATAGGTTTATTTACTACAAAAAGTGACATACATAACATAAATACTCGAAACAGGCATAAGTTATATGCCCCTTATCATCGTTTACATAAAGTTAATAATTCTTTTGTAGGGCTAGGTATTCGTATATACAATAAAATACCAATTAGTCTTTTAGAATTACCATTTAGTACCTTTAAAAGTAAAATAAAAGACTGCCTTATTAGAAAAGGTTATTATACCGTTAATGATTATTTCAGTGATAAGGATAGATGGTCACTTACACTAGTCAAGTCTTGATCTTTGTACTTATTCAGAATTTATATAGATACCTTGCCTTTCAGTTTTTTTTTTATATAATATCTCTAGTTATTTTAAATAACTATCCATGGATTATTAGGTCATTCAACGTATTTTTAATTTAAAAAAAAATGCTACTGTGTTAGATGAAGATAACTCGTGATCATGGGCTGTACACTAACATCTTTGTAAATTTTGTGTATTCATATACCTACCGTCACTTTCTGTAACATACATTTTCATCATAGTTCTGAACATGATCGCGAGTTGCCTACAAGATGTAAGTGGATGCTCCTGTTACACAAGATTCACAATGGAAGGCTACTACAGCACTTAATCTGCATTAATTATTTAAGTATTATGTAAGTTCCTAATTACTATTTACAAGTAATTAATTACAATGTGAAACAGTTGCAGCTCCTAACAAAAACAAAATATGTAACATAACACTGGCGATTAAAAAGAGTGGCCACGAGTTTTATTGTCCGTTCTTTCTCGTGGTTCTACCTATTGCTTTGCGAATGGGCAGTAAATGTAAATGTAGAAGCATTAATTTATTTTAAAATTTGACGTTCATAAGCGTCACCTTGTGACCTAGATGAATAAATGATTTTGACTTTGACTTTGACCACAAACCGCTAACTTTTGCATTTCAGAAATAAGGCAAAGACTCTGGAGAAACTCCGCGTAGAATTCGACGTTTGTTATACATTAGCGAATTTACAACAGATATTCAACATATAACCGGCAGCAATTGTTATTGCGTTATCGTGGCAGATACATTATCACGTGTCGAGACAGTTGACTGTCCCACGGTGCTCGACTACAGCAAAATTGCAGACTTGCAAGAAAGCGATGACTACGTGCGTCATACGCTCGCCAACGCGAATAACGATGCATGCCCTAGTTTAATGAAATATTATTTACCTACATGTATTTAACCGATATTTTGCGACTTATCAACAAATAACGTACGACCGTATATTCCAGAACAATTTAGGCGTTTAGCATTCGAGAGCGTTCATAATATTAGCCATCCCGGTATTCGCGCTACCCGAAAATTAGTTACTAAACGATTCTTTTGTCCTAATATGAACTCAAATATTAATGAATGGTCAAAGACGTGTTTGAATTGCCAAAAATCCAAAATAGACAAACACACATTCTCCGAAATTGACAAATTTCCTAAATCCACATTCTTCACGCTTCGAGCATATTCATGTGGACCGGAGTCGGACCATTACCTATTTCTCCAGATAATTATAGATATTGCCTTACCATTATAGATCGCTGCACTCGTTGGCCCGAAGCATTTCCAATGACGGACATTGACGCTCTGTAACTAAAATTTTATATTTACGGTCTGTAACTAAAATTTTATATACCAATTGGATATGTCGTTACGGATGTCCCATAAAACTCACTAGCGACCAAGGCCGCCAATTTGAAAGCCATCTTTTCCAGCAACTTATGAAACTCTTAGGCGTTAACAGAATTCGCACTACGGCGTACCACCCGCAGGCTAACGGAGCTGTGAAACGGTGGCACAGAACTCACAAGGCCGCTCTGATGGCACGTTTATCTGATAAGTCATGGGTTGAGGAATTGCCCACAGTTCTGCTAGGCCTGCGCGCGGCATGTCGTAGCGATACAGGTATATCAGCAGCAGAATTAACATTCGGTCGCACATTGCGCCTTCCCGGCGATTTCTACGACGCTACACAGGTAGGTTACCTAGAACCTCATAGCATAGTAGATAATATACGGCGAAGTATACAGGCCATGAGACCTATACCGGAACCGCAGAGCAACACGCGAACTAGTTTTGTGCATCCTGATCTGTCAAAATGTGAGAATGTTTTCGTCCGGGACGATACAGTACGCAAACCTTTGAAGCCTCCTTACGACGGCCCATACCGCGTTTTACAAAGAAGGTCAAAGGTTTATGTAATACAGTTGCCCGGTAGAACCGCTAGTATATCTATAAATCGCTTAAAACCCGCGTACATATTGTGCGATAAAGTATCCGACTTTACTGAAAATACGGATACTCCACGGATACTCCAACTATCATACAATCAAATGATAACGAGTCGGGAGTCGAACCCACTCGCGAATCTGATAATTGCACCGGTATTCTCTCGTTTTCCATAAATTCATTTGCACTAATATTGTTTGCCATAATAATTCCCGATCATAATATTTACTTGCACTATTATCATTTATACTAATAACGTTTGCCTTAACGACTCAACAGTGATAACTTTTATTTGCCATAAAATCACTTTCTATAACAACATATATCATAATAATTAGTTTCCACAAGTAACACATCTCATAATCGACTCTTGACATAATCAAAATTTGATATAATTATGAAAATAATACATAATATTGTTAGGTCGAAATTTATTATCGATAACACCCCGACTCAGTGCGATCCGACTCGGATAGGTTAGGTTAGGGTTCTCTTTTGACCCTTAACCCGAAAATAGGAGCCCTGCGAAGCAGGGCTCCGTCAACTTAGTCCACATTCTTCACACTAGTTTAATAAACTGAAGTTGACGGAGCCCTGATTCGCGTGGCACCGTCAAAATATATTAACTTACTCATTTGTAAAAATTGCAGACGCTTGTACGAAATCATCTTTATTTATATTATGGTGAATAAACGTTATGGAAAATGGCATTATTGAAAACGAAAATTATAGCAAATACATTTATGGATTTAAATTATTATGACACTTGATCGATTATGACCAATGGAATTAGTGAAAGTCATTTTATGTCATTTCACGATTATGGCAACTGAAGCGTTATTTCTAATGAAATTATGGCAAATACCAGTAAGGCATATGAAATTATGGCATTTTAAATTATGGCAAACATTAGCCTGCTTCAAATTTGTCTATCATATCATGGCACCATTCCACCCTTGCCTGCTTCTGAACATCGGTGAGGTTGTGTGGCACCTAGCGTGAAACTATTCTCCGCACCCGTAGATGCAAGTGTAGAATCTCGTGAAGGCTTCCTAAGATTCAGATTCAGCATATACTCTGCAGCATATGCTGAATCTCTTTGTATGTAACTCGTCTATTGTCTTGGATCAAATTTTTCATCGCTAGCACGTTTTCTTCCGTAACAGCCGTCAAAGGGCGACCATTACATACAACCATACACGGTGGCACATACCAACGATACACGGTTGCCTTAGAAGGGCCTTCATCTATGAATGCCATTTGTCTATCGTACGATTCGTCCGGTTTCAGGCGACACTTAAAATCGTAAAAAATCATAGCGCGAAAATGTTCTCGATACAAATCCATTTTTCAATGAGACACGGTAATTTTAATTAGCTCACACAAAATGTGGAAGGAAGTTTTGAATTTAGAACGTACTTATTTTTACTTCTAAGTAATCATATTTTTAAATAAATTATAACTGGCCAGTCTCACATACATAAAAACTTTTTCTCGCAATACTTTCTGAGTAACCTGGTATCTCAGTAAAGAAATAATTATCTGTATGTTACGGTTTGCAAGCTTTTAGTACGCACAGAAGACCTATAACATTTAATTTTTTTATGCCCCGTGATTCGCTTGGTCGAGGCCAAAGTAAATAAGTTACATTCTATATAGAAAGCGACGGCTTTGTCGTCCGGAAAATGAATGCCGTGATTGAATGCTACTAACGTCCATTGCAGCACAAATATATCAAACTGAATAAATATTGTTTGCCAAAGTTTGTGTGTAAAATTTCAAGTGCTGTATGTGTGGACACTGGTGGACACAAACAATGCAAAATAATATAACAACAATCTAAGAGTAGTCAAACGTATATTTTCCATAGTCGCCACTGCCTACGGAATGCAATGTGTTAATAACGCTTAATCCGTCACCATACTGACAATCACACAGCGCGTTGTAAGTGCTGTATTGATTACTTATATAATTATTATCCTTACATATCATTATTGTATTTTATTTGCGCAGTTCAAAGTCAATCAGAGTAAAAGCAGCAATGCCATCAAAGTAGATCTTTAATTTTTATTCCCCTTCTTTAAATTTAACTTCATCTTAAAATCTTGTATTATTAAAATCAGAAGGATATTGTTACTTATTTAAATGAATATTACTCTGTAAGCTTTCTGTAATAATAAATAATTTATATAGACGAAATATTTTATATAAATTTTGAATTTACATAATACTGTTGTAAAGTACAATTAATTTATTTGACTTTGACTGTGATTCAACAACCACGACATTAATTAGGCAGAAATAAACTATCTTCTGTTATTTGGAGAATTGTCTAGGACACAATCATATTTTTAAATAAATTATAACTGGCCAGTCTCACATACATAAAAACTTTTTCTCGCAATACTTTCTGAGTAACCTGGTATCTCAGTAAAGAAATAATTATCTATATGTTACGGTTTGCAAGCTTTTAGTACGCACAGAAGACCTATAACATTTAATTTTTTTATGTCCCGTGATTTGCTTGGTCGAGGCCAAAGTAAATAAGTTACATTCTATATAGAAAGCGACGGCTTTGTCGTCCGGAAAATGAATGCCGTGATTGAATGCTACTAACGTCCATTGCAGCACAAATATATCAAACTGAATAAATATTGTTTGCCAAAGTTTGTGTGTAAAATTTCAAGTGCTGTATGTGTGGACACTGGTGGACACAAACAATGCAAAATAATATAACAACAATCTAAGAGTAGTCAAACGTATATTTTCCATAGTCGCCACTGCCTACGGAATGCAATGTGTTAATAACGCTTAATCCGTCACAATACTGACAATCACACAGCGCGTTGTAAGTGCTGTATTGTTTACTTATATAATTATTATTCTTACATATAATTATTGTATTTTATTTGCGCAGTTCAAAGTCAATCAGAGTAAAAGCAGCAATGCCATCAAAGTAGATCTTTAATTTTTATTCCCCTTCTTTAAATTTAACTTCATCTTAAAATCTTGTATTATTAAAATCAGAAGGATATTGTTACTTATTTAAATGAATATTACTCTGTAAGCTTTCTGTAATAATAAATAATTTATATAGACGAAATATTTTATATAAATTTTGAATTTACATAATACTGTTGTAAAGTACAATTAATTTATTTGACTTTGACTGTGATTCAACAACCACGACATTAATTAGGCAGAAATAAACTATCTTCTGTTATTTGGAGAATTGTCTAGGACACAATTATATTATTCTCGGGGAAAATTTCTCCTATTTCGAACTTAAATATTACTAATAGTATACTGTCGACGGAACGCGATTTTTCTCTAATGAATGAATGAATTAATAATAATGTGTCTGTGTCTCCAAAACCAGTTTATGAAAAATGTAAAGAATATTTACCGAATTAAGGAGGAAGTTCCATTCCAACGCTATTTTTGTTTGTAATGGCAACACACTGTCGTGTCGTTTAAAGCATAGTGGCTTGTCGTTTTCCTTTTTTTACAGAAAACTCCCGCGCTAAGAATGAATCTTTTGTCGCGAGGGACTTTAACATTCAATGGAAACGAACTTAAAATACATTCAGATTCGAAACGACAAATTTTGGATCATTATAAAGTGTGGTCTCGTATAGAGATCAAAACTGCATCACTCGGTGTAGTGCTGAACGGCGAGGCGTCGACATACACCACATTTGTTTATGTACATAGAACGATACCATTTTTTTTATTTTACGGCAGATTCGATATAATGCGATCAGCTATACGATGATTGTTCAACAATTAATCGTTACAACATAGAGAGGACGCGTCCTTATTCATTAGCGTTGTCGCGGGCTGTCGACCGCTTCTCGCAAAAATGTCATACCGTAGATAGATATTCATAAAATATTTGTATTACAAGTTCTATTTGTTTGAACCCCTATTTCTAAATTTAGTGCCGACTCACGACTCTTCGTCCTTGGTAGGTTGCAGTACATAATTATGATATGTATGTACCTATTTAGGTCTATTATAATTGCAGTAAAACTCCAGTTGTATTCCAATATAATTTATATTTCGGACACACCTTTACACTGTACAGATATTATAATATTTCCTAAGAGCCACCGTCCGTTCAGTACCGTCGCCCGGAATAGAATGCCCGCTCTCGCCAACCGCCATTTTGAATTATTTCGATAGTGATGTGACTCGGACGAGTCAATCGACTACAAATTATTAAATTCCAATCGATATTAATTTTAATAAAAATGGGGACCTTACACTCGTCCATCCTGACCTCGTGTATGTCCCCATACACGCAATCAAGCAAACTTAACATAAACCTTACACTCGGCGAGAGGGGGAACTTACAATCACATTAAAGAATCCTGTAAACCCATCCAATTCTCACCAATACATTTTATAAACCGCTTATAAAAGCTTACAATCCTGGTCAACCCATCCAATTCTGACCAATACATTTTATAAATCGCTTATAAAAGCTTACAATCCTGGTCAACCCATCAATTCTGACCAATACATTTTATAAATCGCTTATAAAAGCTTACAATCCTGGTCAACCCATTAATTCTGACCAATACATTTTATAAATCGCTTATAAAAGCTTACAATCCTGGTCAACCCATCCAATTCTGACCAATACATTTTATAAATCGCTTGTAAAAGCTTACAATCCTGGTCAACCCATCCAATTCTGACCAATACATTTTATAAATCGCTTATAAAAGCTTAGACATGTCATAAATGCAATGCTTGCTAACCCATCCAATTCTAGCAAGATTGACATTTACCAACAATACCTACGTGTTATAAATGCAATGCTTGCTAACCCATCCAATTCTAGCAAGATTGACATTTACCAACAATACCTACGTGTTATAAATGCAATGCTTGCTAACCCATCCAATTCTAGCAAGATTGACATTTACCAACAATACCTACATGTTATAAATGCAATGCTTGCTGACCCATCCCAATTCTAGCAAGATTGACATTTACCATTAAGAACCAGCATGGAGCTCCGCCATTCGGGTGGCAGGTAAAATACACGCTATATCGGGTGATGCAAATTTGGCTTAGATTCGATTGTTTGTATGTGCTTCGGATATAAGGCATGCATCAAGTTTGTTGGAGTGGAGGAATGCTTCAAGTTCATGAGAGTTAGGTGCAAGACCATTAATGTTCCACGTTGCAAGGTTTAGAGAAGTTATTTGTTGTTCTATAATGAGAGTTGTGATACGGTCCAACATGGAGCACATTTGTTTGAATTAGGAGATCGATCGTCTCACTTTGTTTTATGAGTATGCTTTCAAGAGTCAGATTTCGTTGATTGTCAGTAATATCAGTGGTGTTATCAGAAGCTGGTGTAGATTTTGGACTGCGTTACGATCTCGGCGGCTACCACACCTGCATGGTATCTCTGTTGTAGTTCACAATCTTGGTGGTTGTTGTCTATGGTGGAGGTTTTAATGACTAAGCGGTAGCTTTTATTGTCCTTTGGGGTGAATAGCCGATAGCCCATTTGAC
>OX123195.2:41754302-41837097 GCA_944739405.2 Euclidia mi
GAAGCTTGGCTCGACGTAAACAAACAGCGACGTCTTGTCGCAAAACTTCGGCCTCTTCGGAAGGTATTTTATTCCGTCGGATAACCTCTTCAACCGTGCCGATCACTTTTTCGTATGGAACATGACTAGGTGTTGGGGCGAAATTTAACCCTTTCTCTAAAATATTGAGTGCAGCTTCCGTTAACGTTTTATCGGATAGATTGATAACCGTGCGTTCAATATTTGAGTTTTCTTGGTGGGGGGTAGATGGTTTTTGTTTCTTCAACAATAATTCAAATTTTCGATCTTGTTTCAAGGCACTAAGTTCTCTCGACCGCTGTGCCTGTAGATAGGTGATGCGATCACAGTTATCGAAATCATCTTTAGTCAACACTTCACTGCACTTCAGATGTATTTTATACAACTCCGTTTGTAATTTGTCGAGTTTATAACGGGTGTTGGCGATCATCTTACGCAAAAGTTTACGTTACCGTACGTCAAAGGAGTGACAGATAAGGTCGCCAACATCCTTAAGAAGGTTTCAGTTAAAACTATCTTCACTCCTTTTAAGAAACTGTCGCAATATATAAGAACGCCGAAAGACAGTCTTCCCTTAGAAAAGCCAGGTGTATACAAAATTGACTGCAGCTGTGGGAGTTCCTACATAGGACAAACCAAACGCACCATCTCTTGCCGAATAAAGGAACACATTAAGGCAGTCAAAAATAATGAACCACACAAGTCGGCCATAGCTCAACACCTCTTGGACTCGGGTACCGACCACTGGATTGAGTTACATAACCCTCAGGTACTTTCGACAGAACGCCACTATATACCTCGAATGGTTAGGGAGGCTATTGAAATTAAAAAGTTCAAGAATTTCAATAGAGAGGATGGGTTTCAACTGTCGAGTATCTGGCATCCAGTGGTACGTCTATGTAAAACCCGTGAAAAGAACAAAATCAAACCGCGAGCTGACGTAGTGAGTGTGGTATGTCGTGATCGGGTACAATGTGATAGTGATAACAGTGCTAGTGGTGTTGAACGCAAAAAACGAGTAAGAAAGCGGGTAGACCGTTATACTTGCTCGTAACATTCATCCACCCGCAATACCATCAGTACATCCGTGAACATGGCGCTTGCAACAGTGCCGAAATATCGGTTACTCCAAACAAAGGTACGTGGTATATATCCCGAAAAACAATTTAAATTAAGTTTAAATGACCACGAAAGTTTAAATTCCTTATATTATCATGTCCAGTGATCGATTCCAGTTGCGTGGTTTCGATTAGTTTTTTGATGGCTTGTGTATTATTTTTGGTGTATTATTAACATATTTTATTATGAGGTCTTTCTCACCATTTTGTATTCGGTGTTGTAGTTCTTGTGTTAATTTTTTCATGAGTTTTTGTTGGTAAGGGGTTTGATCCGAGTAAATTTTAACAGTTTCGTTCTTGTAGATTGATTTATTACGAAGTATCACTTTCGCATTTTCTTGAGATGGTAAGTAGACCTTAATATGACGAACCGTTTCTGGTTTAAAGTAGCCAAGGCGATGAATTTTAATGGGGTCAGGGCATTCAGGAAAAATAGTTTTTATGATATTTTTTACCTCTGCACTGTCAGAAGCAGCTCGTTCCTCCTTACTGTCCTTTTTTGCCTCAGGTATTCCCACTATAATTATATTTTTACTCCTAAGTTCTCTTTCATGCAGTTCAGAAACGACATCTTCACAGGTGAGACTCTCAAATTCTAGCTCTGCTGGTGAAGCAGTTTTTAGGTTTCTCAGGTCAGTCTCAATGCTATCAATTTTTGTATTAGTAGCACCACTAGCAAGTTTCAGGTCTACTATATCCGATTTTATGCGATTTTGTTCTGATACAAGTTCTCTCGTGATAGACTGGAAGGCTTTTCATTTCATCCTTAATAGTTGTTACATCATCTGATATTTTTTTAAGGATTTTCTTTTGTGTCTCAACAAAACCACTTAGAGTGTTCAGCATTTCCTTTTGGAAGTCAGCGAAATCCGCTTTTAGGTCCTCTATTTCGGGTTCTTTCCTCTTCCGCAAAGTAACCTGTGACATTCTAGATTCTTCAGAATTAAGAGAAAGATCCAGTTGGCTACCTCCACGGTTAGGTGTTTCTGTTGGTGATCGCAACATATTCATCATAGATGAGTAGAATTCTATGTAAACAAAATTCAACCAGTGTGTAAGCGCCCTTATAATTCTACGTACTTGAGTGAAGTAGTCAGCTGGTCAACTCTGCTATCAGTTGCGGCGAGTCAGGACGGTGTCCGCGTAGAGTAGGATGAATTATTGGAGCCTGTCTCTTTCAGACTGCGGGTATGAAGGGCGGGTGGGTTCGCTTCTAGATTCCGCCGGAGTCCTGAGTCACTGCGCTCGGTGACGAAGCGCACACGTTGTATTATGGAAAAATGTAATTTTACTCGTTAACTTTGAGTTTAAAATCAGTTGACAGTATATTAAATTTTTTGTAGAATGAGTTAGTAAAAAATATTAACACGTCCACTCGCGACCGCTGTCTCCGGACGAAAAAGACTTTCCACTACGCTTTCGCAGTTTAACTAACTAATTTCTAGCATTAGATATAAAAAATATGTTAATCGGTATATTGACCAATTCGACAGCCACAATATAACTACATCATTTGGCCGGCCACATATGAAAGAGTACGATTAATCATCAATCTGCAGTTATTGACGTTGAATGATTGATGGCTTGAACTCGCCACGTGGCTAATGAATGTATGTGGTTGATGGAAATTGGAGCATTGTAGAGTTACCGCGATTTTGTGGTGTTGTTATGGATGGTGGATTTGAGGGACAAGTTTGCCTGTATTATGTGGTCGGTGGCTAAAACGGTTGTGTTTAGGGCTATGTTAAGTGTTGTGGGATTCCATTCCCACACGAAACAACACTTTGTGTGAAAGACTGCATACTTCACACGACTACGCTACGGTATAAATAAAGGCATTCACATCAGCCTATTGAAGTCCACAGCTGGTCGTTCGCGACAACCTGTGAACCTTGTTAATGCAGTCGCATTAACCAGGCTGAATATAAAAATTTAAATATCAAACAAATAGGAATTGTACAATAAGGGCCAGTTTCACATCAATTCAAATTTCGTTCTTATTTTAATTTATCTTCCTGACAGTATTTATCTAAAGGTAGAGAAACTGTGCCTAATTCTTAAAAATCAAATAAATAACAAAACATGTCCTAACTGACGTAAATGTCAAAGCTCCTGCGTGGAATACTGCTCTCATCTCTGGAACGGCTCCGCTCAGTACCTGCTAGATGCCCTTGATAGGTTGCAGGGGCGTGCTGTCCGTATCATAGGTGACCTTGAGGCTACTAAGACCCTTGAATCTCTGCAATTACGCAGGGACGTAGCCTCAATGGCTGTCTTTTACCATTTGTATCACGGTGGGTGTTCAGAAGAACTCTTTCAGCTCATCCCACCCTCTACTTTCCTATCACGAAACAACACGTGCCGGGTTAAAGTGCCACGCTTACACAGTTGAGCAGATACCGTCACGTACGAAAAGGTTCGGTACATCTTATCTTTGCCGTACCATAAAGATGTGGAACTCACTGCCAGCTCACGTGTTTCCTTCCTCCCTTGATCCTGGGTCCTTTAAGCGGGGCGTGAAAAAGCATATCTCAAGGCCGTCAAAGTGAGGGCCGTCATGTCACATTGCCTAACCAGCAATTGGGGATGATGGCCTTCCCAATAGGACTTCACTGTCAGCTTACCATCAGGCAGCGTGAAGTCATTTTGATAAGTTCTTTTTAATAAAAAAAAAAAGCTATAATTATGAAAATAGGGACCGTCAGTATAAATTATTAAAGTGCTATTCAGTAGTACATCAAATCTAAAAAAAAAAAATTAATAATAGGCCTGGTACTACGCCGCCACTGGTACGCAATATTATGAGCAAGTCACCGGTGTAGAAATTATACCTGCCAAAATAAAGAGCTATAAAGGTAAAGCAATAAGTATTTCTTTTTAAACTTACTGAGTAGGAAATTTATCCGTAAAAGTAAAAGTTCATAAAAATTAGGATTGCTCAATGATTGAGTTCAATGGAATGGGAGCGGTATGGATGGAGATTATTAAAATATGTTTTTTTGATAAGAACATAAATAGAAAGAAATTGCCGACATTCCGAACTCAAAGAGAGAGAGAGGTGAAAAGAGAAGCAATTAATTAAGAGCTGATTTTTCAATCGTCACATAAAACTAATAATTATATGATACTTGAACAGTAACCTGGCTGAATGTGCAAGTAAAATATTTGATCTACTTTATTCAACAATCGTAATTTTGAATTTGATATCATTTTATTTTATCTAACCAAAACCTAATATTTTATGATTGAAAATTAACCCGGAAAGCCGGCGTACATAATATTCAATCAAATAAATCTGCGCTGGACCAGTTAGATAAAAAATCCCTTTATTTTTTTTCTTGCACAACATCACTGTGAATGTAGTATTTACTTCGATAATTATTTCGTCTTTAAAACGACAAACTTTACTCTCAAGCGTAAAGTTTCGGAACACTCAAATAATATTTTAGTCAAACACATTTAAGCTAGGGCTTAAGGCTTTAAGTATACGTTTCACTCCACTCCAAGTTCAAATTATTTAAGAGATTAAAACGAAGCAATCAGTGCGCTGCCTGCATCAAAAGCTCTAAGATTAATTGATTTTTAATACTATGTGAAAAAACGTTTTAATTAATAATTGGATTGTGACGAAATAAGAAAAACAGCAAATATTGAACATACATACAATATTTTCTTCTGACGGCTCTATTCGTGTGTACTCTACTCTATTGTCGTGTTCAGATGTATGCTATACCATGCAAATTGTCATTAAAATACGATCATTACTTTTTGCGTGAAACAGTAACATATCAATCCCACAAACTTCCGCATTTATAACAGTAGTACGATTAGGTTGTATCAGTATCTAAAGCTGAATTGTAATGATCAATAATACCTTTTCACATTGAACACACCTGACAGAAAAATGACGTCATCATTCTATCCTTCAATAAATTTTAAAGGGTCTCTTGAAGCCGTAAATATCCTGTGAACATAATAGACTCCATAATGTATTTACGAGTATCAGAGAAACGAAAATGCGTTGCTAAAACTATTTACGGTTCGCGCGATAAATGTGATAATATTTTATGATTTTCTTTCTATACTAACGGTAACACTTTATTATTTTCATACGGTATAACGTAGTATTTTCTTGGGTTAACGCGTATGATACATATTGACATATGTTCAGATACTTCAGGATAACTTCTACAATCAAGACATAGACCAATTTCACTTCAGTCTTCCGTGACTATGATACCTGTAAAGTAATCAAAACGTCGGATAGTAATAAACAATGTACCTAAGTAATAAATAATGTACCTACATGTAGATCATTCGGTTGAAATGTAATATCAGAACAAATAAAATATCACGGTAGAATCCGTAAACCGTAGTTTGATTTCTACGGTATAACGTGTTCACAAAGTGTGTTTCAGGTTATAGGTTTTCCTTTAGTTTTGAAAGTATTTTCACCTACTGCCCGCGCGCCTGATCCGTTTATGATGTAATGTAACCGTAAACCGACAACGACGTGTAACCCACGCCGAAACGGCCTTGGGTTGCAAATAAGAGGTACTTCATTAATTTGATGACTAAAAGACAGGTACACCTACATACCTACATCTCTTTTCGTTTCTTTCCGATACTGTTGACATTTTGGGAAATCCCTTCTTAGTGTCCTCCTACGCTTTTCTAAAAACATAATTATGTATGTACATGCCATATTTCAGCTTCTTGCGCCCATAAGTTTTGCTATCCCTTATCTATCAGTCTGAGGCATGGCCGGTAGAAGATTTCACACCACCCATCCCGGAGGGTCGGCGCCGGGCGTCAGCCGGGTCGCATGACATACTCGCATCCATTGTGTGACTATCCATGATGACTGTCTTAGGAAATAGTAACAGTGGCTTCCCGTTGCCTTCTGCCTCAAGCATTTCTGAGGTTATTTGGACCTCTAGGCCGTTGCTGCCTCTTCCGATCAGTTGCCTAATCGGGTGTATGGTTATACCGCCATTGCTCGGTCGTCAGAGTCTCGTCTGTTTCTAGCAGGGAGCACCACGGTGGTTGTTAGCCATCGCCGCCATAGGCGCGTGCAGGTGAGGTTGACATTTGGGTTGGAAAAGCTGTTAGTTCCGTTCTCCCTTTGCCCCCCCTGAGGAGGGGTGAAGAGAGCCTTGAAAAGCTGATCGTTGTTAGGAACACGGAGGGTAAACGAGCCTGGGGACGGTCTCCAACCAGATGGAGCGATCAAGTGAGAGGCCCAACCACGTTTTGCTCTGTCGCCCGAGACGCGATGAACAGGCACCGGTGGAGACAGATCATCGAAATCAGGTGCAAACCATCCACATCCGCCGATGACCACGATCCTCAGTCATGAAGGACCGACGACAGAGAGAGATCTATCAGTCAGTCAGTGACTAAAGATTTTTACACACATACACAACGTCACGCCTTTTATCCCCGAAGGGGTAGGCAAAGGTGTATTTCTACACCCACTTTTCGCCAGATATACCTTAGTCCCACGTAATAGGGGGCAAGCCTATTGCCGTACCGGGCACATTTCCAGACTCCGTGCTGCTACTGGGAATTTCGTGACAGAAAAACCCAATAAAATAGAACTAAATATAAAGAAAATAAATCAGAAATAAAAAAGCAATATTATCTAGAACTAAAACACCAAGCAGTTGTTGCATTACATAATGAAAAATCAGCATATTTTGCACAAAATATTAATGACAATATAAATAACCCAAAAACCTTGTGGCGTAACTTAAAGACTCAAGTCCTGCCATCTCCCAAAAACACCTGCTTACCAGATTACTTTGATAACCCAGATAGCATCAATAGAGATTTTTTGAATGTGCCAGGAGGGGGCGTTGTGAGCATATCTAGTTTAACCTACTATGAATATCATAGGTATGATGATGATGCAAATTTCAAGCTTCAGCCGGTTGACCAAGGTACTATTTTGAAAATCTTGAGAACCATTAGTACTAACGCGCTAGGTGTAGATCAAATCAACCTAGAGATGCTTAAACTTACTCTGCCTAACTCGTTAGATACTATTACAGAGATAGTTAACAAATCTATCACAACACATACATTCCCTAAGCTGTGGAAACACGCAATTATCAAACCCATACCCAAAACGAGCCATCCCAATTCTACAAAAGACTTACGGCCTATTAGCTTACTGCCCTGTTTGTCAAAGGTTCTGGAAAAAGTAGTTTATTTACAAGTTATGGAATATGTTGAAAAAAATAACATTCTGCCGGACAAACAATCAGGGTTCAGAAAAGGACGAGGAACCGCAACAGCTTTATGTTATGTTGTGGGTAACATACTGGAAGCTAGGGATCGTGGAGAGGGCACTGCCCTCATTCTTCTAGACTATTCCAGAGCATTTGACGCTATAAATACATCTCTATTATTGTCAAAATTAGCTTACTATGGATTTGCACCTAACACCATAAAGTGGTTTAATAGTTACCTCACTAATAGATCCCAACATGTAGAAATGCAAAGGGAAGACGGTATGGTCATGTCTTCATCTGCTCTCACAGTGAACAGAGGCGTCCCACAAGGCTCAGTACTCTCAACACTTCTCTTCATCATATACACAGCTGACATGACCCCTTCTTTAAAAAAATGCAGTTTTCATATGTATGCAGATGACACGCAGCTTTATCTTTCTTTTAAGCCTGAAGACACCCTATCAGCTGTTACAAAGATAAATCAGGACCTTGACAGAGTGATTGAATGGTCAAAAAAACACTCATTAATATTAAATCCACATAAATCAAAATTTATCGTTCTGGGCAGTAAAATACAAGTAAAGACTATATTGCAAGTTAACCCAGCTATCATTTTGGACGGTCAGAAATTAGAAGGGATAAAAGAGGCCTCCAACTTAGGTTTATTAATTGACTCTGAATTAAGGTTTGAAGGACATCTAATTAAAATAGTAAGAAATTGCTTTTACAGGTTAAAAATTCTTTACAACATTCAAAACTATCTTAGTATTAACCTTAGAAAACAGCTTGTAGACAGCCTCATTTTATCCCGTTTCAATTACTGTGATGTAGTTTATGGCCCATGTTTGCTGGCAAGAACTAAGAATTTAATACAAAGGGTGCAAAATGCATGTGCCCGATTCTGTTTCAAGATTCCAAGACGACATCATGTCACACCATATATTAATGATAACAACATCCTTAAAATGGAATCTAGAAGAAAATTACATCTTGCCACATTACTTTTTGGGGTAATGGCTAGTAAAAAGCCTACCTACTTGTATGAAAAGTTAGATTGGAGATCAAACCACTTTTCATACTCCACCAGATCCTCAACCAGAACTCTATCACAAACTAAACACCGTACAATGGCTTTCCGGGGCTCTTTTAGATACTTAGGTACGAAATGCTGGAACAATTTGCCTCCTCCGATAAGGGACCTGAAAACAAAAGCATCATTTAAAAAGTACCTCAAGAGCTATTTACTCTCTCAACAGAAACTACAGTTACAAGATACTACCGCTTACCTGTGAGGATATAGCCCTAGTAACATTAGTCTGGATTGCTTACAGCATTTTAGTATCTCTGAGGTCTGGTTGGGTACTCGCAACAACTCCTGAAAAATTAAACATTAAACTAAAATAATGTCATATTATCCCCTATGAGCAAATAAGCAAATTAAATGTAGAAACTTAGTAAACGGGCATACCTGCTAGTTATGTATTCCCTTGTTTCTTGTAAAACATATGTTTTGAAAGTGTACTGAATTAGTCATAAATAGTTGGACATGTTCATATGCAATGGTACGTAGACGACCGTCACGTTTCAGTGGCCTTTTGACATATTACGTGGCGGCACTGAAAATCAGTACTGTGTTTGGAACTATGACGTCCATAGCAGTGTTTGCTGAGTGTCAGCCCGTATTGCGGCACGCGGTGTATAGTGCTCATAGCTCATGCAGTTATTATTGTTTAAGTTACTTAAATGTATTTTCAAAAGTAAAAATTATGTACAAATTGTTCAATCTCTGGTGTAGATACACGTGGCGAGTCACGTGGTGACACGTATCACATAAATGTCAACTAACTCAACTCAGTTTGTGACAATTGACAAGACATGCCAAGCGTCATTAACTCATTATGACAACAAGTTGCCCAATAGCAAAAAAGTGTCTTTAGTCATTGGTCTTAGTTGAGTTAGTGTTTATTGACTTCGCCAAAATATGTTTTTAGTGTGGTTCTGTTTTTTGTTTTTAGAATAAGTAAATTTAAGGAGTACTGTGCAGCGTGCTTGCAATAAAGATATTTTTTTTAATAACACTGCCCGACCCAGGAATCGAACTCGGGACCTCCCGATCCCACGCGCACATTTATGCTGCGAGACCAACGAGGCAGTCGTATAGGGTTTGATGTCGATTTTTCCGTCTCTACGCAAAGATGGTATTTGCATCGTGTTATCCCTTAGTCGCCTCTTACGACACCCACGGGAAGATAGGGGGTGGTGACACTTGTTGTGAAAATATATAAATATAGGTACAGTTTACCTACTCAATTGAGACCCGTCACATATGTTGCTCCTGGTTTATAACTGAAACCCGTCCGCCCGTTCATCTTTGTATTAGAATATTAAATCACTTGTCCTGAGTGACATATCATCGCCGAACCGAAACCAATGAAGCTAGAAACATGAAATTTTGGCAGTCCACTAAAGAAGGATAATTTTTTTGCCACTCGTAATAATTCAGCGAAGTGAAAAACCGCTTGGACAAGTGCGCATTTGAATGCGTGACCGCTCGTTCTGGCATTTGTATCAGAGCGCTACCGTGCTTCGGAGAGCACGTTAAACCTGGTAGTTGTCTCAGGACAAGAAACATTACACTACAGCCACGTTGGAGACCTTCGGGCGGCCTGAAAACTCCGACACCTGAATTGGCCACACACTCATTTGAAACACAAAGAGCTATATAAATGCGAGCAATAGAAGAAAGCATTAGAACGAGTATAATATTTTTTTAAGTAAAACTTATGTACATTTACAACCTAAATTTTAATACAAAAACAACTATACAAAATAAATGAAATCGTGAAATTTTATCAGTGTGCCAAGAACACAATTTTAAATGTATTGACGCAATAATTTCGACAGCACTTCCATAACAGAAGGTTTTATCTAGATTTTTATGGCACCACCAATCAGATTCACGCTCTGTTGCGTATTTTCTTTTGAATTGTTCACTTACGCTAAGATTGACAAAAATGTAATCACTGTAGAAATTAATAAGTATATGATAGGTATATCCACTATAAATAGACATGCAAGAGATACAAAAACAAATATGACTAAGAAGGTATATAAAATACCAAATTAACAGGTATAACCACTTATATTTATGCAACCGGTCATTACATAAATATACATAAGTATGTGTAGGTACAAGTCGCGAAATTAATTTCAGGTAAGTAAAAACAGCAACAAACAAACATAAAAATACATCAAAAGCACAGATACCTTAAATATACAAAACATATTTACGTAGAATGTAACTTCAGCGGAGACTCTCAAATCTGTAAATAAATCTAGTAGGGGATTATGTGTTTGAGCCGTTTGGAGTTGAAACGTTGGGACCATGGTGTCCGAGTGCGAGATCTCTTTTTAGAGATCTTTCAAAGAGACTAGTTGACGCCTCGCATGACCAGAAAGCTGGCCTGTATTTGGCACAAAAGATCAGCATTGCTATACAACGTGGCAATGCTGCCAGCATTCTGGGCACACTTCCAATTGACGGCGATGTGGAGGATTTCCATGACGCCCTTTTAATTTTGCTTTTACGTTTCTTTAATGTATTGCTTCTATTTGTTAGTTATTTAAGTATAGAAATTATTGTTTTAATTTATGTGTAATAGCTATTTAGTTATAGTTAGTTTTAATTCAATTGTATTTAAATATTTCTGTTATCAAAACTTCAGTTATATAAAAAGACGATAATATGCATATAAAAAAACAATTAAAGTTAATTTTATGATTTTATTTTTACGTAGAATCGTTCTAACTAGTGACTTAATTTGAAAAAGTTATTTATTTTCATATCCAGACTCAGTGAAATGTAGTAAAATTAACTAAAATATAACGTTAGGTACATTGGAAATTATAAGAGGTTTTGACCCAAATTGAAGCATCAATCAAAAGTGTGTCGATATTGAGACCTGAGTGGCCAGACAATGTTCGACATTGTAAAAACCATAATAACATACCAGTACATAGGTACGTCCATTCTAGAGCTTGGTAGATTGTGATTGATGATAAATCACACAATGTTCGTATCTATATACTTACATATTATAAAAGAAACCCCTTTTTCAGCCTGGCTAAATTTAGGCTGAGTTACGGGCAATACGCATTTTATTTCTACTCACTACACATTACCTAAAAACGCAATTCTGAACAGATTTTGGTTTTCACCGATAGATTGTGTGATTCCTGAAGAAGGTGAAGGTGTGTGTGAATTATTCATGCGGGCGGAAACGGGGGCAAGTTCTTGTTATATAAATTGGATATATTTTACTATCCACGTTTCGTTATTGGTTAGTGAGCGTGACTGCGAAGCGAGCGGTCGTAGGTTAAATTTCCGACCATGACAAATGTCACTCTCTATGTGTATGTTCTGCCTGTAATTTGCCGATAATATGTACGGTATTAAAAAGTTTTCCAGTTATTTGGTTCCCATAGTTTAGGCTCTGCCAAATTTGAGATCAGGTGAGTATAAATTGCCCAAGGATTTTGCAGTTCCATCCACCCACGATATCACACAGTGACACGTTCAGGCTAAAAAGTTCGATTTTAATTCTAATTTCCTACTGTATAAGAACGGTACAAAGGACAAAGTGTCTAGTTTGACGTGTTACCGTGTTTACAAGTGTTCAAATGATGTTTCCATGGGTCTAAACATACTAGTGTACACACATAGAAATGCCATACGTTGCAATTAGAATGTTTTGCCCATTTGGTATTTATTTCAATAAGAAGATCAATTGCAGGCTGTCATCAAATACAAGCCGTCACCCAAACACGACACATTAAATTTTAATATCCTCTCGCCAAAACAATAGCATGTGTGTTTTCTTACAATAACAGTCATTTGGATCTAATCTCAATACTCAAAAAATAAGGTTGAAAATAAATTGCACGTTAATATAACTGGTTGAACCCAACAATCTGTCTTGTGAATCCAGTCAACATGATACACAATAGAGTCAAGTTCGTATATAATGAGCCCCGGAAGCCTGTTAATGGCGTGACTTGACGAGGAAAATGAAGACGTATCTCCTAGATAGCTTTTTTTGAAGACTAATTCCTTTACAGCTTTGCCCACACAGGTATCGGTTATCGCGACCAAAGGTAGCCTTACCAATCTGATGTTTTCACTACATAACTGCAAAGTTTCATCACATTCCGTTACATAGTTTCTTCTTCTTGCGTTACGGTTAAAACTCGATAATCTCTACGTTTTCTAGTCCAGGCACATATGAAACTAAGCACATCAAGGAGAACTTATTTTTATTAGTCTGTTCCTTCTAAATAACATACTTCACCGCAGCTCCGTAAGTAATATTCCTTTGTGAAGTGTAAATAAACAACGTATTAAATCATGCCAGTAAACAAGAATTGCTTTCAGAGCTTGTTTATAGGTATAAGTTCTATAAGTAAAGGTAATAACTTACTCGTAGGCTTTGTATTACTAGGTTTATTTACGACAGTTCTCATAACTAGAATAAGGATCATATTGGAATGTAATTTATATTCATCTATTTGATATTACGCTAGTAAACTCCGGTTGGAAAGCTGCTTATTCAAAGTCTAGAATGATAGAAGGAAATCGATTTAAATCACTGTGGAACAATGTAGCTTCCTTTCAGTAAATTAATTTACAAACTTATGTTGTTATGTTGTGAGGAGGCGCACGCGAAACACGTACGCCGCCTCTCGGGCCTCGCGGACGGCGGGCGGTCCAACAGGCCCACAGCCCGCAGGCTTGTACTCACAGTGGCCGGAGATTGTTGAACGCTCTCTGGCGACGACGCCCGGTTCTGCGGGTGGAGATAGGTCGAGTAGGCTGCCTATACCGCTCCGCCGCCTACTTAATCAACATCATTGTCTCGCAAAAAGAGGCGGCGGCGTCCCAACACATCTCGCTCCCGACCATGGAACGAATCAAGGTCCGAAGGTAGAGGTCAACCACTCCTATCGCCATGACTAGATCACGACGCTGCGATGCCCAAGCAGAACATTCCTCCAGGTGTGCAGCGCCGTGTCCTCTACTGGGTCACGAAAACCTCCGCAGTTTTATTGCCCTTAGAATTGTTTTCTAATAGACTCTAATTAAAATTCGACTTCTAAAAGAATATTTTCGCGATCGGCAAATATTGCATATATAAGCGTCTTTTGTCTTTAAATAAATACATAGATATAATGGACCTTAAAGTTTGACGTCAAACTATAGGCCCCATTTCCCACACCCTTGTCACACAATGGCACACTTCAGTGAACCTCAATCATCCTCTAAACGTGTGACGTAATTTGTGGATTATCCCTAATTCTTGATTCAGCAAATCCACATCCCACATGTCGATAATCTTGTGAGTCTAGTGAGTCTAGGTATTTAATTTCTTTTCCTTTCCAACTTTTATGAGGTTTTCATCATGAGGGTTGGTGACATCAAATAAATTTGCGCTCTGATCGATCTTTTAACACTAGGTATATCAAATTAGTAGTAAGAGTTGTAGGGTACAGCAGTCCTATCTGTGATGTTAGATCAATGAATCATAATACCTACAATCAACATGTACGGTTGTTTATTTACTTATTACCATACTTCATGTAGCCATCTTAAGAAGGAGTAAAGAGTAGAACCAGCCAATTAAGTACCAGCTATCACAAACGTGTTTCAAAAAAATATCTAATATTACGCTTGAACATACTTTATAAAGGGTCCTTAATCTTTTTTCCTAAATATGGTAACCACACATTTCCTTTTTTGTTAATCTCTTTTTAGAACAATGTCACTCAAACTGTTTGATATTGGACCGGATATTGAGTACGGGCATCCCTTTGTATCCGTTACTTCAATATTAGCAATGTCTCGTGCATGTGCAGGAGCTGTCTTAAAAAAACCGGAACAGTGCAAGTTGGACTCGTGCAGGTTCTATACTATCTATAAATACGACAAAAACATTATGTTTGTTGTATGGTAGCCCTTAAATATTGATTTTATTATTAATGGTATTTGTTGTTATAGCGGCAACATACAAGTGGAAAATAGAGCTACATCATCCATCATCTGTATAACTATCACGGGTCATGGGATACAGTCTGGTCACAGGCGGACAAACAGACAGACACAGACAGACAGCGGAGTCTTAGCAATAGGGTCTCGTTTCACCCTTTCGTTTCGAAGCCCTAAAAGGAAACGAATCTAAGCAGTTTTTAAATTTTCTACGTTTGTGTATATAAAATCCTTGCGTTACTGTCTGACAGACATGCTACAGCCAAAACTGCTAAGCGCAAGTAGGTAGAATTTGGCGTATATGTTCCTAAAAGACTGTAGGGGCGCACTAAGAGAGGATTTGTTGGAAATACTTCCCCTAAGCGGGTTAAACGTTTTATCCGAGTTTGAATGAAACTTTTAATTCCTTAAATGGATTAACTTCAAACTTTTTATATTGGTTCCACAAATGAAGTTAGTGAACACTAAGAAAGTCTTTTTGAAACTTTTTCACCCGAGTGGATAAAACGGCGAGTCATAATTTGTATGGAACCTTTTTATGCTTTCAAGGAATTAACTTCATACTTTGTTTATTGGGTCCGCAAATGACGTTAACGAACACAAAGATATTTATTTTGGAAATAAACAGAGCCAGAGTTTGTATAAAATCTTTAATTTTTCAATAGAATCACTTCAACCTGTGTATTATAAAATCCTTGCGTTACTGACTGACTGACAGTCACATTATAGCTGAAATTACTGGGTGCAAGAAGGGGAAATTTGGCATGCATGTTCCTTGAGGAGTGTAGGGGAGTTTGTACAACGCATTTTATCTAAGCAAAATTTACGCGTGGGTAGCAGCGGGCAAAAGCTAGTATTCTTTAAAACCGTTGTAATCACTTCACGTCATAGTTCAACACGATCGCGATCCTAGGTAGGTCGGCTCCGCGTTAATCGCATATATGACCCACTTAGCGAAACGGCGACTCATGCTAGACACCAAGGACTTCGCTCCAAATTGATGCTACGGCTATAACTATTATTAGCATTTGCTTTACGCCTGTTTGTGCACGAAGGTGTGAACAATGTTTATTCAAAGTGGAATTCGCTTTTACAACTTCGGTCTTTGAATACTGAATTTCAGAAATCCTGAGATGTGATTTAACCATAAATATGTAATAGAAAGCGTTTTGCAATAATTAAAGTTACAATAAAACTACGTATCTATCCTAGTACTGTTTCTTTAAAGTAGAAAATATCAAAGTAAACCTGGCCTGAGTTCAATCCAATAATGAATAATACTCAAATATATTTCGTAAACGTCCGCAGTAGTTAAGAGCTTAGGAAGGAAGTTATGAATATAGTAAATTAAACGCTTAATATTTTGATCGCCTTATCCGATCCGCCTTCCATTATACAGTTGAATTCTCTGTGCAGAGGTCTGAAATATTCAATATCAGACTGAAAAATTGTATTTGCCATTTTATAAAGGATTAAAAATGTATGAAGGATTTTATCAAGAAACCCTTGCATCTGGATCGATTGATTCGTATTGTATGCCTCTTTTTTATAAGACAGCTCTGGCACTAGGACTTATTTATTTCGATGAAGGATCATCCAAGTGGTTTAGCTTTAGGTTTATTTGTGAATCACATAAAGCGTTGTCCCATATGGTAATTGAACGCACATCCATTAGACGAGACGGCCACTTAAACCACTACCCCACATTTCTAGTAAATTAATAATTTATATAATCACTTCTGTAGGATAGGTTTCTAGCCTTTCTACCACCACAAGCACTCTAGAGAACTCCAAGGTTCAATTTGCTAATATTTATGTGACGGGTCCTAATTGCGTAATTATTTGAAACGGAAGGTGAAATACCCCTATTTCTCCCGACGTTTCTACATGGATTGAACCAACCTTGGTCACTGAATGACGTATTTAGATGTTAGTAATTAAAGCGGATCAAAACGCCCGGAAAACTGAAAAGCAATTGTTGTATCTGATCCGACCTGTGTCAAACATTTACAGCAACAGGCTCTTAAAAAAATAACAATTCAACTTTCGAACTCTATTCAAAAATAATATAAACGTATAAATTCCATTCCGTGAATTTAATACCGTTTTAATTCCATTACATGTGACGTGAGGCACATTTTTCGCTGTCGTCTCTATCAATGGTTGTGGTAGCACAATGGATATGTAAGTAATTTGTCAATGTCAGCGGGCTAGCAAACTCTTGGTAGGTGCTTAACAAGATTTACGGATTGTCTCGTCGTGGCGTAAAATCTAAAGAATGTTTTGTCTCTCTCGAAGTCTCGACACAGTTGTTATCATAATTACATAAGCCATAGTGTACAATATGTTCTGAGGAGAATGTTATTGGTATAAAGCAATATGTAACAGAGATAGTAATTAAATTGGGCTGAAGCGTTTAGTTGTTTGGACGCCCTAATCTATGGAACTACCTGTACTTATACAACATTATTAGGAAAGGTTTTTGATATGATATTAATATTATGACATGACTCTTAAGATCCAAGTAGAAAAAACGCTAACCGAGAAGGACTGTTGCGTCAAATTACAGCAGAACATTAAAGTAAGGCTTATAGATCAGGTTTAGATTCTGTCTTTATTGAGAATGGTCATTACTAGTTAGTGTTCTTCAATTAGATGATAAATAAAGAGGACAAACATAATCGATTTGAGAGTGACTGGAGATGTAAAGTACGTATATAGGAAATCAAATTACAAACGTAGGTATTACAGAACAGATGAAAAAGGTACCTACCTGCTTAGGTATAATAGTCTCCGAAATGAAACTACAGAAGTCTCTTACAAAATGTCCTTGCGCTATTGGTAATTGAATATAGGCTAAACTTGCCAATAAATATGAGTAACATGAAACTTTATAAATTAATTTGGCAAGAGTTCAACGGCCTCTACAATTGCCTTTATATTTTTATTAATCAATAAGAGCGACATTGTTAATGGCCCAACAACGCCCGCCAACTTTGGATCTAAGTTTCATGCCACCTGCGCCTTCATATGTAATACTAGCCGTTTCCCGCGGTTTCACCCGCGTCCTAAAGGAACTACTTCCCGGACCCGAAAAACCCAAATATCTTACGGCCCCCTATTTTTTCTAAAATAAAATATAGCTATGCTACTCGCAGATAATGTAGCTTTCTAATGGTGAAAGAATTTTTAAAATCGGTCCAGTAGTTTTTGAGTTTATCCATTACAAACAAACAAACAAAAATACAAATTTTTCCTCTTTATAATATTAGTGTAGAAGTGTAGACTAAATAATTCTATCACTATGCTTACGTCATTCCAGTTACAATTCAGAACTCTCGCATAAGGTTTCGAAAAATAGTCTATCAGATATGACTCAATAAAAACGTTTCGATGGAAAGAATAAAACCAATAGACTGCTACACGGCAGGTTCAAATTAACGTCGCATACCATAGACTCGTCGAATGTACCTGCTTGCGTATTAAACTGGAAGTCAATTAGTAATTATGACTTGCATGGTTAAGGAAAATATTGCTAAACTGAAACCTATATGTTGAAGAGTTTTCCATAACGTTCTCGAATGTATAGTCCGACTTTACGTGCTCGCATATACACGGAGAGACGCCTTTTAGGTGACTATTCATCCCACATCCCTACTAACCTATTATATAACATTATAAATTCGAAAGTGTGTATGTATGTTTGTTCCGTTTTCACGCTATAACGGCTGAACCGATTTTGTTGAAATTGAATATAGACATAATATATTGAACCATGGAGACGGACATAGGCTACCATTCGTTGCAAAAAATAAACTGGCAGGGATTGTAGGGAGGGTAGAATTTTGTAGGGTACAAATCTAACTGTTAGAAGTAAGAACGCATGCGCTGTAATAATTGAGTGCGCATGTGCTATCTGTCATGTGTGCATATCTGTCAGTACTGTCGCGTCATACATATTGTCAAAATAAAGTAAATATTAGAGTACCTATCCGTACAATAAAGGAAATTTGTGTAACCCCGAATATAACGCGCGCGAAGCCGCGGGCAAAAGCTAGTGTACATATAAATTAGACGGTAAGGCTTAGTTCAGATGAACGCGCGGCGACGCGCGGTAGGCTCGGCGCGCGGCTTAAGATTGTCACAAATCAATGTTGTTGTGCACATGACCGCGCGTGACCACGCGCAACGCCATGCACCGCGCGCAAGATCTTGAACCGCGCGGCGACGCGGCGACGTGCGGTTTAAGATCTACAATCCTGTATCGACCTGTTCAGATGAACCGCGCGGTTTGAGGCGGGCGGACACACGGAGCCACGATAATGGGAGACGAGATATCTATTGATTTACTAATTGACGAAATTGAAAAAAGAGATGCGATTTGGAATCTTAACTCGAAGCACAATTCTGATAAAATAATAAAAATAAGGTTTTGGGAACAATTAGATTACGGTATAAAATTCACAAGCAAATTGCCTCCTCCACGTCCATTTTCACTGAATGTTCACGCTAGACTGCCGCGCGCAATCCGCCGCCATCTGAACAGCAGTCCGGCGCGACAGCGCGCGTCGCCGCGCGTCCATCTGAACATAGCCTAACGCTGTTGATTAACCTCATCATTTGATAAATTCCTATGGTCGCATACTTTCCTACGGAATCTTACTTCAACCATACTTTATCAACTAATAAAAAATAAACTGGCAACGACACGTACAGGACGTACCTTATGTGGTACCCCATTCTCGCGTAGAGGCAGAGTATCAGCACGGCGGGCACGAAGAAGAAGAATATGCTGCTCAGTTCTAGCAGAGGAGAGGGAGCCATTAGCGCGCAGAATGCTGATTCCATGGATTTGTTGCCGGAATCTGGAACAATAGCACATATTTGATGAAACCTTAATAAAATATTTTTTTATCATAGACTCGAAGATGCCCACAGCTACGACCGCAGATTGTTTAATTTAGTCGTTTCTTCCCAATCTTGTTGGAATTTCGAGCAATCCTTTCTTAGTACATCCCTACGGCCAAGGAACATACACGCCAAATTGCAGCTTGTTACGCCCAATACTTTTGGCCGTACCTTATCTCACAGTCAATTAGTAACGGACAAAGTTTATATAATTATACAGACAGATATGTGTAATAGTTCCTTTTTACAACTTCCACACTTCATGTTGTGCCGAGTCGGGATAGAAACCACAACGACGCGCAAGCGGCGAATCAGCCGCCTAAATACTACGTTATGCAAATACGTGCAGGCAAAATACAATCAAGAGGTTTTTTATAAATAAGAATCGAATCATTTAAATCCGGCCAATAATTGGCATAACTTCTGAATGAATGGACTTGTCAATATACGAAAGCTGATGAAATAATTTTTAGCCACAATTTAGTTAGATGTTTTTTGAGTGTTCTTAAAATGTTTTTTTTTTTGTTTTCTGCTTCTGTTTCGAAAATATAAGGTAGTTATCTGTTTTTTATGATTTAGATATTTATTATAATGTAAGTACGTGCGTAAATCACGACGGTATTTTTCTATTCTATATACTTAAAAGAACATTTGTTTTCTCAAACAGCCTTACGTACAATCTTAATCTTAGTAGAATAGTGTGACGTCACTATTAAAAACAAGCAAACAAGACAATCCACAGCAGAAACAACCCTAGAATAAATAGTCATTGAATGGGCACGGTTGATTCTCTTTGTAGTGGGCGTTCAAATGGATACCGATTATACGCCTCCCCGACCGCGCACTGTTTAGCATTGAAAGCTAAGTGCATTCCGCTACTACTGCATTTAAAAAAGCTATCAAATGTCGTAGATGAGTTATTGAATCTGTCAATACACTGAATTCCTACATCGTACTTTTTAAACGCAAAAGTTTGTGAGGATGGATTGATCTGTGTAACTGTTTTACGCATAAACTACTAAACGAACTTTGATTAACTTTCAAATGACATAGCTGCTTATAAGTACATCAGAATACAAGTGCCTACATCAGAAACTTTCATGCGGGTGCAATTGGAAGTATAAATCTAAAATTATATATCACAATAAAATAAGATCCATATAAAGCCATTTTTTAATTTGCTATATTACGAATAAAATATTTTTCTTTCTGTAGAATATACCCGTTCGTTTTATCAGTATGGCGGTTTCGGTTTCATCCTTAACATAAACGTTTAGATATCATATCATGTTGTTATGATGCTGTTGTCACCGCTCCGAGCCTGCTCACAGGCCTTGTTGATTTCGTATCAACACGGGAAGTTTTAAGAAATTTTTACAGTATTATTCAATCGAAGTTTGTTACTCCACGTCAGGTTACATTAGATTATAAAATAATTACCTAAACTGTTCCATGCTGAAAACAACCACATCTTAACAATTCAACAAACTTCACTTAGATGATTAGGTACATTTAAAAAAACAACACGAAATGGCGTGTGCTTAAATTTCAAGGCGACCTCAGGGAAGTGCATATCTATACCAACTAGTATTATAAAGCTGAAGAGTTAGTCTGCTTGCTTGAACACGCTAATATCAAGAACTACTGATCCGATTTAAAAAAAATATTTCATTGATAGATAGCACATTTATCGAGAAAGGCTATAAGCTATATAACATCACGCTATAAGACGAGTGTAACCGCGAGCTCATCTAGTTAAATTATGATTTAAAACTGGTGGTCTCAACATATGAGATCACAGTTAAATCATAATTTTAAATATTGGCTGGCTATTTTGCAATATGGCAAGTCTTGCTCCTGTACCGTAACATTCATATTAGAATCGCAAACAATGGTGGGTGGTCACTATTTATACGACATTGTGTTTAAACATGCTCTGGCGTGTAAGCATTCGACTGGAAATATTTGTATCTACCCGCTACTTTATTGTCTTAGCAAGCAGCAAAGTACAACCACTTGAAAAAATTAGAAGCAAAATCTATGGTGCAGTACTGAGTCTTGTTTGAATGTTCGAGGTAAAAGTTTGTGCGGTGTTGTGAATACTAGGTGTAAACTTTGTTTTATTGACTGTTGGGAATAAAATATACTGAGAATAGGCCCGTGCCCAGCAGTGGGACAGTATATACATGTGTACAGTGATGATGATGAGTGATGAGAATTTTCACCTTCCCTGTGTTGATATTTATCACACACTAGCGACCCGTCCCGGCTTCGCACGGGTGCAATGTTATAATAAAAGGTTTGTATGTATTATACATATAAACCTTCCTCTTGAATCATTATATCTATTAAAAAAACCGCATTGAAATCCGTTGCGTAGTTTAAACGATTAGCGCATACATAGGGACAGACAGACAGAAAAACAGACTTTGTTTTATACTGTAGTGATGAATAAAATTTACACTGCCTGATTTTATATATTTCTTTATTTCTGGTGGCAAGTATCTTACCATCTATCCTTCATCATTGATTTCGAGTTGTCCTCTTTCGAAAGATATTTCCTATTTGCTTCCTAGTTTTTCCTTAGTTGCCCCCCACGACATGAAATAGGGTAGTGACACTTTGCATGCTTTATCCGTCACCACATGGCTTCTCGTATAATCGTCTATTCTACTAGCAGGAAAACCCAAAACTTTATATTGAATTTGGAAATCACATCTAGTCAAAGTCAAAGGCAAAGTTAACAGAATGGACGAGACAGTAAATGTTTATTCACTTCAACTCTTTTGTTATTCTGCCATTTCTGTAGGTCGTTTAGCGATATAATTACTCTAACTTTTTCTTGTCTGCCCTATTGCAGATTTGCCTTCTTTTAATCTAGACTAGACACTTACAACTTTTTAAACAAAGTCTCAGTAATCGTATAAGGGAAATATTTATTAAAGTAACAAATAACATATATACAACAGAATAAAACTATTTATGCTACTAAACTATCCTAAACTAAACTAAATAAATAAAAACATAACAAAGTAGACGAGGAAAAACAAAAAACCCAAACTACGCGGCGTCAAAAAATTCCTCCGCAACGCTGTCGGCTGGTAGCGTGCCCAGAAGGCGGGCAGCATTGCCACGCTGTATGGCAATGCTTATTCTCTCTGCAAAATATAAACCAACCCTCTGGTCACGGGAAGCGTCGATCAGCCTTTTAGCGATTTCTTTGTACAGAGCGCGTGCACTAGACCCCCATGGCACCAGCGTTTCGACCCCAAACGGCTCAAAAACGTAATTACCAGATAGGTTTCCGTATTTGCGCCGTTTGTGGGTCTCCGCTGATGCAGCAGCAGCGCCAGCCGATCCAGCTGTGCTTGGAAGATGTGATGGCGCAAGGGTATCGACACATGTCGCGCATACCAGAGGCCTGCCCATCTTCCAAGGTAATAAGGACATAACGTCTGGTCTCTTCCCATCGTCGCGTACCAAACCATTCGGTTCAAGATGAGCTGGTACTCCGGCGGTGACAAGAGCTCGACGGATTATGTCGTTAATGTGGGGAAATACGCCCAGTGCTCTTGCTGCACGATAGGCTATGGTGGCCAAGACTGTCGACGGCTTCACCGCAGTGACAGCGATGCGGAGAATTGCAAAGAGCTCCCAAGCGTAGGCAAGAAGCGATGCGGAAAGTTGTATCGTCCAACATAGTTCCTATGTTGGAAGTGCTTGAAGCCATAGCCCCGATTCGCACTCTCCCACAGCCAACAAACGGGCGCGCTCTGCAACACTGGATGCAGTACTTAAAAGATATTCTCTCATCTTGCTACAGAGCGGCCCGTCCCATTGCCTCTGAGAGGATAGATATCGGGGTAAGTCAGAGCTCGGGCAAGCCATTTTCCAAGCGTTAATGGCATCAGTCTTGCACGGCACCTCAGAATTAACCAGTGTGGGTTCTAGAATTTTCCTGGTCAATTCCTCAGTGCCGTGGACCGAGGCCAAAAACGCTGGTAGGCTTACATCGGTAATTTTGCGAACGCCGAGGCCGCTCAAACGAACTGGTAAAGTCGCTTGAAGCCACACTCGGTCGTTCATGTCAAGATTTAGAATTTTGCTCAAGGTGTGCCGAATAATATTATCAATGTTTTCCAATAGGGATAAATGTTTCCAAAAAGGAGAGGACCGCAAGTAATATGTTAATTTTGGAACAAAAAGGCAGTGCCGAATAATCGTGAAAGCCGAATGAATATTAATTTTGTAAAGCCGTTCTGAAGTTTCACAGAAATTTTGTAGTTTTTCATCTATAAAAGATCCAAAAGCGTCGTCGAAATTAGGGGACCCAAGGAGGCGGAAGGAACATTTATTGATGATTTTAATATTTGGCGCCAAAGAATTAAATTTTGTTAAGATCGAAAGGTTATCCAAATTGTCATTAATAAAAATTTCACATTTGTCTGAATTTAGTTCCAAACCAATTGCTTTAAATTTAGTTTTTATTAGCTCTAAGTCTTGTAAGACAGTGTTAACGACCCCTCCCAGGGTCTAGTCGTCCAAATACCAGACGTTAAATTTAGAATTTATTTGTTTTATTCTTGGGTGAATGGCTAAACTAAAAATGACTGGCCCGATAGGGTCACCTTGTTGACAACCAACAGCAGATTCCAAAACGTTGTCTTTATAAATTCTATATTCTATAGCATTGCCAAAGGAATTTAAAATTTTGGGAGTTTCTAATTTAGCCTGTGTCAACAAGGTGTCCCTGTTCACTGAGAATTCTTCAAATCAATCTTTAGAATGACCTCACCTTTACCGCAGCCAAGGTACGTAGACAGCGCATGAATGGCAGCCTCACAGCCTCCCTTGAAACCAAAGCCAAGCTGGATTGGCTGAAATTTGTCCGCCAAGATATCACTGTAATGTTTGCAACATAGTTTGGCTGCCATACGTCTGTAGGTACACCCTACGGCAATGGGCCGAATGCCACCATCTTTTTTGCGCAGAGCACACAAGTGTGGTTGACGGCATAGAATACAAGTGTCACCACCCCTTATCTTCCCGTGGGTGTCGTAAGAGGCGACTAAGGGATAACACGATGCAAATACCATTTTTGCGTAGAGACGGAAAACTCGACATCAAACCCTATACGACTGCCTCGTTGGTCTCACGGCATAAATGTGCGCGTGGGATTGCGAGGTCCCGGGTTCGATTCCTGGGTCGGGCAGTGTTATTGGGTTTTTTCTGTCACGAAATTCTCAGTAGCAGCACGGAGTCAGGAAATGGGTCCGGTACGGCAATAGGCTCGCCCCTTATAACGTGGGACTAAAGTATATCATATTAATAAACAACGGCATTTTAGCGAGCGTTTTATCGAACGTACTGCGACAAATATAGTTCTATCAGCACCTTTATGCACAATAATCATATAAGGCTTCTTTTTCACTATGACCTAAAGCAAGAGATAATTTTATCTACCTTTACACAGGTAGCCTACTTTATAATACATATTAGACTTTACATTGGGGACTTTATTACAGTCATACGTATAACACTTTATACTAAGTAGCTTTATCTAAATTGCCATAAAAGCACCTTACACTTTAATCGCAAATTTTATACTAAGGCAGTGTTGATAAAGCTATGATCTGTTATTAGCCCTATTTAATTAATTTAAGGTATAAATACCTATGTTTTACCGACGTTTCGGCCGTCTTACAACAGCCTTGGTCGCGGCAGGACTTTTTTTGATGATTATATTTGAATGTTTGTTTTTTATTTAGTCATCGACCGATTGTGGAGTTTTGCCAAATTGCATTTTGACTGCGTGATAGATAAGGATCTCATGTTTTGCGACTACAAAAAAGTTAATCGTTTTATCTAATATGAAATAAATCCATTTCGGAAATTTGGTGGTATGCAATAAAAAATCAAACATGGGGTTCATAAAGTTTGCGAGTCGCCTTTTTAACAAAAAAACAATAATGGTTTACTTTTGCAATACCATCGATCATCAATTATACAATATGTGGATCTGCATTTGCAAAATATTTTATTAATACAAAATAGACAGTATACTTAACAACCTAAAATTATTTCAAACAGTGTGAGATGATATAAGACCGTATTTTCTTTAAATGTTACTTAGATAGTAAATCAAAGTAAACTGTTAAATCGTGCAAAATAAGACTGTATCACGCAGTCACTCTTGTTACGTGTGCTTGTGTGTTAGGCACCTGTAACGGCGATCAGCTGAGCGGCGGCGGCGGTCAATACACCGAGTTAATTTTCAAAGTGCATAATGACATAATTTTTTTAATTTTAGTGACTTAAATTTTCATGTATTTGTATTCAGTTACAGCAGTATATTCACCCCTTAAAATATTTTGCAAATATAAACCCAAGCTTGTTTAGAAGTATGCCCATCTATTTGTGTCTTCATTGTAAACAGAGTATTTTTAATGTAGATGAAAGCCATGAAGCGTAAAATTTTAATTGCGTACGCATTTGTTTAAAAAGTTTTCACGTAATTGGACCATACTCCACCGAGCACGACTTTGGAATTTTGGCAACAAACTTTATGAAAACATGTACCTAACGTGCTATTAATATTTGACGACCGATTGGCGCCGCGGGAGTGTAAGCGACTGCTACGCCGAAGGTCGCGGGTTCGATTCCCGCTCAAGTCAAACATTTGTGTACATGAACATGGATGTTTGTCTTAGTCTGGGTGTTTCTATGTATAATATGTATGTATTTACCAAAAAAAAATAGTATATATGTATGTTTATCCATTGTACAAGCTTCTGCTTAGTTTGGGAATAGATGGTGTTGTGTGAATGTGGTAGAATATTAGTATAATTATATTATTATAATTAAAAAGGGCCGATTGGAAGCGTAGTCCAGAGATAAGGTTGTTTAAAAAGATATTTTGCTGCAAATTGAAAGTCCTGGAAGATAAGGCTTTTTAATCAACAAAGTGTTACGTCATCACCAGTGTTCATTTAAGGCTGTCTAGGCGATGAAAGAACGTTAAGTGTATCTTAGCTGTATTATATCTTTCTTAGCGCTAAAGTTGATAGACAAGGACAATGTTTGAGCTATGATCTATTCTTTTATCTTAGTTTGTCTTATGATGCAATCTGTTATCTAAATTTGTAGTAAACGGATGTAACAAGTTATGAGGCTTCACAATCGACACGAACCGTCATCTTAAGCTTAGGATAAAAAGAGATTTCTACACCTGTAGAAATCGCTTTGTATTTTATCGATGAAAGATTTACGACTAGGTATACCTAGATGATATGAATATAAACTTGCTAGTATCTGTTAGATTAGGTTTATGTACCACAGTATAAGCAAGTAATAAGGACCCACAATGTCAACCCCCAGCACGAAACTGCTCTCATGACTGAAATAGAAACGTGAGATCAATTGATATTCCTAGAACTTGCGTCTAAACTATGCCTACCGGTTACAAGCATGGTTTTCAAAGGTATCAATAAGGCTATATTAAAAACTAGATCCCAACCGTGTGGGTGTCGAATAACGCAATAACAGATATCAGGTAAATATCTAACATTCCTGTTTTTTTATTAAAACCTATTTAATAATATTGTCTAAAAGACTAGCAAATATTTATCCATACATATTCACAAACAAATATTTTTAATCATATTTATTATCATAATTATCATCATCGTCCCAGTTGCACCCAAGGCTTTTCGCCTTGGAGCCCGGACTCCGCTCAATAGTATAACCAGAGTTATCAGTTGATATTACTTGGTTTAGACCAGTGTGTCAGTTTTATTTAAGGGTTTCTACTTAAACAACTACTGCCAAAGATATTCATGACAGGAGCGACGCTCAACGTGCTCTCGGAGGCACGGGACAAGCGATGATTAACAATTCAACACGCACATGACTACGAAAACACAGTGGTGCGCGCTGTGGATTCGATCCCGATACCCGCTGCATGGCAGTATGTTGGTATCTCCAATAGGCTATAATATTATTGTAATAAGATATTACAGTAAAGCAAGTACTTAGACCTAAGAGCTAATACAAAAGTACCTTAATACCCAGATCACGAAACTTTTGTTGTAACTTGAATAGAAACGACAAAACAATTGGTATTCCCAAGACATTCGTCTCCAACTCTGCAGCAATTGATACCAGTATAAACTTGAATCCACGGGACTAACGAGATGAAAATGTAAATACACTAAGCCTTCTTTGTCGCAATGACTATAATATTTAAACCCACAAAGACTATTCATACTTTTAGTCAGATAGGAGATATCAACAGACTGCCATGTAGGAGCCATCGGGTTCGAACCTACAGCGCGCGCCACAAATTCGATAGTATAGCTTTCATGGAGGTCCCGGACAGTCGATATGTGAAGTCAGTACTCTTGAATTCACTGACACAGCTAGCCTATATCATGAAACAGCGCTATCTTTGGATTGTGGACGTCAGACGGCAGTTGATCTGTAGAAAAGCTAATATTAGCAGATGTATACAGCACATGGCAGACGACTAGCTGTGATAGCTGTTTAATTGTGTCCGTTGGTTTTACGTTTATAAAGTTCCTCCGGGACACAAGATTTATCCCAAGTACAGGAGCTGTAAAAAAATATTGTAATTTAATAGCAATGTTCATGAAAGGACCATTCCTACCACTTGTAGGTTATTCCAACCATATCGATGCGACATATGTATACATTCCGAAACTCAAAGTATGCATAACGATCCATTTTGAAGATAAATTACTTGTTTGTTGGCAATAACTTCATTTAACTTTCGGGAGAGAATGTATGTTTACACTTAAGTGATGCCGGTCCCGGGCAACCATCAAAATATCAAGTTTGCTCAGGCGCGCCGACATGAAACGATAAAACTATTTTTCAAACATTTTACCCTAATCGGCTTAATTTCTGGCTTAAATAAATGTTCTTTTATTTTAGACAGACGATCTAAATTAGACTGACCATATCTCGATGTTATTAGCCACAAAGCTAATTACTAGTAGAACGTGTTTGCGTTATTCGTTTGTTAAAAATTTGGATTGAACACAAAATTCAGAACAGAATTTTTCTAATATTATTTAAAATGCGAAAGTCTATCTGTCTGTTACGTTTTCACACAGGCTTATATTTGCAACCTATTAGGGCTGATATTTAGTATGAAAGATTGTATGAAAACCGCACGCAACCATGTGTGTTTTAGTTTTGCAGCAAGAATAAATTTTATAAAGCCACGATAGCCTAGTTGAGATAGTTACAAACTACTACGCAAAAGGGATAAGGTTCAACGTCATGGCTCTCACCGCTGACTTTTCGAAGTTATGTGCGCATTCATTTGTTACCGATTGCTTGCTAAACGGTGAACAAAAATATCGTAAGGAAACCTACGTGTCTGAGAGTTCTCCATAATATTCTCGAAATACATGCTACGTTACAAAAAAGAATTATACCTAATAATCGCTCGCTTAGTAAAGTGCCCAGTGGATGGCAATAGGCTCGCCCCCTATTACATTGGGACCGAAACATAACTGGCGAAGTGTGGGTATGTAATAGACATCTGCCTACTCCTTCGGGGATAAAGGCGTGAAATTATGTTTTGTTATTATGATGTGTTACATGCTACGTTTTGCAACTCACCCTTGGCCAGTGTGAGATAGTTTTTATTGAGTTGCTGATAATACTTTTTATCGACGTACCAAGTGGGACGGCCAGAAGGCTCGTATGCCAATAACAATGCGTCATACTGTCCAAACAGCTCAAAGTCGGACGATAGGTGCCCACTTTAGTTTGACGTGAAGTTTATTAAGCTATTGTTAGCTTACTCCCTGTAGAGGATAATGACACAAACACTATCGATATTTTTATAACGGAATGTTCTATTTGTGAACGTTTGCAGATGCCTCTTGAGAATGAGGTGAATGACTCTAGAATCCAGATTTGCCAATGGCAGCAATAGCCTTCTTTTTTCTGTGTCGTAGTGAGTAAATCCTTTCAGATCTCCAGCTCCTGGCAAAATTCAAGCCGGAGTATATGGTGTTACCTCTTATAACAACCCCGACTGTCGACCAAAGACGCCCAGAAAGAAGATTAGGGTATAGGAGCGTCTAGTCTTCTTCCCATTGCGCCATGTCCAATCTGACTGAATCTCAGGGATGACTAAAATCTGTCTCCTGTTTAATATGCTCGTAACTTGTGAGAAAGGTGCCTATTGAATTGTAATTGTAAATTAGTCGTGAGGAAACATGACAAGACAGTCATGTTTGCTCAAAAGAGAGAGTTCAATATCAGTCCATAGCACTAGGAAGATATGTCAAGTCTGCCTACCCGGTTTTGACCAGCACGGTGGACTATACTATAAATTTACATACATACATACATAGTCTCACGCCTATAACCCCGAAGAGGTAGGCAGAGGTTTATTTCTACACCCACTTTTCGCCAGATATACTTTAGTCCCACGTAATAAGGGGCGAGCCTATTGCCGCACGGGGCACATTTCCAGACTCCGTGCTGCTACTGAGAATTTCGTGACAGAAAAACCCAATAACACTGCCCGACCCAGGAATCGAACCCGGGACCTCCCGATCCCACGCGCACATTTATGCCGCGAGACCAACGAGGCAGTCGTATTGGGTTTGATGTCGAGTTTTTCTGTCTCTACGCAAAGATGGTATTTGCAACGTGTTGTAGTACTATAAATTTAGTAATAAATTTTGCCTCGAAGCTAGACACATCATACAACCCGTTATAATAGTTCGAGCGTCAAAATTGGCACAGTGCCCGCGAGAAATCCCATTTTGTTGAGATTGTGTCCAACAAAAGGCACCTTGAGACTGTGTTGGATCTGTGCCTGCGACCGTAGGATTATATTTTGGAGAATAACGCCTACGGATATAGAACAACAACTTACTATAAATACAGTACAGCCTTCATGTAGTTAGCGGTGACGCGTGGTGTACAATTTCGAAATTGTAATGATACCTAACCGAGGAAGAAAACAGATCTTTTGATGTATGGGTGCCAACCATAGGGTTTGTCTCAATTAAAGCCGAAATATACTTTAAAACTATTAATATTAATAATTCTATTTTTTTACAACAAGGAACTTAGTACGAGTTTAAACACAAGACATGGGTTCTTATCACGATTTAATTAGAGTTTTGTATACTTATTTCTCAATTAGTTATGGATCGAGTTCTGCAAAGACCTGCGCTGACAAATTTCAGATTAAGCACTAAGACAGTAAGCTAAAAAATACGCAATTTAAAAAACGTTTTGTTTCTTTCCTACACCCATACTTTCCTAAGCGGGAAGCAAATATTAGCAGCAGTGTCACTTGTAAAGTCTCGGGGAAACCTTAGCTTTCTAGGAACCCGCTAAGTATTTAACCAGAATAATATTGCCAAATGCGCAATATTTTCCAAAATCTTGTGACTATTCGTCACAGCGATATGACCAAATAAACCTTCGTACCGCCTACACAGTCTCACCAAGCATCAATCATACATTAGTCTGTAGACTGTCTGTATTGGTGAAATATCAAACAAGATTATACCAGCTACCCCTTTTCTCGTCCATACCTAAGCCTAAAGGGTAAGACAAACACACATACACAAGGATTCAACGGAAGGAACTACGTTTCAACGCAGATTTTTGTCAACAACATGTAGAAGCCCAATTTATCAAGACCAATTTGTTCGTCTGAAGTCTAGACCATTTTATAAGATACTATGCTTGAGTTAAACGATCTGTGAAAGAAAAAGAGACTAAGTGACTTAAATAAAGTCCGGGTAATTGTACGTTAAGACTGTGTTTATAATCAATATAGTAAAAAAGTCTTCCGTTACCGAGTGAATGACTGTCAGAGAAAACAAAGCCAAAACTACAGGGTGCAAGAAGCTGAAATTTGTCATGTATGCTCTTTAGGAATTTACTGGAACACTGAAAGAGGATTATTGAAAATTCCCATGGGGTAAAACTGACAAACGCCCGTGGCGCCGCGGGCGAGGGCTAGTGTTTTATAATATAAGCATGCGAAAAATGCAACATTATCGCTCTTACACATTATCGCTCTTACAGCTATTGTACGAGCATTTTGTTTCAGTTTATTGGATTTAAAGTAAATTTCAAATACCAAAAGTCGAAGACGACAGAGGAATGTCTAAGTAGTTCTTTAGAAGACACCAAAATTTACTAATAATACTGGGGTATAAATATTTCACCGCTGATTCTAAAATGGGTTTTAAAATGAGAAATTCACACTTTAACATACTTTCAGACGTTACATTTTGACATTCAGCAGAGATTTTTAAGCTAAAAGAACATTGTCCAAATTATATTCTGAATTGTATATAATCGTGCAGGTAGGCAGGCACACAGTACATAAGCCTTTTCATTCTTTGATTGGTACGTAAATTAGAAAGATATTGATAGTTTAGAATGATCCAGCTGCGTAGCGGGGGTGTAATCGGCTGCCACGCCAAGAGTCGACGGTTCGATTCCCGCTAATGTCAAATATTTACGTGCTTGTACATGGATGGTAGTCTTAATCTGGGTGTTTTTACGCCTAAAAACAGCAAAACATTCAAGCTCTGCTTAGTTTGGGACTAGATGGTGTTATGTGCAGCCATGTGGCAGAACGTATGCTGGTAGAATACAGCATTGAAACACTTACTGTAAACATTTTAGCGCACCAATCACGATTAGTATTCACAAAATGTCCCGGTTGCTAGTACACATACAGTGGGGTGCCACCAAAAGCCTCGACTTGACCTCGTCAGCGGTGCGTGCTCGCCAATTTAATAAAACGATTTATGAAGACACTTATTGCGTTCTCTGTATAATATTTTCTTTGAATTCTAAGCTGGATATAGCTATGTAGCGGCTGCTGATGCTACAAATTATATACACGACGAACTATTGTGTAAGGTCAGCGGTCGCTGACCGCGCAAGAGCGATGATATATGTAGTATGATTTTTGTATGTGGAGACAGTTAAAAGGCTGTGGAGTGACGGAGGCTAGTTTTTACCCCGGTAACGAGCTCCCACGCGGGCAGAGCCGCGGGTGAAGGCTAGTTAAATAAAAAATGCTTGTGTTATGAGAGCTTTTTAGCTGTTAGAAAAAAACAATTCAACGGTAACATTATATACCTGCAATATATTTCTGAAATTACTTTTAACCAGAAATGATATCCGCAGGGCAAAGGAAATTACTCAGTTATTCTACCAATCCAATACGCGTGGCAAAAATGTATGAGAATTGTATTAGTTAGACTGGTCAAAGAAATTTTTGGGATGAAAATATATTGGCCATATCTTCTGTATCAATATGATAAGAAACATTCGTCAAATTTTTGTACTTGTTTCTAGATATCAGTTTCATCAACTGATGTATTATTTCATGGATTGTATTGACTATACGATCTGTGCACTACAACTATTTCTGATAATATGTCCATTATACAAGGTTATTTAGCGGATCTTACTCGCGATAAATAAGATATTTAAGGCATAAATACCGTACCATTATTTGTAAAGAACACAATAATTTTATTTAGGTCCATTACAAAAAAATTGCTTTTCGAAAGTAAAATACCCAATTCCCATTTCACCGGCTTGGAAAGTCGATTGGCCGATGAAATGCTTGGAGTTCCAGTTATATTGTCTACATTGTATATCATGGCTGACGAAATACCGGCGGTTTTGTATGTTCTGTCAGGGCGGTTTCAGATTAGCGTACTTTTTTGCGTGTCGTTTTAGCATACGGGCTTATACGCGCGTTACATTACACGCTTGAAAAAACCGAACTCACGTAAGCGGGTATTTTTCGGCATGTTCGTTCGAAATGGTAGTGACATCGTGTCAGTGTCAGCATGGACTCTGACGGCTCAAGTTTATACGAGCTTAGAAGCGCATCAATCCTTGTACGAGTTGTGCGTGTGCCAAAAAGGCGCGCCAATACACACCTACATGCGCTAACAAAAACGCGCTCATACGCGCGTATAAAACGCCAATCTGAAACCGCCCTTACTGTCGTATCAAATCGCACGACACGGTCATGAAACGCCTCTACTGTGTACAGGCGCAGCGTGTGTCTATCATCAATATAAACGCATCAATCAGCATCTACGGTGCCGAAACGTGCGTCCTCGGCGCTTTTACAATAAGCTGCCTGTCGCACTAACAGTCTCTGTTTATTTCACTGCTAGCGCTGTTACTAGTAAACTAATGTAATATAACAAAAGATTAATAAGACACAATTACATGAAAACCCAAAGAAAATCAAGCCACGAGCCTACGAAATAATAACACGAGTAGATGTTGATGTGACCTAAGGGTGGTTTCAGATTAGCGTATTTTTATGCGCGTATACGCTCGTTTCAGCATACGCGCTTACACGCGCGCTACATTACGCGCCTCAAAAAACGGTAAACGGGCATATTTCGGCGTATTTGGTCAAAACGGTAGTGACATCGTGTCAGTGTCAACATGAATTCTGACGGCTCCCTCTTATACTAACTTAGAAGCGCGTCAACGCTCGTACGAGTTGCGCGTGTGCCAAAAGGCGCGCCTATACGCGCCTACCAAAAACGAGCTTATACGCGCATATAAGACGCTAATCTGAAACCGCCCTGAGACTAATAGCAACTGAAAGTAATTCACTATAAGTACATTAACCAAAAGATCAACAGAATCACGTCGACTCAAAAGCACTGCTAACGGTAGACATAAATTTATTACTTACAGAATAGCACCTCTAATAGTGCTAAGTGTGCTAACTAAGAGTGTGTTCAGACGGAGAAGCGTGAATCGCGCGGCTACGCATTGTTACTTATTGTCACTACAAGAAATATGTAGCTGGGCTCTTAGACTATATATTTTAAGGTTGGGCTACGGACTGTAGAATAGATTTTGTATTTGTTTCATGAAAACCAATATTAATGTCATAAAGCTAAATAAATTGTTTGTTTGTTTGGTTAGTTGAATGCGCTTATTCCAGGAACTACTAGTTCGATTAGAATACTTAATAATATTTGTAATGGAAAGCCCATCCATTGAGGAAGGCTACAGATGCGGGGCAGTAGCCATATTAAAACGCATGTTTTACCGCGGGCTCAGCTAGTGTATAATATATTATATCATCTATCTAGCTAAGCTCCATTCACACAGAAATAAAGTGAAATAGCACGGGTCCGCATTGTTTTAACGTCAAGACTAGTAAGTTAATAATAATAGAAAATGTATTAATTACTAAAGTGTATATGTAATATTTCATAATATTATGCACTTCATCAGCCTTTAACAATCCACTGCTGGACTAGGCCTCTCCTTTGAAAGGAGGAATTGGCCTACTATACCACGCTGGCCAAACGGGTTGGTATAGGTTTTGTATCAAGTTTTCCTTCTCTTACAGTGCTGTTCTCTGCATAATATGCTCCCTCTGTCGGCTCTTACGACACCCATGGAATGATATGGGGTCGTGACATTCCGTATTCTTAATCCGTCACCACACATTATGCACTTTAGTAATGAATAAATAGCAACAACGCCGCGCGACACGAACATAGTGCGTAAAATCTTTTAGAAATTCCATACAACAACCTCACTCGATAGCTCACAAACTCGCTCGCGGGGATAGCCTTTTCTATTTGAATGATTGAGTCTCAATAGTAGTAGTAGGCCGATGCCCCGTTGCATATATAGTTGCGTTCTAATCTGTTGGTAAAGCCAAGGAATTTGATTATTTTCAATTCTAGTTAATTGCTTACCAAACACGAGGTTTGTTTGGGTAATAATCCTCTAATATCCTAATCCTAAGTAAGCCTACGTTCAAATAGTGCCGTGTTTGTCGCTTTAAAAGCACGTTATCGTTCGTATTTACATGGAACGACCAGTAAGGCTATAGCATCATGGCTGTCAAAAAATATTTCAAAATACGCGTCCATGTGGACGAATCTTTGTTTATGCGTGGATTAAAAAACGTGAGACTTAAAACGCGGACCTGATATTCCTAATTCTGAACATACCGTTAACCAACGTATGAAAAGGACGGTTGTCAAAGACGACTGTGTCACTTTCGCTGTCTTCAAGTATCCAACATCTGCGATTATTAACGAGTGCTTGTAATTTGTTATCATTAATTAGAACATCGAATAATTCGACGAACTTCAACAACTGTCTGCGATGACAAATGACAAATGTTTACAGTCAGCAAAAAAATCTATCCACACTTCAACACCGAGTATTTTATGAATTGAAATTGTCTGATAATTATATCTGTTTATACGAGTTTGACGAGCCGGTGGCGAGAGTGTAATCGACTACACGCCGTAGTTCGCGGATTCGATTCCCGCTCAAGTCAAACATTTGTGTGCGGGACATCTATGTTCACGTTCATCTTTGTCTTGTTGTGTCTATGTATAATATGTTTGTATTAAAAAACTATATATGTAGGTCTATACATTATCTAGTTCGTAAAAGCTCTACTTAGTTTGAGACTATTTGGTGTTGTATCGATGTGGTAATATTATTATACAGGGTGTCACAAAACCCACCACCAAGCCGAAGTCTACTCGTTTAGGACATCATACCAAGTCATACTAAGCAAAATTTAAACCGGGAATACGATTTTGTTTTTAAGTAGACACATTTTTAAACTGAAAATAAGAGAGCGCGCGTACAATTCCCGAAATACCTTCTTATCCATGGTTGCATAGAAATCTATAGAATAAATTGGTGTGGTCCAGAAGATAGCATATGCGACTACTGATCGGAGGTCCCGGGTTCGATTCCCGGGTTGGGCAAAAGTGTTACTGGGTTCTCATTAGTAGCACGGAGTCTGGTGATGTGCCCGGTAACGGCAATAGGCTCGCTCCCTATTACGTAGCACCTAACAATTAATGGCGACATGTGGGTGTAATATAATCTGCTTACCCCTTCGGGGATTAAAGGCGTGAGTCTATAAATAAATAAATTGGCGTCCTAATTGCATCGTTTTTTGTACCTAATTAGAAAAATTGCATAGTGACTGAGCTCCAATATCGCCAGAACCAATAATTTCCCAGGTATGGTGCCGAAGTAAAACATGTTCGTGATGATTGGTACAATATGGGATTTCAGTTTTCGTTAAGGATCTTTTTACACCATTTTCTTCGTCTAGAAATCCTACAAGATATTGAGAATAACAATTATTTGGCATGATAAATCCATTAAAATATTCTGAAATACACATGTACTTTACATGTGTATCGACTTAAGTGTGTTGCTGACTGTACGTATAACCACGTAACAACGTTATTAATGAGTTTTAATTATAACTAATTACACACTCTAGCAACACCGATTAAATAAACCTACCTCGAGATACAGATAATAGTTTCTGAGACTTATTTAGAGTTATGTTCACCGACTTTCAACCGCCGTCTTTCGATCCGTATGGGTCAAAGCTAGTATCAGCATTTTTAGACCGCCCTATGGTCTCTATAGAACCTACATAGGCCTTAGACTAATAATGGTGTCCTGAGAAAAGAACTGGGACCGACAGTTTTAACTACCTGATAAAGCTTGTTAGCGCTCTGATGTAATGGCTACGGCGACCCATCCAAGTAGTGACCTAGGTAAATGTTACCAACTTTGCCGATCTATAAGGAGGGGCAGGTCACGCTATGAGCGCCACTTTTACCATAAGAATGAATTAGACATTGAAACATTGGAGACAGATATCAGCTCGCTTTGGGTGCGAATATAAAACTTAAGGTATTGAAAAAGGGATAAAAGTTACTAGTGACCGAATTTTTTGTTTTGAATTGTTTAAGTTTCATATATAAAGTTGTTATTTATCTGTCTGCATGAGAAGCTGTCAGTAGAAGCTTCATCATCAGTCCTGTATATAAACTGTACCACTACTGGGCACCGGCCTCCACTCACTATGAGAAGGGTAAGGCCATAGTCCACCACGCTGGCCTAGTGCGGTTTGTCAGACTTCACATGTCTTTCGAGAACATAATGGAGAACTCTCAGACATGCAGGTTTCCTCACGATGTTTTCCTTCACCATTTAGCAAGCGATATTTAACATTTTAATACGCATATAACTCCGAAAAGTGATCATTGGTGCGGGCTGTGGATTCGAACTCGGACGCTCTGCGTAGCAGTCTGTCAGTCTCTGCACTAGGCTATCGCTGCCATAGAAGCTAGTGCCCCGTAAAGTAATTATATCATCATGCAGCTTCTCACAGTCCACTGCTGGACACAAACCTCGTAATTTGCGTCACAATAGCATTGTGAGTCAAAAGGAAGATTGGGTTACCACGCTGGTCAAACGCGTTGGGGGGTACTGAGTTTTCCGTCTTTGCCACATCCATCATACCATCTGCTTCATTTACTTACGTCATCCACATAATGAAATGGGTTTGTGTTACTTTGTATTCTTGATCCGTCTCCTCACTGTTAATTTACAACTAATAATATATACAATTGGAATAGATGACCCTCCGTGGCAATCAAGCGTATGTAGCTACCAAATAAACACAACTAACGTATCATTGTTTATAACTATTCCCTAAACGCACATGTTATATTGGAAGGGTGTGAACCCTATCTTACTTAATGATATTTACGGAGACCACATATCAAAATAGATCAAACAGAGCGATACATAGAGATAGCGTTCAATCATTTGTGTAATGGGCCTACCCTTATTGGAATATACATATTTGTATACTACGATGGTAGACCGGTATTTTAAGGAAAGTATTTACTTAAATTGTAAAGCTGAAGAGTTTTTTAGTTTATTTGAACATGCTAATCTTAGAAAATATTAGTTCAATTTGAATATATTTTTTATTTGTACAGTCATTTATCGAGGAAGGTTATAGAACATCACGCGGGTGCAACCTAAATAAAGCGGGTGCAACCCCAGGCTCAGCTAGTTATAATGAAGTTATGATATTAGAAAAATAGCCAACTACTTTACTTTATGATATTAGAAAAATAGACTGCTACGCAAAGCGTCTAGTTTTTCCAAGTTAAGCCCGTATTCAATTGTTAATAATCGCGTGCACAAACACTGTAAGCCAAAGAAACACGCAAATTAATATGCTAGATTGCTCTGTGTAAGTGGAATAATATATTAATAAGATAGGAGCATAACATCTTACGCACTGTTTAAATGGCTGTAAGAAGGCGGAATAAGATAAATGGCATGGCTTCCATGAATGATTTGAAATAGTATTTAAATAATTATTTTTATTTGTATACATTTATATGTATTTATGTATATATACATACGTATGTATTTATATATGTATATAAATACATCCATACAAGATCCATACATACGCATAAATATATATTTATGCGTATGTATGGATCTTGTATGTATTTATAGTATATATTATATCGTGTATTCTATTTTATTTTACTCTCTTTGTGTAAGTACACACCTGCCATGACCATATCTGCATCACCTAAAGGTTGACTGGGAGAAAATGCCTATAAGTCCGCCTTGTGCAATGTATTTTGCAGGCAGTTTTAAAAAAATAAATAAATAGTAAAAGTTAGCTATTAGGTAGAAACTAATGACTTAATTTAAATGTTAAAGTAAAAGGATTCTGGTAATTTTCCCTAAAATGAGCAAGTCTCTGGTTGATAGAGCCATAATTCGATTTTATCGCCAGTTCACGCGCTGATTACGATTAAAGTTATTTTGAGACATTAAAATATGTCCGCGCTTATTACTATCAATAATATTTATTACTATTAACTAACGATAATTAACTAATTATTTAACAAATTAAAATAAGAAATCAATTTTAATTAACTAACGAAGAAGAGTGTGAGGATGGGTGGATGTATAAATGTTTGTAATTATTCATGCAAAAGCCACTAAGTATTTTGATAAAACTTTGCAGTTATAATAATATATTTATCAGATATAGTTTTTGTCCCTTTGGCCCCTATATCCCCACACGGATGACGACGTGGGCAGAAGCTAGTCAACATACTTATACACGAAATCACTTGTCATATATATGTGTATGAACTACACACGTGAAATTTTGACTATGGGGGATTCTTCGACGACGCAGACATTCACTAAGTAAGGTGTTTTTAATTTACCACCCCTCAGAGAACAGGATACATGGAGCTATATCCTAGTGTTAGAATCTATGGCGCGCACCAATGCACTTTCGAAGTTTAGTGTCTGATAAATTATTAATTATCGCTTACTTAAATGTGAATGAGAACATCATGAAGAAACTTGCATGTCTTAGAGTTCTCGAAGTCTAGTTGCTAATACAAATATAAGTCTTAATAGAGGCAGTCATTTTCGAATTAGGTAAGAGCTCTAGCGGTGCCTGCAAGCAGAAATGAAAAGGTCCCATTTTTTTTTTAATTTTTTTTTATTATATATTCTTGGTTTGTTTCTGATACGTTTAATTTCTTTCTTGTAATACGTGCCCCTTTTGTGTCCAAAATAAAATTTATTTTCTTTGCTTTTTATAATAAACTGACGATGTTAAATTAAAAGTACCTTTCATCCTCTATGTATACCTTGATTACAATTACAAATTATTGCTATAAAATTTTATGTACTGCTAAGAAAATTTGACATTATCATAACTCTTATCTGCTTAGCTGCATAAATACTTTTAATTTGCTTTTAAAAAACGCGATCTTACTCATACCAATATTTATTTAACGTATCTATATCGTTTTGTGTAACTTATAAGGGGTCTATATATTCCTGTAACCAGGGCTGAGGTAAAACTTGTTTTATTTGTTGTGAAAATAACATTTGAAGCTTTAAAGGAGATGAAATCTTTCAGATACTTTTAAAATTTAGGGTACAAAATTAAATGCGTTTGGTATTATAAATGCAAAAACCTTTTCATTGTTTCTTATTATCTTTAATCATTCGAGTGAAACCGCGCGCGACAGCTAGTTTATAGCATTAATACTGGTCAAGTGAATGACTTATGGTGAGCAAAAAGTATTCCAAAGTATTTAATTACAGTTGTATGTTAGATCGGTTTATTATAGTTTGTCCTCGTGTCCCAAGAGGTCTTGACTAGTAGTTTAGAACACATTAAGCGGATATTTCGCTTTAGTTCGCCAGTATTTGAGTTGCTTGTTACTGTACGTCCTCATTAAATAATAGAGCCCAAATTTAAATTGATACGAGCTTGCTGAGTCAAAATGACAATATGAGAAACTATTTAGACGTCTAGGCTAAACTAGCGAAGCTGAATGATTCTGCTACACACACAATCTTAGGTTAATGTTTAAACTTGTGAGTTTGTGAGATTGGATGAGTGTTTGTTACTGTTAGGATTTTAATGAAACTTTGTAACATATAACTAAAGTATACATAAGAATTGTACATAGGTTATCTTTTGTTGCTATGACCGAGATCTCCATGAGTATAGCCAGTGGGCAGGAACTAATATTTTTATATCTGACAAAGAAAAATGTGGAGCGTAACAATATACAAAGATTATCTTAATATATAAAATCCTTGCGTTACTGACTGACTGACAGACACGCTACAGCCAAAACTATTGGGCGCAGGAAGTTGAAATTTAGCATGTATGTACCTTGGGGACCGTAGGGGTGCACTAAGAAGGGATTTCCCGAAATTCCCACGGGATCGGCCAAAACGGGTAAATTAAAAAAAAATGCAGGCGTAGCTGCTGGCGTCCTCTAGTAATATATAATAGTGAAGGCAATACAAAAGTATAAGTAAGTTTATATACCTAGAACTTGTTTAAAAGTATTGAAAATGTAATGACTTATCAGCATAAATGGGCCGGCTTGATCGGGGAAGTACTACCCTCTCACACAAAATCGACGTAAAGTAACAGTAACTAAACTATTGCGTTTCGTTCGGTGAGTGAGAGTTCCGGAGGCCCTATACCCTATTCCTTCTCCCTCATCCCACTCCTCATCCAATCCCTTTTCCCAATCCCAAGGGGGCGGCAACGCAATTGTGACTCCTGTGGTGTTGCTTGTGTCCATCGGCGGCGGTAATTGCTTACCATCAGGCGATCCGTCTGCTCGTTTGCCGCCTATTACCATAAAAAAATAAAATTTTAAGCTAATTTATCATTTATCAGTTGTACCATAATTGTAATTGTAATATTTTAAAATGTTAAGTAGCTCCCGTCAGATATCGTCAGGAATTCGCTTTCGAACAATAAAACAGATCGTAATCGGTACATTCATTGAAAAGCTATTGGTGCTGATACATTTGAGCATTCGCCTGTAATGAGCATTCTTGCGAATGTTTCAAAACAGAAATACAAACGAAAGCACTTTTACGAACTTTCTGGCAAGCAATTTAGCGAATTGGCTGTAAATTTGCTTTAGTGTTTGGTAGAAAATCGTGAAATTTTTTTTAGCAATGTTCGGCTTAGTTCGCCAAAACAGTGAATGCTCGCTGTTGTGTTACAAGTGAATGCTCAGGTGTGTCAGCACCATTAGACGTCTCCCACAGACACAAGCGCGACAAACTTATGAAGCAAGTTTAATATGGCGTCCGGGCGGTTAAAAAAATACAAGCCAGGTAGGCACCCTGTCAGTTTCGTTTTCGCGCAATAAACTTCCAGCTAGTCAGCGGCTGCTAGTAGTTTGGCATCTAATTGGACAAGATTCCTATGTCGAATAAACAATTACTAGGTTTTTCTGTTCAAAATATCCGGTAATATTCAGTTCAGATAAATCAAAGTTAAACATACCGGGTACGTTTCTATATTGAAACAAATATGTATGTACGTTTGTACATTATTATGGTGACACTGTATTCCAAACATGTCGGCAAACTATGGCGTATTTTATCTACTGCATATATATAATTTTTGCGTTACTGACCGACTGATAGACAAGCCAAAACCATAATTCACAAGAAGCTGAAATTTGGCATGTATGTTCCTTGGTGTCCTTAAGGGTGCACTAAGAAGGGATTGCCAGAAATTCCCACGGGATCGGGCAGAAACAGATAAACTAAAAAAAAATGTGCGGGCGTAGCTGCGAGCATCCTCTAGTATTTTTATAAAATAAACTACAAGCGTTTCTATGATCTCAAGAACAATGTCTATCAAGTTACTTAGAAAACTTACACTAGCTACTAACATAACCAAAATAATTTATGAAATGGCATTTTAACCCACTGTTTACAGACGCCAACTGCCAATTCGAAGTCTAAGAATTGGCGATTTTAAACAAGAATATTGTTACATACCTATTCCAAATAACTATCGTATTACTACATATTCAAAGTGATATCAAAGTACATGAAATGTATAAGTTGATCTTGCGGCTGAACGTGTGAATGCACTTACATACTTTTCCATTAAACTAAGCGCGTTGTGACAATCTAATTCAAGTACCTATTCACAGGAGAGTAGGCACGATATAACCTTGTTTAGGTACAATTTTGAATTGTTACTTGTAGAATATTGTTTGGAAAGTTCAGTTTAAAGCTGGAATTTTGTTTGTTTTTTTGGTTGCGCTAGTATCTCATAGTTATACGCCATCTTTGTCTAATCTGTCCGCTATGTCATCGAGTCGAGACATCAGCGAAAAGAGTAGACGTATTTATATCTTGAATATCTTAACTAATATTATTCATCATCAGCCCTGAATAAAAACTGTCCAACTGTTGGGCACGAGCCTCTTCTCACTATGAAAAAGGATAATGCCTTAGTCCACCACACGGTCCAAATGCGGGTTGGCGGATTTCACATATCTTTCGAGAACATTACGGAGATTGTAGTAAATCAGTCTTGTAGAGCTGCTTACACTTTATTTGTCCCAAAGTTTAGATTGAATAACGACCATGTTCAGCGGAGTGACTGATGTATCGGTGCCGTATTAAGGAGTGGGCTCATGATCGACGTTCAACCCCTTTTTATTGCGATTGATGCTCCTTACCTACATAAACGACTTGTATAACTATAGCTTGAGAAGTTTAAAGTATTTGTGTTTACATCAAAGCTTTACTCGTATGTTGGCTGGATCCGCCATTTTGGTTTGGGTAGTTTAAACGAAACACTAAACGTCTATTGTCATGCAAGGACTAAACGCTTTTGAAGAGGGCTGTGACTTTCAGTTCCCTTTCTCCCAGTGGGTCCACCCATGCAGCTTTATATAATAGTTTACTATGCCTACATTTAAAAAAAAAATACATACATACATACATAGACTCACGCCTGTTTCCCGGAGGGTTAGGCAGAGACTACGGAACGCCATTTGCAACGATCCTGACAAACCACTCTTTCAAAAAAATATTTTTGTAATTTTCCTTTTTCTTTATTTCTTATTTCTTTCTTCCTAATAGCATAACATGTATTACTTGCTTAAGGCGCTGTCCTAAGCGACTGTTTTGGTAAATGAGGGGGTGAAACAGGGGAGGTGAAGGGCGCTTAGCTCCGTCTACTGCGGGGTGCCCCCCTTCATTCTCGTCGCGTGCGGCCGTATTCTGACGACATCCGTATTCCAATATTTCAAAATCGCAAGCAAAACGTTTTAGCATATTGAATTGAGATACTGATATTAAAATTTATATTACATAATTCAATATGTTTGTACAATATAGGCATAGCGCAATTTGTGTTCTCAGTGGAGCCATGAGCAAAACTGGTTTACATTAAATGTTATAGGTATTAATAGTTGACGAAAGTAGGTAAATATCTACGTGCTGTTATTATTATTGTTTTGTTTTTGTATAAAAATGGTGAAGCGGTTCATAGAATACCTACATCTAATTCCATTCCTGCCAGTTTTCAAATCTGTTTTGCACTAAATTGGCTGTGACATACGGGCGGACAGACAGATAGACATGGCGAATATATAAGGGTTCCGTTTTTACAATTTTTGCCCTACTAAGCGCAAAAGCCGTATCTCAACTTAAAGAGAGTTACGAGATCATTGAAGTTTAGTAAAGTTGATTTATTTTATTTATTTATGGGTGTTTTATTGTTATTATAGGTATAATTATTATGGTAGAGGTTTCGAAATACGTCGCCGTTTTTAGGGGTTGTGAGTGATTGAGGGGGAGGAAGGGAGGTCTCGGAAACTCTGCTCACCATTTTCACTTGCCGGAAATACTTCGTTTCCTCTGAAAAAAAAATCTCCAAACATCGGTGTGTATGGCACTGCCAACTTTCACATTCTTCACACTAGTTTAATAAACTAAGGTTGACGGAGCCCTGCTTCGCAGGGCTCCTATTTTCGGATTAAAGTTCAAAACAGAACCTAACATAACTCATTTAGTTACTTATTACAGTCGCACCTAACCCTAGGCACTCGAAAGCAATGACGCACAAATTTGACATTAGCTGTCAATATGATCATTCCAAGATGGCGGGTTTGCGTTTCGTTTCACGTTTTTCACATAAAACCTAAAAATTACATTTGTAAAACTGTACTCAAAAATTAAAAACAGTGACAATAAAATAAAAGCAACGTGGGATATTATAAACAATGAGACTGGAAGGGTCAAGATTAAAAGTAACGATTACACTCTTCAATTAAATAAAAAGATATTAAAGTCAGATTTTGAGGTTGCCACAGCATTTGAAAATTTCTTCACAGACATTCCAGTCTCAACCACTAAATCCCTCAACTCGTCCCCTATTGACGCCGAATCTCTATTGAAACAAAATGTCAATAGGTGTAACATTGAATTTAGTTTTAGTTATGTCACTGACAGAGATATTGTAAAAACTTTTAACAGTCTTAATTTGAAGAAGACTAGTGATCTTTGGGGCAATTCTGTTGTGATTACGAAATCCATAATCAACACAGTAGCACCTGAACTGGCAATGATTTTCAATAGATGCATTGACTGTGGTGTGTTTCCTGATCAAATGAAAAGTAGTAAAGTAATTCCGTTATTTAAATCAGGTAGCACATCTGAACCCACAAATTATAGGCCAATATCTGTGCTACCCACGTTTAGTAAAATTTTTGAAAAATTAATTCTAGGTCAGCTTCAAATTCATTTTAATAACAATAAGCTGTTACATGAAAAACAATTTGGTTTTACTAGGGGTCGCTCAACTACCGATGCTGGAGTTGAGCTTTTAGATAGTATTTTTGATGCCTGGGAGGAGTCGCATGATGCTCTGGGAGTCTTTTGTGACTTATCAAAAGGCTTTTGATTGCGTTTTTCATGAAACATTGATCAGGAAATTACATTACTATGGAGTTAAGAACACTGCTTTGGATCTCCTAACATCATATTTGAGTAATAGGATACAGAGAATTGAAGTAAATGGAAAAGTTTCAATGGGTTCAGTGGTCACAATGGGAGTGCCGCAAGGTTCAATTCTTGGTCCATTCCTTTTCCTTGTATATATTAATGATTTGCCATACATTATGCAAAATAATGAAGAGATAGTGTTATTTGCTGATGATACATCACTTATTTTCAAACTAAGACGACAACAATCAAATAATGACGATGTAAATAACGCTCTCTCTAAAGTAGTTCAATGGTTTACAGCTAACAATTTACTGTTAAATGAAAGAAAAACAAAATGTATACGATTTTCAAGACCGAATGTAAAACAAGTTAAACCTAACATATGTATGAATGGAGAAGAGTTGGATCTTATAGATAACACCGTATTCTTAGGCATAACCTTAGATTCTAAGCTACAGTGGGGCCCACATATAGGTCAGTTGTCGAATAGACTTAGCTCTGCAGCGTACGCGGTTTATAAAATTCGTCAGTTAACTGATATAGATACGGCCAGATTAGTATATTTTAGTTATTTCCACAGCATAATGTCCTATGGCATTTTATTATGGGGCAACGCAGCTGACATTCAAACTGTGTTTGTACTGCAGAAGCGGGCTATTCGTGCAATCTACAGTCTTGGTTCAAGGCATTCACTGAGGGAAAAATTTAAAGAAATTAAGATAATGACTGTCGCATCTCAATACATTTATGAGAACTTGTTATATGTCAGGAAAAATATAAATATGTTTTCCAAATTCAGCGACATTCATAAATTAAACACACGAAATAAAAACAAACTTGTTCTACCTTCAACTAGACTACAAAAAATAAGTAACTCCTACAAGTGTCAAAGCATACGTTTTTACAACAAAATTCCAGGCAATATTCAGGAACTAAGTATTAATAAATTCAAAGTATTTATTAAACAGAGCTTGTGTTCAAAAGCTTATTACACAGTTAAAGATTATTTAGCAGACAAAAATGCCTGGAATTGAGTTTAAAATTATGAATTATGACATTTTGAAATTAGTGACAAGATATTTTTATTTACATTTGTAATACTTATATTTTTACATTTTGACATTTTTAATTTGACATTTGTAATTTTATTTATTTTGTTTTGACATTTTTTGATTTGACATTGTTATTGTATTTATTTTCTTTTGACATTTAAAATTACTTAAGTAATATATTATTATTTTTAAACTGACATTCAATAATATTTTCTGACATTTTAAATATATGACATTTTATTGTTTAAATTTTTACTATTTTTAAAATTACTTAAGTAATATATTATTATTCCTGAATTGACATTCAATAATATTTTCTGACATTTTAAATATAATATGACATTTTATTGTTAAAATTTTATTATTTTTACATATTGTTTGCAACATGTATTTTACTATGTATTAGCATGTAAAGTTGTGAGTATGATGTGGGCATTATTAAACATATAAACAAATAGTTGTGGCAACCTGTCTGATGGCTTAGGCTGACATGCTTATGCATACACCTTCTGATGGCGTGGAGGCATAGTGATACAGATCGTGCTGGCTCCCTCAATCAAGGTTGAGCCGTACGATTGCTGTTGAATGCGGGCCATCAGTGGGCCGAGTCAGTCAAAAGCGTCAGATGATTTCCTGCATTGTACTTGCATACTAAAACTTTTTTTTTTGTCTGGACTTTAAAAGATGAAGAAAATACTAAACAAAATGAAGTGACAAAAAAAATGACTCTGAGTTTGTTTCGGCCTTTCTTCTCAAGAAGTCATTTAGCTAGGAAAAGCCGGCATCATCTAGAATAGGGTTTTGACATGTATAAGTGTTGTAAACAACCAAAATGCAGAAATAAATATGTCTTTATGTCTTTATGTCTTTATGTACTAAAGTACAAAAACTACGTTCGGTTTTGCATAATTGCGGAAGTATTTAAGAATTTTTGGAAATTGTTTAAAAATATTTAGATGCAACTCCGGCAGCCAAAATTACTTTTAGGGGATTAAAACTATATCCTTTAAGTCCCCTACACCACCAATACCCTCAAATTCAGGCGACTCGTTTCGAAACCCAGCCCATTATAATTTTTCAAAATAGATGAAATATTTAAAATATATGTGGATATACCATATTCATGAGATACTGCTATGTCGCTTAGAAAATTATAGAATTAAAATTTGAGTTACTGCTTTTTCGTTAGCTCTCCTCGTATATGTTTGTATGGAAAAATATAAAATTTTCTTTCGCAATATGGGTTGTTTCAAAGAAAATAAATATTTAAAGATATTTATTTATATTTATTTATCATTTACTAACGAAATACGGAGTTTACAGCTCATCAAAAGTTAGCTGTCTGCTACAACCCGGCAGGTTTTCTTTATTCTCATCGAAAGTTAAAGGCAGTGTGTGAGGTGATGAGGCTTCAATACTTCTTATTTGCTGTTGTTGACGAGCCACACTTTCATTTACTTTCCTTTTACGCCTTGGTATTGTAGAAACTTCAAGCACGGATGAAACATTTTCCTCTCCGTGATCTCGCAATGCCATCCCTTGAGCTTGACGAGAATCAACAATTTCAGGCAACTGCCAATTCATATAAAACGCCACAAGCTTTTCTTTCATTTTCGTCTCCCAGAAAACATCACCTCTTTCTATAATTTCTATTTTTAGTGTTATACTTTTGCCACTCCACACAGCAAATAAACATTTTTGTTTGCGTGTAACGTGGCGTTGCCCCTGAATTTGGTAATAACAATCACAATATTTGTTTAGACTAGTCAGTTCACTTTTTTATCATGTTTCCATATTTGTATTTTATTTGTTCTTATACTATTCTCCAAGCCATTCTTATAGGCAACTATAGAACATTAAATTTCCACAATCGTATTTGGACCTATTAATCCATCTGGCGTGGCACCAATAAATGGATAATCCACAAGGCTCGATTGTTACATTTTCTTGCTTCGCCAGTTGTTGCAAAGTCAGTTGTTCATTATAGACTCCATGCGCAACTGCTTTTACATTGCAAATATTTTATTTGTACAAAATAATTTTACTAAGTTGGCTTTAATGCTGTTATCTCTTCTTTTTACGACTTTACCAAAATTTTAATCTGTCAACATATTCTTACGCAATTTGAACCAGTCACTGCTATCCCTCTTGTATTTTTGCTTATCACTAGGGAGTTGAGTCAAATTTGTTAAAAAAATTGTATGGCATTTCTTGGCTAGCTCCTGAACAAATCGTGTTAGGAATTACTGCAGTCAAATGTGTGTAAGACGTTGCAGAACTGTTATCTTTAACTTCACTGTAATTACAGTAAAGATAATTAGTTAGGTACTTTATTATTAAAAAGAATACTATAACTTGTGTTATAGCAAACAGAGAAGTCACCTTCTTAATTATAAATGATTAATTTTAGAAATTAAAAAGATATTAGATGTACTGAGACATACCTAATTGTTTATGAATAATCAAAGTTTTACCCGATGTACCTAAATAGGTTTCACAACACAATAATACAACATTCGTTACCGCTTGTGTGCGGACTGCGGAGCGCCATATTAGCGCTGTTTATTGTTCGCCGTGGCGGCATCTTAGCGCTCCAGGCGCTCTGACAAGCTAATGAATTTGCAATATAGGTACATAAAATGATTCGATTTTATGTTATCACTCTTTCAAATATTGAAAACTATAGCAGCTTGTTGTTGTGAGAATAATTGTGAGAATAATTTATATAATTATATTATGCATAATCGATAATCTATAACATAGACAGTTATAAAAGACTCTTATGAAAATAATTTGTGTAAAAATGTTACATATTTCATAATCACTTGGCCATGGATGAATTTCTATTTTATTGCGACACTTTCTTGTACAAATCCTTCGTAGAACTTTATTTCTCTAATTGTCCATATTTTATTCTTCTCATTATATATTTATAAGCACAGTAAAATAACACATTAAACGCAACAAGAATATAAACTTAGGTCCTAGTTGTCCACATGAAAAGCCTATTTGATTCAAAGTATTCAGTCTATAACATAAATCATGAAATAACGAACTCAAATCGGCGTATTACAATAACAAACAGGTTTACGTAAAATTTCGTGCAGCGCAGACGCTGCCCGCGCAGCGACATGACCTATCTCTCACAGGGCTCATAGCCGAATGATGAGGTCTAGGTGGGGCGTAAACTAGCAACTGACACTCAGCACACCGCTTATGCTAATAAGGTTTACCGAGCGTCAAAGTCATAGACTTTTGGCAGATTTTATTTAATTTTACAAAATAATTATACACGTATAATATGAAAATAAATAGGGTAATAGGCTAGGTGACGAAAAAAAATTTATAAGTCCGTCCGTTAAAAATAAGCGATACGTATTTTATTTGTAAATTAAACCAAAAATGACCAAGATATAGCTCATTAAAGTTACGTATAACGTCACACCGTGCTGCATTTTTTAGCACTAGATGACGTCACACGTAACTTTAATGGGCTATATCTTTGTTATTTTTTATTTAATGGAAAAAAGAAAAAATACGTGTCCAATATTTTTTTATAATCTAAAATACGGACTAAATAAAATGTAATTATTTCGACCCTGGAAACTACCCTATTCTTTAGTTCATTAGGTTTCCTACAATATTATCAAATAAAATATGACAGCTTACGATCAAAATATTGCAAACAGTGAGACGAAAGATTATTTTCTGCCTCGTTTTTGTGATTTTTTTACCGTGATTCTATTTTACATACATGAAAAATTCTTTCAAAGTCTTTTGTTCAGACTTTTGACTTTAAGCTCTATTTTTTGCTAGTTTGTAATATGTACCATTATGGCTAGTTGCGCGACGAAAAATTAGGTGTTTCACGGCTTCTGAGGTATAACAGCGCCTTAACGCGAAATGGGTTTATATGAAGCAAGAAAGTAATAGCTAAATGTTAAGTTCTTTGATAAAATGGGCTTTATGAATAATAAAGAAATAACATGATACTCGAGTAAGTTAATATAAGTAGAAGCATAAAGTAAGCTTCTGCTTACTTTATGATTATACTTATATTAACCTACGCAACTACGCAACATAAGCTCGCTCGTTTGCTTTTCTTCCCATTACTTGATACAGTATATGGGTGATATTATTCTAGGTTGATTTACTCAAAGCCATCTAATCCGAATCTTGGTAAAGCCTGTACTATGGCAACTGGCCAACTTATAGACATACAAATGTATTGTTAAATACACAAACGTACAAAAGTACATACTATGAACTAAAGGATTCCCGCTCATTTTATTGTAATTTAACCGTTTGTTCCCAATCCCGTGGCAATTCCGAATGTATATCCGCGGTGACACCTACGTTATTTAGTGCTACTACGGCACCCATGGTTAATAGCGTGATGTTATATAGCCTTAAGCCTTCCTCGATAAATGGGCTAACCAACATAAAAAGAAATGGTCAAATCGAACCAGCAGCTCCTAAGATTATCGCGTTCAAGCAAATCAATAAACAAACTCTTCAGCTTTATAATAGCATCATACAATTTAATTTAAACGGGTCTTATTCGCGATATTTAATAAATTTAAGGTATAAATACCTATGTTTTACCGACGTTTCGGCCGTCTTAGGTACTTAGGTGCAACGGATTCAACAAGAAGATACAACGTCTGAAGAGGAAGGACCGTAAACCAGAAGTAAGCAGAGTACCGGCTTACATGCCTTACATAAAGGGAGTGACGGACAAAGTTGGAACAGTACTACAGAAATACTCCATAAAGACTGTATATAGTCCGGTTTCCAAGGTAGCACACAATCTGCGCACCCCGAAGGATGTCATTCCTCTACAAACACCTGGCGTCTACAAGGTCGACTGCAGTTGTGGAAGTTCCTATATCGGACAGACCAAACGAACCATCGCTGAAAGGGTCAAGGAACATATCGCAGCTGTAAAAAACCGACAAATTAACAAGTCTGCCATAGCTGAGCATTTGTTGGAGTCTGGAACAAACCACTGGATCGAATTACATCAACCAAAGGTCTTATCTACCGATCGTCACTATTACTCCAGGATAGTACGTGAAGCGGTTGAAATCAAAAATCATAAAAATTTCAACCGGGAAGATGGATACAGACTGTCTACAACTTGGAATCCAGTAATCAACAAATGTAAACCCCGACGCAGTATCACAGCTCATCAGTGTGTAGACGTCATAAGTGTTGTGTGTCGACGTACCGACAGTTCGGATAAAAATAAAAATAAAAAACAAGTGAGGGTAGCTGCCGAAACCCGCGCTCCACAAGGACGACGCTGAGATTACATCAGTCCTGCTGCGACCAAGGCTGGTGTAAGACGGCCGAAACGTCGGTAAAACATAGGTATTTATACCTTAAATTAATTAAATATCGCGAATAAGACCCGTTTAAATTAAATTGTATGATGTATACAAATCGCGAAAGTTTAAAATCGATTTTTATAATAGCAGTATAGAAGTTTAGATAAATTATGTGAAGTAGGTACCTACATACTACGTAATCAATTTCGCACGTTCAGTAAAACGCTCATAAACTAAATGACAATAACAAAACAGATACACACGCAAGGCTGTGTTCCACATTTCTCAGATTCCTTCTAATTAATGATGTACAATGAAAATGTGCCTCATTATTCATTGTACCGTCGCTGTAACGTAGGTAGCTGTATCCAGTGCCATTAATTATAATGGTAGACAGGAACACAATCTGCCGGTATAATTTCCGAAACATACTTTTAATTTATATTTGATGTCGGCTAGATGACTGACTTACTAATATATTCTTAAATAAAGGATTTACATAAGTACTAGTGGACCCGGCGAACTTCGTACCGCCATATATATTTTTTAAATATTTGCAATATTTTTGTGAATCTAAACCATTATCAAGTCCCCTTGAACACACACTAAAAATTTTATCAAAATCGGTCCGGTCGTTTAGGAGGAGTTCAGTGACATACACACGCACACAAGATATATATAATATATATAAAGATAACTCATAATAGTACCAAAAACCGAACAAGTCATTATGCTCGTCATACAAAGATTTGTCTCTGGTGCGAATCGAACCCAACTAGACGAGATCAGTTGGCAGACAGCCAGTAGGCCAACTGGCCAGTCAACATTTGTTTTTATGATTTAAGTTATTTTGAGATATATGTTCAAATCGAAAAAATAAACGAAATTTTTTATTTTCTTAGTTATAGTATTTTACTTTACAGCTTTACGGCTGTAAAGTAAAATACTATAACTTCAGAAATTATCTTGACATATAGTTTTTACTTATCCGGGTGATATTTTAGGAACGCAAAACTGACTATAATCATATGTATAATCGAAAAAAGATGATATTTAAAAATGACAATAAATACTTTGACTCCACTGTGCCACAGTAATTATTCCTAGAGCGGAAGTTGACTTGCAAAGTTGCACTGACTTTACAATCATTGAATCAATGGACACCGAGTGAACACAGACTCAAAACAACAATTTATGGATCGCACAAAGTATTATTTCGTATCAGTGCGGATCGAACGCACAAGCGTTGTTAACGCCCGGTTCCAATATTCGATCCATCCATGTATTTTGAGATTCGAGATTCGTGTTTGACATATTGTGTATCAAAAACGAATCCAAAAAAATGAATAGATCGAATATTGATTTCCGCAGTTAGTGGTGACCGCTTAAACCACTAGTCCAATTTAGTCAAATTAAATAGTACGCCATATTATTATTATGCAGTTCTATACGCTGACACAGATTACTAAATAGTTGCATCGTACGCTGAGCAAGTATATTAAAGTAGATTATTTTTATTACATAATATTGACCAGCATTTAAAACTTTTTGCCGAACTATTCAGTTTTATGTAATACAATTTCAATTTATTGGACCCATTCGCCTGGTCGTTTCTAAGAAGTTGAGCGTTTCACAAAAAACCGTGGAAAGCTCTTACTGATTTTACTGTGAATATTTGATTGTGACGGACAGTTTGATTGAGTCAGAGTAAGAAGATAAAGAGTTTTCCATTTCTTGTTTCCACGGAAATTGGATAGCTATTTCGTTTTGTATCAGAAAGACGAAAACGAATAAAAATATTTCGTAATATCTTAATTTTTAAGTATCTTAAATCAATTGCCATCCAGCGTGGCAATGTTGCCAGCCTTCTGGGCACGTTACCCGATGACTTTGATGCGGAGGCATTTTACGACGCCTAAACCATGTAAATATTTTCACTTTCTAAATTTGTTTTTATGGTTTTTGTATTAGATTAGATAAGATTAAGTTTCACTTATATGCTACTTATAAATTATGGTACTTTAACTTCATTATATAAATAAAAGTATAATATTATATAGTACCTTTATTTTACATTAATAATATTTCTGACCGTATTGGGAATCTTTAATATAAATTACTAACTGGTCTAACCAGATCACAATACTAGCGGGTGCGTGCTGGTATGCTTTGGAAAGAAGAATTTTGAGAATTTAGAGAGGCTTAAGATGGCATGCCAATCCAATATATAATGTGTGACTATCCAGTACAAGACAATTTAACTCCGTGCGAAATCAAAGGCAAATAATGTACATGCCTATACTACAATAAGCACTAGGTAGGTATACTAACGCCCAGATGCTTCGTGGAATGCTATTACTTGCTATAAGATCTAACCGCGCTCATCCTGATCGCGTTACTAACATTCGCAGATTATTTATAGATTATTCCGCACTTTGCTAAGAACATTTCTACACTACGAGCCAGATATTATGTGTAATACATGAATAGTTGCAATTTGTTGAGAGTTCTGCGATAAACTACATAAGCACTCAGGTGTTTGCCATTAGATATCTGTTTTGAGCACATTATGACCAAAACATCTCAACATAATATGAATGACTAGAGGACGCCAGCAGCTACGCTTGCATTTTTTTTTTTAATTTACCCGTTTTGGCCGATTTCGTGGGAATTTCGGGAAATCCCTCCTTAGTACACCCTTACGGTCCCCAAGGAACATACATGCCAAATTTCAGCTTCCTGCGCCCAATAGTTTTGGCTGTAGCGTGTCTGTCAGTCGGTCAGTAACGCAAGGATTTTATATATTAAGATAATGTCCTACAGGCCGGCCGGCAGTTAACTGCGCAGGGCATATTTTACTTCACAAGTATGAGCAAACAAATTCACTCACATTGTCGAATGGGATGACATACCAACGAGATAGAACAGTAATTTGAGACGAAGAAATATTTCAATTAGACTTCGGGCCAACGCCTTAACGTGTTTTCCTAGGGACTTAATTAAAAAAGAACGTGATTGATTACTGACGACCCTCCTATGAACAAATCTATATGTATTTGCCTTGACGTTCATGATTCATGATGCTACGCCGCGTTCGCGTTACAAAGTATTGCCATATCTAAATGCCAGAGCCGTCTTATGCCATGCCGGTGCTCTTTGGCAGACTAGAGCCGGAGGAAGTAGGCCCCACAAAAAAGGGGCCCTTGGCCACACAAGAATACGTGGCCCCTTTTGAAAAATAGAGAAAATTAATGGTAGAAACATTTCTGGTATTATCTTAAATTCATTGTAGTTAATTGAACTAAATCCGATAATTACATTAGGTACTAAGTAGAATATTGTTAAGTTAACATATTAGAGCCTACTAGGAGTATTCCTTAGGATGGGCTCGTGAGCCGTGTTTATTATAAAGACGGTATTGTATAAACCCGGACGTGAGATTGCACCTTTGGATTGCAAGCGGACTCGAATACTACGCTGGACACACGAGTTGGATATCATGTCAGTGTCATACTTACGTCACAAAAAGCGTATTCTTCTAAATTATCTGATAATTGAACGAAGTTGTAACGAGATCGTAAATTGAAACAAGTGTCAAAATATGTGTCAACGACGAACTGTTTATTTCAAATTATACGATAATGTCATTAGGTTATCAGAATACCGCTTCTGAGTCCATTCAAAATATAATATCAATGTCATATAAAAATAGGAGAATTCGCCCCCAATGTCATGTTTCCGTCTCTTCATAAATATTTTATTTGCTTCGGATATTTTCCTTAGTTGCCTCTTACAATACGCACGAAATGAAATGGGGTCGATTCCCCATTTCATTCCTTATAATTATATGACTGGGCCTATACAGGGTGGTATTATTAGATGTTATCCGCAGAATAATATATTATTTATAAACCTCAATTTTCCAGTCGGGATAAAAGATCTTGAGGTATATTCTCGATTTAAATAATTTTAAATTTTCGCAGACATCTATTTCTATACGAAAATTAACAGCATCTTACTAACATAATTACTTTCCAAATATAGCTGACATAAATTTGACTTCAAAAGCTGCCTCTCCCTTTAATCAAAAACATCATTCAATCTGCTTATATCGTGGAACCACTAACATATATGTAAGGCGACGCGCAACCGCGTGACACGGAACACGTTTGCAGACAGGCGTAGTTGCTGTATCTTGTAGGACTAGCCATCAAACAAAGTTGCCGGCATAGCGCAAGAACCTATACTAGCTGACACAACATTTGCGGCGCACGAATGTTCAACTAGTTACTTAATAATATTATGAAATACCGAATAAACTTCTTTCTTCTAATCCAAGTGGAAGCAATTAGACGCCAACGACGTTTACAATTAAGCAGCAAGGGTTGACATCGTTTAAATAGTTATGAAAATCAACAAGATGACTCAACCCGTGACTAGGGCTGATAGAATCCACGTCGAAAGGTCGGGACACTTAAAGGTTATTTCTTCTTTATTTTTTTTATTGTCTACGTAATTGAGTCATGTTACGTACAAACTTGTATCTGTACAAATAACGAGAGCTCGTAAAAACATTTTAATAATAAAAGAATCAATCGCGATGGTGAATTAAATATGCTCAAGGTGAACAACATTGTCAACTAAACATTCTCAGATATCCCAAATCGTAGGGATTTAAAAAACCACAAAGTATATATTCAGGTTTCTGAATATACATTGAGGGTTTCATAGGATCATATTTTAATATATGATCCTACCAAACCGTCAATCAATAGTAAGTAGTATCTAGTAATAAAACGTCAATCACCATTGAATCCTTGACAACGGACGCGGTAATGTATATCCAAGCCAATAACACCTATATTACTGTCTGTCAATTGATGACTCTTATTACAGACTGATACGTATATTGAGACCTACCCCGGATACACCTTTATATTTTCTGTACCTCGATGTCACCGCCACCTGCTAATTCAAGCTAAATGTATCTGAGATTTAGCCTATCTATGCGAATTTTACTACTTTCCTAGTGAAAACTCCATGGCAAAAATGTTGTTCGTGACAAGATAGATATATTGTGCTCACGAAAATACATAGTATGATTAAAATAGGGATAGGTAAAATACTTAAAAATTAACTTCTTAACTCTGCGCTAAACCGGATAAAAAACATTCAAGAAAATAAAAAGACAGTTAATTCTTTGTAGCAGTTGAAGCGCCATCTGCGTCAAGCGCAGCGTAATGATCCTTATTCTAAAAAGCATTGTTTTAATTGTGCTTCACCTAAGTTTTTTTAAATAAGATAGTCACTCGGTCACTCAGTCAGGGACGTTGGTCAAGGATTTCTTGGCTCTGGCCTTTATGTCAAGAGCGAGGAATCATAACCAAGGCCATAAATATCTATTACAGTTCTGTCTGCGGATCTTGCATGTCCATTTAAAGCAATTAGCTGTGTTTTTTACGGTTTAAATAACTCATCATTTAATAAGAGAACCGTTAAGACTTATCTTTAATACCCTGTAATGTATTAAGGATAAGAAAATGAAATTTATATTTCAGTTTCTCAGTTCATAAAGTACCGAAGGCTATTTCATTAGCCTTCGGTACTTTATGAACTGAGAATCTATCTAACAATCGTTACGTGAATCTCCTTGGCACGTATTTCATTGCGCGCTCAAATAGCACGCAGATCGCGTCTCTCGTTATCGAGGGGATATTGGATCCGTCATCAGTCAATGAAATCATGCACTGCGATGTTAGCATTCAGGTGAGAATTGATTTTGTATGTGTGCAACTATAATAATTATTTATCTGTCTTATTTACGACCGTATAATCTTGGTGCCGATGATACACATAAATGGAGATTGAATAATTAGTAAATATAATATAGGTACCATCGGATACCAGCGCATTTTTATTTTACCGTTTCTTCCCGATCCCGTGGGAGTTTCGGGCAATCCCTTCTTAGTGCACTCTTAAGGCGTTGTACACGCTAAGAAAATACACCGTGTCTGCTTCAGTTAAAACTGAATCGTCATGTAGACGACAACATTTTTTCCAATCTAGGCAAGAACACTTTTCAACGTTCACGCGTCGCGCGTCGTGTCTAGCTCAAACAAGATATTTTTCTTTTTCAACGTCGGTGTAGTGAGCACGGGACGTGTGCAGAGACGATACGAATTCTTCCATCCCGGCGACTTTACTTAGCGTGTACAAGCGCTCCAAGGCCGACTCCACATTGGGTTTGCTCGTTCCTCGAGCGGCACCCAGCGCGTGCCTAGCGTGCACTCGGTGTTCATTCTCTAGTACAGAGCTAACCCCCGAGCACACGGCATACGCCCTTTGTCTTCTCTACTATGGGCGCTGCTTTCATACTACCTCACACGTATTCATTCCTAATTCTGTCTATTCTCCTCCCTCCACACATATCGATGTCGGTCTAATATTTTAAAGTGTACCTAAATAAGTGGTAGGTGTTCACCCTAAGGAGCGAAGAATGTATTAAGTAGAAATCGAACTAGATCGTTTAATATTTCGAGAAACTGCGCTATTTATTCATGGTGCAATTACGAGAGTAAAGTGAGGTTATTAGATTATAGAGATTCAAATAAAGACGGGCACTTGTGGAGTGAACAAGTTAGCTGCTGGAAATCAGCTTTGTTTACCGAACACAACGCGTTTTCATGGCACAGGACCCAACTTCTCGCCATTGTAGTATCCAAACTGTCACGAAGAACGACCTAAAATCTAGCTACGCGCTGAGGCATGATACATGTGACAAGGATGAAAAGCCAAACAATGTTTCTAAAAAAAATAAGACTCCATTTTAGGTTCGATTTGAAGTTTATTACTAGCGACTTGATATGCCATTCGTAATAGATTGGAAAAGTTAAGATGGGTGACCGCTTATTGCGGCATTTGCGTAAGAGCGGTTCAAAGAGACATAAAGCCGTTGATTCCGTTTATTATCTTACGATTTCAATTCTTAGGAGACATTGGAGGCCAGTATATACCGACACACAAAGGCCACACATTCATACAAAAAAAGTTGCCGTGTGCCACGTCTTCTTCAAGTAACTTATAGGGATCGATTTTAATCTTTTGCGATTTGTATGCATCATACAATTCTAGGAGGATGGATGCAGGCTATCGACCACTTGGTACCCGGTCATCAACAAGTGCAAACACCGCAATGACTCAGCTCACCAGTGTGTAGACTTCATAACTGCAGTGTGTCGAAGTACTGACAATGCGGATAAAAACAATAACGAAAATAAAAAACAAGTGATGGTAGCTGCCAAAACCCGCGCTTCATAAGGACGGTGTTGAGCTGACATGAGACCCTCCGTGACCACGACCATTGTAAGCCAATTGCAACGTCGGAGACTAACAGAACTAAACTTAAAATTTGTTTATTATAGTGAGTATGACCTGCTTAATAAAATTATAATAGCTTATAAAAGTTATAAGATTGTAGAGCAACTATCTGTTACCCAGTGACGCAAGGCTTCTGCCAGACAAAGCGCAATATCTGACGTGGCCTCAACTATTTTAGCACACTATTAATCACTAGACCTTCCACGGGCTCTATGAATGTCAGAACGTGTTAATATGTATCAGAATATTTCAATACAAGTTTCAGACATGAGACCGCTGAATAGTCTAGTATTTTGTAGATGTATCAAATAGACGTGGGTTTCAGCTTCTTACATTTCGTGACTTGCCGTTAGGAACAGCTCATGAGATGAAAAATAGGACAGGTTTAAGCATAATTCAGTACCTGTAGTTAAATTATAACTTCGAATATGATTAACAATTTTCGTCAAATATGCGAACCAATTTTTCATTTAATAAATTCATAGGATTGGTAAATGCTGTCACCAAAGGGCACATACAAGAGCTAATAATAATTATCTCATCTACTTATAATAATCAGTAGTAGTCATCATAGTCGAAATAGGCTAGAAGAAAGTACACAATTGTTTTCGTTTATGTCGGCCAATTATAGGCAAATTCATTACTGATCAAAGTGGTTACCTGCCATATTCCTAGTTAATATTTTTAACGGATCTAAGTCACGTAATTATTTAAAAGTAAGGATAAAATAGCAGCCGTGGCCACGACATGACAGACATTCTGTGACTACAGCCTGTAACTCATGCCGAAACGTCGAGGCCAATAGCAGGTACTTCGCCATGAATTTTAAATAAGTAGTTATACGGTTGAGACCCACTAAATAAAAATGCGTGAAAGTTTGTAAGTATTTGTGCCACTTTTCACCTTGGCTGGTCGAGTAGTTTTTGTGTTTAGAGTCCGGGCTAAAATTGGGTAGTTTGCAGAAGACAGTGGAAGCGATTAATTCATCCAGTCTTAGCCCAGGGCAAAGGTTTAAACACTTATACTGTGACTGCACAGCGATGAGTTCAAGTTATAGGTAGGTACATGAGAAAATTTACCTTAGATCTCCTGGTGATGTTCTTGAGTGGACCTATAAGATTAGACTCATAATTTTGGCCAAAATAACAAGCAAATCGTTATAAATACTAGTCCAATGATCAGGGTTTTCTTCAACGAAGTCGTCGGGCACCAACCACGTGCACGGATTCACACAAGTTTTACAATGTTCAATATGTAATAAGTTTATCTGTTATCACAAACACAAAACAATTCGCAAAGCTACTAGGACGAGCTTTCCAAAAGGCGATCAATATAATTCCAACACGCAAACTTACAAATTTACAATTCTGCGTGGGCGCAAGAAATTCAACGTGTCGACCAGCGAAATTTCCAGAACAAGAAGTCATGACAGTTCAGTGTGACCATAGTCAAAATTTACAATAGACTAAACTAAACGTTACTAAACCGATATAATCGATTTGACTTAGCATAAATAATATTTCTATTTCAAACATTTTGCAATGTCATGTTTAGTCTGTGATTTATTGAATAACCTTCATAACTTCACGCCTTGTATCCCCGAAGGGGTAAGCAGAGGTATTACACACCCATGCTTCGCTAGTTATGTTTCGGTCCCAATTTAATAGGGGGCGAGCCTATTGCCATCTACCGGGCACATGATTAAGCGAGCGATAATTAACAATACACACATAACTTCGAAAAGTCAGAGGTGTGTGTCCGGGGTAACTGGAGATCGAACTCGAAACCATCGTCTCGGCAGTCCGCTACGTACACCACTGGGCTATCGCCGCTATTGAATAACTTTTCGAAACGAAATCACCATACAAATCTATATTCACCTTTACAATGTACCAATTATATAACACACTAGCTGACCCAGCGAACTCCGTATCGCCTTTTTAAGAGTTTTTATTTAATTCCCTTTTTACCTTGCCCCTTTTCCAAAGTTACCATTGACTTAGCGCTTAATCTCTTATCATTTCAGAGTCTATAAATGATGAACAAACAAACATAGATTTTTATATAATATTGAATTCCCCATTCCTTAAAATATCGAAAACGATACCCATATCGACTTTAAAAAAAAATCCCGTCCACCATCTTTGATTTCCTATCCGCCATCTTTGATCACGAAATAGATGTTGTATTTGGATTCACCATCCCTTAAATTTTCGGAGACGATACCCGTATTGATTTTTAAAATTTTTCCCATCAGCCATCTTAGATTTCCCATCCGCCATCTTGAATCACGAAACAGATGTTGTATTTGGATTCCCCACCCCTTTAAACATCGTAGACGATACCCATATTGATTTTAAAAAAAATCCCATCCGCCATCTTTGATCACGAAATATATGGTGTTTTTGAATTCCCCATTCCTTAAAATATCGGAGACGATACCCATATATCGACTTTAAAAAAAATCCCGTCCGCCATCTTTGATTTCCTATCCGCCATCTTTGATCACGAAATAGATGTTATATTTAGATTCTCCATCCCTTTAAACATCGGAGAGGATACCCATATTGATTTTTTAAAGATTTCCCATCCGCCATCTTTGATCACGAAATAGATAGTGTTTTTGAATTCCCCATTCCTTAAAATATTGAAGACGATACCCATATCGACTTTAAAAAAAAATCCCGTCCGCCATCTTTGATTTCCTATCCACCATCTTTGATCACGAAATAGATGTTGTATTTGGATTCTCCATCTCTTAAATCATCAGAGACGATACCCATATTGATTTTTCAAATTGTTCCCATCTGCCATCTTTGATTTCCCATCCACCACCTTAAATCACGATACAGATGATGTATTTGGATTCTCCATCCCTTTTAACATCGCAGACGATGCCAATATTGATTTTTAAAATTATCCCATCCACCATCTTTGATTTGCCATCCGCCATCTTGAATCACGAAACAGATGTTGTATTTGGATTCCCCATCCCTTCAAACATCGGAGACGATACCCATATTGACTTTAAAAAAAATCCCATCCGCCATCTTTGATCACGAAATAGATGGTGTTTTTGAATTCCGCATTCCTTAAAATATCGGAGACGATACCCATATATCGACTTTAGAAAAAATCCCGTCCGCCATCTTTGATTTCCTATCCGCCATTTTTGATCACGAAATAGATGTTGTATTTAGATTTTCCATCCCTTTACACATCGGAGAGGATACCCATATTGATTTTTTTAAGTTTTCTCATCCGCCATCTTTGATCACGAAATGGATGGTGTTTTTTAATGCCCCATTGCTTAAAATATTGGAGACGATACCAATATCGACTTTAAAAAAAAAATCCGTCCGCCATCTTTGATTTCCTATCCGCCATCTTTGATCACGAAATAGATGTTGTGTTTGGATTCTCCATCCCTTTAATCATCAGAGACGATACCCATATTGATTTTTTAAATTTCCCCATCCGCCATCTTTGATTTTCCATCCATCATCTTGAATCACTAAACAGATGTTGTATTTGGATTCCCCATCCCTTTTAACATCGCAGATGATACCAATATTGATTTTATAAAATTTTCCCATCCGCCATCTTTGATTTCCCATCCGCCATCTTTGATCACGAAATAGATGTTGTATTTCGATTCTCCACCCCTTAAAATATCGAAGGCGATACCCATATTGATTTTTTAAATTTTCTCATCCACCATCTTTGATTTCCCGTCCGTCATCTTGGATCACTAAATAAATTTCATATTATTAATCAGCGTCCCGAAAATCTCGAAAACGATACCCATATAGATTGTATCCTATTCGTTTAGCCTTTTTTTGCCTTTGACCCAGCCCTCCCCCTTCTCGTTTGACCATTTTATTATTTTTGTCTGGCCCCTAAAAGTTGTGGCGTAATTTTATATAGCCTATAACCTTTCGGAATAATTGGGCTATCATAGGCAATAACAATTTTTGAAATCCGACTGCTAGTTCCTGAGATTAGCCGACATTATCTTTTAGCCTTTTTAGCCTTTTGCCCGGCCCCAAAGGGTCGAAGCGTTATGTTATATAGCCTATAGCCTTCCGGAATAACCGGGCTATCGTACACAAAAATAATTTTCCAGATCCGACCGGTAATTCCTGAGATTAGCGCGTTCAAACAAACAAACAAACAAACTCTTCCGCTTTATTATATTAGTATAGATGGTAAGTAAATATTGGTTTTGGCATAGTCAAATTAAACAAACCAGTTTTATTACTATATAATAATAAGCCAAGTACTGCCACAAGATAAATATTTACTGCATAGTTCCACTGCCAAGTACCTATCCGTTATTGATGTTATGACAATTACATGATTTATAACTATGACCTCTACAACATTGATCGCTGGAATCTTAGCCAATCAGGCCAAATAATCTTAGAAAACTGGTCAATTTAATGTAACAATCTTTACAAAATCCCTTCCCTCCTCCTTTGACTTCACGGTTGGCTAGTGGTTTAAGCGGCCGCCTCGCCGCTTGACATTGCGCCGAGTTTTGGGTTCGATTCCCACACGAGACAACACTTTGTGTCCTCCATCCATAAAATGTTGTTTTGAGTCTGGGTGTTCATTGTCCTCGTGAGTTATATGTTTGTAAAGTCCGCCGCGACACAGGATTTATTCCTAATGCGGGAGTTGTCTTATTTAAAAAAAAACTTCAACGGGTAATGTAAGGTTTTCCGCGAGGTTATCACGGCAGGTTCAGAGAGTATGGCCTGAACGTACTTATAAAAGAGACACACACTTCTGCCTGCTCTAAACTCGACCTGAAGCGAATCCCATAATTCAATTTTTATAAAAAATCATCTACCATCTACTCCCAACTTTTTATTTAAAACATAGATTTTACAAACTAACATTACTTCACAAAACTTTTTTATTCCATCGCTACTAAAAGCACTTAGGCTAAGAACTCACGGAGCGACTTTCACACGCGACCGCCGCGGTGGTGGAACTGCGGTTTTATTTCTAAACTCACGAGACCGATTATTTGCGCGGTTTCGCAGCCGTCGCTGCTGCGATCATCGCCCGCAGACGTGGCGGGCGCTTAGCCTTAGTCTTGTACCAATTTAGAGATATTTGCTATTTATTTGAAACGTAAATTCCTTTAATCTATATAGTGGTTTGGGTTTTTTTATTGGGTATATCAATTAATTGGATTACGGTTAGGTCGGGTATTAAAAGAAAATATATAAAGTAGAATAAAACCTGTATAAACTACTGCTTGTTAGTGTAACGTTTTTACGATTAAAGTAGGTTCCGTAGCCATAAGGGCTACGGAACCTACTTTAATCGCTCTATTTATTTATTTATTTATTGGTTCTCTAACAAAGAATACGTATTACATGATAAATGAGATTTTTACAATTTTGTTTCCTTGTGTTTCCTCATTTACAGGAGAACACAGCAGGTGTTTTACATTTAATAAACAGGTTGTTACAGCTTTAACGGAAAGAATACTATATAAAGTCCGTGCCACGAGAACATAGACTTTTGTAAACAAAGAATTTCTACTAAGTGTCTTAGCGATAGTTCTGTCACAAACAAATAATGTCAAATCCAATGGGCGCAACGGTACATAGATACGTGTCATTGGAAACTAATATGTCAATGGATCGGGTTTTCATCGATATTATGCGCCGTCGACAGGATCTTTTAATGTTTTGAGGTAATGGCGCCTAGAATGTCAACATTTGGAGTTAGTTCATTGAAATGTTACATTCTTGGGCTTAACATGCATTTATTAGAGGACAATATTAATTTTTTTAGTTGTCAAGAAGGGGTAGGAAAATGAAAAGTTAAATACAAGTTTATAGGATCGCAACATTCCTCCCGCTGCCGGCGTCTCAAAAAAGCGGGTGCAGCACATGCCAAACTATTAGTCGCGCAGAAAATTATTTATACCTAAAAAAGAAATTACGTTTTCAGACTACCGTAACTTTTAATGGATTTTGTTTAAGTTCATTCTGACGATTTCATTCACAGACAACATAAAATCTACTTTGAGCAAATGATTTAATGTCTATGATTTTAAAAAAATCATGTGAATAATAGAGTAACATGTACGTACTCTATCATTAATATACATGGTACTCTATTTTTCCTTAATTTATAGAAAAAATTATGTGTAAAACGACAAAAAAATCGGCAAATTTATGAACATTCGACCATTCAAACACAAAATCAAATATTTTTATTTTAGTAAAATTTAACAATATAAATTTAAAAACATAAAGGCATAATTAGACATTGAAAAAAAAAAGACTGTAATAAAAGTATAAAATTTGAAACACAACTGTTTGAAAAAAAGTTGTGAAGCCCTGAATGTTTCTTTACAAAAAGTCTATCTTCTCGTGGCACCAACTTTAGGTAATAAATTTTTTGTAGATTTTTATTCCATTATGGTATAAAAACCTACAAAAAATATATTAAGCTAGTTACAAAAAAAAAATATTTCATGCAGGAAATATATTAAATTACCTACGTATGTATATAGGCATTTTATCTAAATCTCTATACTCAATGCGCACCATATGCTACATAGACATGTTACATAACATCGTGAGTAGATCGAGATCGAAACATAGAAGTTCGAGACGCTTTTATTCATTAAATACTCTCAAAATGATTTTCTGTCACAAGATTAACTCATAAATACAATAGTTTTTGGCTTATGTGTAACTTACCACCAGGTAAAGTATCATATAACAGACAAATATAGTAAATTATCAAACCAAAATGAAACTAGCATTTTAAAGTAAAATTATAACCATTATAACTGTTGGGAATCGAACCCAACACCACCGCGCGAGTACATCAGCGGCGCGCGGCACCGATACACCGTACCAGTCGACGTCATCCGAACCGGTCGCCGGCGCGCCTCGGGCGCGGTGGGGCGGCCGGCCGCCGCTTATTACTAGACCTGCACTCGCGAACACCACCGGCAACGGACGATCCTCTTATGTATACACCGTGTTTTCCGGGAGACCGATTGTAATGTGAAGGCGAGAATAAACCAGCAGAAATACAGTCCACTTTTATTTAACGTCCCCTAGGACCCTAACATTGGTCCTTCGAGCCGGATCCTTCGGTCCTTCAGTCTTAGGTGACTCGTTTCAAAAGGCAAAGTGTCGTTTTTTATCTTTGGAGCGAAAATTCCTTTAAAGGGATCCTGATTTTAAAAGTAGGTATATCGCCTTCATGGAGGAATATGAACGCTTAGGTCATATGACTTTAACTGGGGAGTCTTCGCCCAGCTGCCTTCAGCACTATAATTATTTTTTACCTCATCATGGTATTACCCGTGAATCTAGTACTTCCAAACATCGTACTGTCTTTGATGCGTCAGCCACTACAAGCACAGGCTTGTCACTTAATGACATCCAAATGGTTGGTCCAACAGTACAGGAAGATCTTCACTCTATATTGTGACGGTTTCGTCAGCATAAATATGCCTTCACGGGTGATATAGAAAAAATGTATAGAGCGATAGAATTGAACCCATCACAACGCTCTCTTCAACAAATTATTTTTCGTAACAATTCAACAAAGCCTTTAAAAATGTATACTTTAAATACACTTACTTATGGGACTTCGTCAGCCCCATATTTAGCCACAAAATGTTTGGTGAGTTTGGCATCCCAAGTTAGGGACCCGGACGTAAAGCAGGCTATTGAGAGAGATTTCTATGTCGACGATTGGCTTCATACCTCTCCGACCATAGAGCAAACCATACATATTTGCAAAGGCGTTATTTCTACATTAAATTCAGCTAAACTTAATTTGAGAAAATTTAAATCAAATAGTCAATTTATTTTAGATGCAGTTTCTTCTTCCTCTTCTCACGACCCAGGTAAAGTTTTAGATCTTTCAGACATTAGTAAGGATGTCTCTTCTAAAACTCTTGGTTTGAACTGGAATTGTGATGAAGATGTCTTATCATTTTCTGTTAATATGAAAAATAGTAAAAAGATTACAAAACGCCACATATTGTCGGTCATAAGTCAGATTTTTGACCCATTAGGGCTTGTAAGTCCATGTGTGGTTGAAGCTAAACTCATCATGCAACAGTTGTGGATCGATAAATATGCATGGGACGATGTGGTATCACAAGAATTAATAAATCAGTGGTTGTCATTTACAAAGACTTTACCTTATATCAATACTTTGCAAATTCCTCGCTGGGTCCTTAATAATAACTGTCATAGTTATGAAATTCATGTATTTGCAGATGCATCTCAGCGAGCATATGGTGCTTGTTTATATATTCGCTCTGTCAGTAGATCAGGAAACATAACTGTACATCTGTTAACGTCTAAGAGCAAAGTAGCGCCGATAAAGCCTACAACGATTCCGCGCTTAGAACTTTGTGGAGCGTTGTTGGCTGCAAGACTGTATGCTAAGGTAATAGCAGCTTTAACTATTACTATAGATAAGAGTTATTTTTGGTGTGACTTTACAATTGTACTAGGGTGGTTAAATACATCTTTACAACAACTTGAGAATTTTGTGCGTAACCGCGTTCATGAAATTCAGGACACTACTGAAGGTCACACGTGGCGCTTTGTGGAGTCGAAGTCTAATCCTGCCGATCTGCTTTCGCGAGGCCTGAAGGCTGATTCTATCAGCTCTTCTTCCTTGTGGTGGTCAGGTCCCACTTTCTTATTGAAAGGGGAACAAAATTGGCCCAAAATCCCTAATAGTAAATGTGACCTTACAGATTTGATATCTTGTCCTACTATTCTACAGAAGAGTATGGATGTAGACCTAATACTTAAACTAGTTAAAAATATATCAAATTTTATTCATTTACAACGATCAATAGCATATTTACAGAGATTCATACTTAACTGCCGTAATAAGACTAAGAAATTAAAGGGTCATCTAACAGTTGATGAGCTTCAAAGTTCATTACGATTAATAATTCGTAAGGTCCAATCTGAAATGTTTCCAGAAGAATACTCTCTTCTCAAAACAGGGAAGAGTCTTCCAAAAAAGAATCGTCTTATTTCGTTATCACCCTTTATAGACGCAAATAATATTATTCGTGTTGGTGGCAGAATTAGTAACTCTCCCTATAGATACAATACGAAGCATCCAATTTTATTATGTGGAAAACACCATTTTACACAAATACTTTTTACACACTTTCATTTAAAATATTTACATGCTGGCCCACAGCTTCTTTTAGCCAACGTTAGGCAAACGTATTGGCCTTTAGGCGGTAAGAACTTATCCAGACTTATCGTTCACAAATGTGTTCGATGTTGCAGGTTCAAGGCGGACACTGTTCAACCCATAATGGGACAGTTGCCGTCGTCTCGTACAACATTAAAGTTTCCATTTTTACATTCCTCTGTTGATTACGCAGGCCCAGTGTTGATAGCCGACCGGAAAGGCCGCGGTTGTCGTCTTATAAAATCATTTTTGGCAATCTTCGTATGTAACTCTACCAAAGCCTGTCACATCGAGCTCGTAACTGCACTCTCGGCTGATGCTTACATATCTGCATTAAAGCGTTTTATATCACGTCGCGGGAAGCCCCAAACCATAACGTCAGATAACGGCACTAACTTTGTCGGTTCTTAATGAGCTGTCTAGGTTCTTAGTTCAGTCTAACCTTCAAGGTCATATGGCCCAAGAAGGAATTAATTTTAAATTTGTACCCGCTTATAGTCCTCATTTTAACGGTCTGGCAGAGGCAGCCGTTAAGTCTTTTAAATTCCACTTGAGAAGGTTATTACAATTGACAAACTTAACCTACGAGGAAATGGTTACATGCCTCACTCAGGTAGAAGCCATATTAAACTCCCGTCCTTTGACTCCTCTTTCTACTGATCCCAATGATTTCTCTGTTCTTACTCCTGCTCATTTTTTAATTGGACGGCCACTCTTGTCTATACCAGAACCTCAAATCCAGGACAGAAACATCAGCCAGCTCGATCGCTTCAAGAGAGTTGAATTAATAAAACAACACTTCTGGAATAGATTCTCCTTGGAATATGTGGCTCAGTTACAACAGCGCACACGGTGGCAGAAGAATCATTCAGAACTTAAGCTTGGTTCTCTAGTCCTCGTCAAGGAAAAAGCTCTTCCACCTTTGTTATGGTCTCTAGGGCGAGTCATCAAGCTATACACTGGCAGCGATGGCGTTAGCAGAGTTGCTAAGCTAAGGACAAAGGGGGGAACCATTCGTAGAGCCTATAATAACATCTGCCCACTTCCAGATCTTTGAAGTCCGCATTCCAGACTTCAACCCGGGGAGCATGTTGGGAATCGAACCCAACACCACCGCGCGAGTACATCAGCGGCGCGCGGCACCGATACACCGTACCAGTCGACGTCATCCGAACCGGTCGCCGGCGCGCCTCGGGCGCAGTGGGGCGGCCGGCCGCCGCTTATTACTAGACCTGCACTCGCGAACACCACCGGCAACGGACGATCCTCTTATGTATACACCGTGTTTTCCGGGAGACCGATTGTAATGTGAAGGCGAGAATAAACCAGCAGAAATACAGTCCACTTTTATTTAACGTCCCCTAGGACCCTAACAATAACCAAAGTTCGCTCTCCTATTTAAGCAAAATGACTCCAAATAAATCATTGTTAACCCAAAAGTAGTAAATGATCACCAATATTAAACCAGCATTTTAATGTAAAATTATAACCAAAGTTTTTGGTTAGCTGTATAGAATTGAGGAAATTTCACTTTCCGGTTCAGTTCAGTAATTGTGCTGACAGTATGTGCTCGAATCAGGATCACTGTGCAGTGTTGGATGCAATGTATCATAGAATAATTGGTATTCTCAGTGATGGTGCTAAATGTAGTCATATTGGTGCATATAATCGTACCAAGAGAAAATACATACCCGGCTGGAAATTACACGTCCGCGATGCACATCAGGAGGCTCGATTACATTATCAGATGTGGTTATCATGTGGAAAACCTACCTCCGGTTCTATCTATAACGATATGTGTTCTACAAAAAAGATTTTTAAGAGAAAATTAAAGTATTGTTTAGATAATCAGCAGCAAATAAAGATGGACATAATAGCAAGAAATCACGCAGATAAACAATTCGGGAAATTTTGGAAATCTACTAATAAATTGAATCCGACAACGAGCATTCCGGTGTGTGTGGCGGGTGTGCACGAACCGAAAGAAATAGCGAATGCTTTTCAGCGACATTTTAAGGTTGAATCACCTGGTGTGCGAGTGCCGCGACAGAGCTTTGCTGGGACCGCCTGTGGCAGCGTTGACGCTATTGTCCGATTTTCAGCTAAGGAAGTTGCTTCTGTAATCAGTAAAATGCAAACAGGTAAATCCCCGGGCCACGACGGCCTCAGCATAGAGCACCTGAAGCATGGAGGTGTACATGTACCTCGTGTGTTGGCTTTATTGTTTAATTTGTGTATAAGACATTCTTATCTGCCGGATGACATGATGTATACAATTGTAGTGCCAATTATAAAGAACAAGACAGGGGACGCCTCTGACATGTCCAATTACAGGCCCATTTCACTGGCGACAGTGGTAGCCAAGGTCTTGGATAGTCTGCTTGATAAATATATGATAAAACACTGCAAGATACACGACTCTCAGTTCGGTTTTCAACCAGGTCTTTCTACGGAAAGTGCTATCTTATGTCTCAAGCAGACTGTTCAATACTATACGGCAAGGAAAACACCAGTGTTTGCCTGTTTTTTGGACTTGTGGCGGGCTTTCGACCTGGTCCAATATGATGTATTGTGGCGTAAACTTGAGACTGAGACTACCTTGCCGCCGGAACTTACCTCAATATTTAAGTATTGGTATACCAGCCAGAGAAACAGTGTTAGGTGGGCGGGCGAACACTCAAGTGACTACCGTTTGGAATGTGGTGTACGGCAGGGGGGTCTCACATCGCCTCGCTTGTTTAATCTATACATTAATCAGCTAATAGTTGGACTCAGCAGTACCAATGTAGGATGCCATGTCGATGGCGTTTGTATGAATAATTATAGTTATGCAGATGACATGGTACTTCTGGGACCATCTGTTGGTGCCTTAAGATGTCTATTGGCTATTTGTGAATCCTATGCGGTGACTCATGGGCTTAAATATAACACAAATAAAAGTGAGATCATGCTCTTTAGTGCAAAAACTGTTGCCTACACGGAAATACCTACAGTATCACTCAATGGACAGGTCCTACGAAGGGTTAACAAATATAAGTATTTAGGCCACTGGGTCACCGAGGATTTAAAAGATGATTGCGATTTAGAAAGGGAGCGCAGGTCGCTGGCTGTCCGATGTAATATGCTGGCTCGCAGATTTGCACGCTGTACAATACCAGCTAAGATAACGCTTTTTAAAGCTTATTGCCAATCTTTTTACACGTGCAATCTGTGGGTCAGTTACACGCAGCGGGCATACAGCGATCTGCGTGTCCAATATAATAACGCTTTCAGGGTACTGTTGGGATTGCCGTGGCGATGTAGTGCCTCTCGTATGTTTACCGACGCGCATGTAGATGGCTTTGGAGCCATTATTAGAAAACGGTGCGCCTCTATAATGACTCGTATACGTGGCAGTGCCAACAGTGTTCTGAATGTATTCGCAGACCGATGGGAGTCTCCCATGCAGCAGAGATGGCAGCAAATACATGTCATCTGATCATCAATTATATTGATAAGTCGCATTAGATATTGACATTTTATTAATTATGAATTTTATATTTTTATATTTTAGGCATCATCTCCGATTTTATCAATTTTAAATTAAATTAGCTTTGATTTTATTAATGTTGAATTTCTTACTTTTAAATTCTATTAATTTTAATTTGATTTTGACATTACATTGAATTCGCATTATTTATTTATTATTTTCAATTGAACTTTTAACTGTATTTTATTAATTTTATATATTATAGTATTGACATTAACTTTTACTTAATCTGTTTTTATATTTTACAATTTTATATAGATGTGTGCTATGTTAGTTATTTGTAATCTATGGATTTTATCTGAAATAAAGTGAATTGAATTGAATTGAATTGAATAAAATACCAACATATAAATTGGATTTGGTTACACCACCTACTTTAATATACTAAGTTGACAGAGCCCTGCTTCGCAGGAATCCTATTTTTGAATTAAAGGTCATAATAATTTTTTGATCATTTACTACATTTGGTGTTCGAATTCAATTTGAAGTGCAGTCGTGACTAAAATAGCTAGTACTATTTTAATATTAGACTTTATTTTTCTGGTGTTAAGTTTATATTTTTGTTGATTGAATCAGGCGTTATTTGGCGGAACTCCATTGTAACCTAATGGAAGGAAAGAGGAACCCACCACGCACCCTCAGATTGACCACCCCAACTATTGCAATAGAAAAAGGTTGACAATACCGAACTCCTCTAAAAGCATAAGGGTTATAGGAATGGTATGGGATCCAGGAAGATACCTGACTTGCAGTATCCCGCTGTATGCGCCGACTATTCTTCGACACGTGTTTCGCCTCTGCATGAGGCATCCTCAGGAGCCTCTGGCTCAGTTGTTGCCCATCATGCGTGGTGGGTTCCTCTTTCCTTCCATTAGGTTTATATTTTTGGTTAAAGAACTAAGGATATCAAATTTTATGGTGGTCATAACATTTAACCCCATCGTTTTTGTGGCTTCTTCAATCTAAGCCAACAATGTAGACACAAATAAGCATCCTATCATCTTAATATGAAACCATAAAGGCTAGCTTACAGACAGCTATCAAAATTGACATAATCATAGCCGTTATTCGCTCGTATTCATGATCGTAACAGTTCTAATAGACTTGAGCATTCACTTGTAACAGAATATCGAGCATTCGCCGTTTTTCATTTGTCGAACTAAACAACAAACAGAGCCAAACATCGCTACGAACATGTCCGGCAAAAGCTCGAAGCATATTTATTATCCTTTCGCTAGAATGCTCACCAGAGGCTCAAGCACGAAATATTTGCGAATTTGATAAGTAAACGTATCGAGTCCTCGATAACAGAATTATAGCAGCCAGCACCAACCAATTTTGACATCTATCGTTTACTCGATGACTTTACATTACTATCGTAACGGTATCGTACATAGGGATGTGGCCATGTGAGCTAAATGACCGTCATATTGAATGAATGGTACGTTCCAAACGTTGAAATAGTTAATATTAATAAAATTTATATTGCAAAAACTCTTTTGTAGAAAACATAAAAAATATTTTATGGTTTCCGCATGTCCTTTCTTGTCATCGTCAGATGACGGACTTGTGTCAATCAGAGAGGTTGGACGTTGACTTAAGGTTATATTTCTTTGGTGGCAATAAATAAAAATCTAGTAAATCAAAATACGAGTAATTAAATCATTGGCACATTGTTATATAAAGAATTAGGTAAATACTATTATGGAAGTTGTTCGTGATACATTATTTTATTTTGGTTAAACTGCGTGAATACTACAATATAAAGTGTTCAACGAGAAAATTATAATAATATAAGTTTACAAGTTTCATTGTTGTTGGAACACCTTTAATGTATGATGTCTAAAGAAGATTTCGGTTATTTGTATAGATAAGAATCATGAAGTTTTATACAGAAGCTAACAAAGTGGACCAGTGTTATGTACCTGACATTCAAAGCCTATTTTTATAAGAATATTTAGTTGAAAATAAAATAATGGTTATTGTTGTATTGGTGTTTTTCATTTATTACTACAGCTTAATAAGATTAAGGCCTACCTCACATTGGGCGTCAGCGTTACTCGAGCGTACACCCAGCGTACGCTCGGCGTTCACTCTGTAGTACAAAGTGAACCGCGCCGGGCTCACGCCGAACGGATGCCGAGCGTACGCTCGAGGAACGCTCATGACCAATGTTAGGGAGACCTAACAGACAGCTATCTTATCACATGTCTTCTGACTAAAGCGTTCGTTTTTTATTGATATTCAGTCATATCCGAGAGGGCTAGCTAAGACGCTGATATAAGACTCACGAATTATTTACGGCAGATACTAGTCCGTCACCTAAATTTTATTATTATACTCGCTGTGCCCGCATATTATTTCTTCAAAATAAGAGAGTTTTAAAACAACCTTACAAACCCAATTTTACCCCCTTGAAGATAAAATATGAAAATCTTTCCTAAGTGTTATAAAAGAATCCGCGGTCCAAATTGTATGTTTCTATCTTCAGCGTGTGATTATATGTTAGTCAGGATAAGTTTTTTTTATACTTGTAGAGTAGAGCACCTACTTAATCGTAGAGTAGAATACGCAGGAGTGTTAAAAGAGTCTCTAAATAACATCCTATGTTCATATTAGAAAATTGATATGATGTCGATGTCGATTGGTACTTTGTTTTTCGTATATAGATAATTTTCACACTTATTTTTACATGCTCGCAACCAATATATGGGGTTATTTACTACATATTTAAAGTGGCGAAATTTGCATGTTTGCTTCTTTATCATGTCAATAATCAGATCCTACATTCAAAAGGAACACATAAAATATGAAACTACATAAATATTCATCATAAAAAGGCTCAAAACGTATAAATACGATACATTTATCTGTTTCGAATCTTTTCTCACCAAGAAATTCTAGGTGAAAATTGTTTCGACAAAATGACATTAGATTTACATTAGGTTTACTTTGCTTATGTCAAATCAGGAGTTCGTGCTGCCGTTTTTTGCTTATTTGTTAGAAATTCGATACATTTACATGTCATTTACCGCAGGATTGTCGTCGAAAGTAGTTTGTGCTGCCAATATTAGTTGCATCTTACGCACGATAGGGGCGCTGTACAATTGCCATACAAATTTTGACATTTACGATACGAATACTTTCTCGATAGTTTTTCGTGCTAGGGCCTCTGAACGCTCGATAAAATGCTCGCTAAAACGCTCTCGTTTGTTTTTCTGCAATGTTACATTCGCAAGAATGCTCATAACAAGTGAATGTTCAAGTGTATCAGCACCTTAAAATGCTGAACAAAAACTATAATATAGACGTAGCGTCGCCTAAACACTAAAATTCAGTTTGAACAGCCCTTAAACAGTCCATAGTCGCAGTTTTCAAAACATTAATGCCTGGCCATTACCTCCTGAAGTGAAGGAAACTTTGATTCATCCGTCTGATTATGAACTATGTATTTTGATAAATGAAGTTGAAATAATTGGATGACAATCACCTTTTCATCTCATCTATTATTGCGATGTCGACGAAATATCCACAATAACTCTGAAATCCAATTGTTAATAATAATCGGGGCAATCCACAAGGCCATGTGTATCGAAACTCGGCAAAGCCTGTACTATGGCAATCAGCCAACTGAACATAATTATTTAAATATTCATTACATACATATCATAGATGTGGGTGTTTATACACCTCTGCCTACCCTTACGGGGATAAAAGGCGTGAAGTTATGTTATGTTATATCATAGATAAATTACAGCCAGATAACAATTTGTTGTGCTTTGTTTGACAAGATTTGTACTTGTTAGGGTTCGTATGAGTCTTGCTGCCGGTTTAGCAATCACTCAAATTGATCAAAAAACTTCAGAAAATACTTTTCATTTATTAAATAGACGAAAGAACAAAAGACAATACTTTCATATTTACATTTATGTCTCTCATACTCGATTTGAAAGAAAGTAGTGTTTACCACAAAATTTTCTATCAACACTTTATTTTACAATCCTTCCTCGTAACCCTAAAAACATAAAAGACAAATCTCTGAAAAAATAAGCAACATACCTACTTATTTACAAATGATCAATTCAATAGAAATATTTTACGCTTAAACTAACTATTGGCCCACTTACACCGAAAATGAACATCAAACAAGGGAAAAACTAAAAGAAATCCCAAAAGCAGAATAATTTACCTAAAAATATAACGAGAAAACGCTCGACATAGTGGCAAAGTTTGTTCAAAGTAATGCCTCGTAGGTACCCTAGTTGATGAAACAGGTGCTAAATAAACGAAATACTTGTGTATTACTACATACAATACATATGTATGTTATTATTACTTAGGTAAAGCTTGTAATATAAACTTTTAAAATAATATTTCCTTGAAGAATTGCGTTAACATTTCCCGTTCTATTTGTTCTTATTTTTTTAGAAAATTCTGTTTCTTAATATGAATCACTGAATTTTTTATTTTGAAACTTAAAAACGTTTGCAAAAGTATAGTATTTGTGATAAATATATGCCTTGTATACTTCTTAGTTGATGGTTTATTTCATGTACTGCACAGGATCTTATTACACCTCCGCATACCCCTTAGTGGATACAGGCTTGAGTATATAAAAAAACGACTGTATATTAAAAGTGAGCCACTGTATAATAAGAACACCTAGATGCGATACACCTATAGTCTATACATTTGATCGATCAAATCAAATGTTTGGGCAGCATTCAACTTTACTTACAACCATTGCAGTTCAGTCATATTCCTTTGGTGTCAGAGTCACGCGCATCTGCGCAATGTGGCACGGTATGCGTGATCCAACTAGGTTTCGGTCCACCAAACCGAACTCCATGAAACCAACTTATTATTAACATCTACCTATTGCAAATAAAATAATGTATTATGCCCTAAACGAACGACATAATACATTATTTTATTTGCTAAACCGTAGATTTAGTAATTTACGAAGTATAAAGGCCAATAAAATCTAAAATTTCGTTTGTGGTAGAAACAAACATTGAATCGCAAAGGTCATGTGTGTAGTCCTCACGTTCGATCTAATAAATAATTGAAAATACGAGAGGCCACTGATTTAATTGTAGATGTATTGGACACGAAGATAAACGGTTGGCACTCATCGCGTTAGGGATCAAACCCTTGTTTTACGTCTTAAGTCATAATTTGTCTAACGTTATTCCGATTGCATTCAAGACTTTCCGAATTTGACAAAATATTATCCTTTCTACAGAGTGACTGCCTTAAGCAACCCTTTTTTTGGTTTTACGAGGTGGAAAATCCCTTCGGATCTCCAACTCTTGGGGAAATGAGAGCCGAGAGTCGGAGTATGTGGTGTTACCACTAAAAACCACCTCAACTTTCTCTTGTACCCGTGTGTCGGAGGGTCGGGTATCGCCGAAGCATTCGTCGCAACCCCCCGACGGGTATTGGCCCGCCAGATAGTCAGGCGGGCACCGAACAAAACCCTCTTGGCGGCGGATGAAGATGTTGGGCTCCACCGCCAAAACACCCAGCGGCCGCAGAGGATAGAGAGGACGGTAACGAAACACCGCTTCTCCTCTTCCTCTGCGGTCCCACCGCGACGCAACAATGGTGCGCCCGCATTTGGTCGCGGGACATAGGGCGCGCAGCAACGCAACACCGACACGCCTCTCCTCCCGCGACCGCACCCGACTGCGAGGGACAGACAGAACTGTCCCCCGCACCCGCACTTTGGACGCATCCTACGCAGGCCTCACCCAGGCCCACGTGGAGCTTCCCCTCCCGGGATCCCACTTAGCTTCACCGTGGGTGTACCTCAAACCCACGGTTACTGAGCCCTTCACCACGACAAGGTGGAGATCCCACGGGAGGGGGGGCCTTAAGCAACCCAAAAGTATATTTCGAACATAAGCTATCCGATTTATGAATAAGAAATTGATGTTCAGTTACAACTAATCGTCTCATTATTTTTTTAAACATTTAACATATTTAAATGCGAGATTTTTTTATGTTAAAACTGTGCGTGTTATATTACACCTCTGCCTACCCCTTCGGGGATACAGGCGTGAGTCTATAAAAATAAAAATAAACTGTAGGTATAAAATATTACTTTATACAATTTATCCATCATCGCTAACAGACGAAGTACCTAGCAACCTTAAATTACTTTTAAGTATTTACATCGTACTATGAAAAGTTATATTTTCGAATAGTAAATTTCACAGTTGACATCACACTAAATTGGTCGTACTTTGAAACTAAACTTCGTCTATAACGCTTTGACAACAATTAATTAATAGAATAATTACTCTAGAAGATACTTAGTTCTGAGGTTAATGTTTGACGATCCACTAACTGAAGAGTTTCATGCAAATCTATATAATCTGTGCGTTCTATTAACAGAGAGGCTCATCGTGTTTCAGTTGATAGAGTTGATAGTAATGTAAATAATATAATAGAATTAAGCCAGGGTTTCATTTTGGCCGCTTTTATTGATTCGTAAAGAAATGTTTAAAACATTAAACATTTCTTTTAAAATGTTAAAAGCAATAATTTAAAGATAGTCAGACATCCGTAGAAGAACGACGGCTGTCCCAAATCAAAACACAGTAAGGGACATTTTTGTCGAAATCAAGATTTTTACACCATGCTTTAAACACAGTAAATGCCCACAATATGCAAAAACCCTTTTTTCAATAAAGGCCTCCATTTCCAATATAGCGATACCATAAAACCTAGCAAGTGCACAGACTAAACCGCAAACCCCAAATCAAAAACCTAGTAAGAGCTGATAACCAGTTCAAAACACAGCAAGGCACACGTACTTACTTTGTTTTGGATTGGGAATTTCCACTTGCTAGGTTTTTGATTTGGGAATTAATATGTCTAAAACCATAAAATCTAAAAATTTCACAGTATAGCACACACCCGTCGGAGTTTCTATCTCACGGAATTAGGGTTTTAATTAGTGAAAAAACATCAAATTTCGTATTTTGATTTTATCTGTTTTTGTTATTTATTCCTCGTTTTCTACTATAATTTGTATCTTTTCACATTAAATTACTTTACCTTCTAAGAATTAGAATAATAAACATGGTTAATTCTCGTTAATGTGTTTTACTGCAATAGTTTTTATATACGAACTTAGAATATTTATTCACTCATTTTCTTTATCATAACATTTATCATAGCCAAAAGTTAAAAAATCAAAACCTAATAATATCTTATTACTTACTGGATTTTGGTTTAGTTTCCATGGGCAATGATAAGTGTTGGATCCCATTCCAAACTAAGTAAGTGTTATACAACCTGCATCGAATTATATTTTAAAAGTTTTAGTATGCAAAAATGTAGACAGTAATCTTATCTACCATCTCCAAGAATCATATTCAGCTGTAGATTCATAGTTTGGTAAGGCATAATAAAATCAGCTTTTTTTTGCCCTCCTGTAAAATTTGTTCGAAGTTCCCTTACTGTGTTTTGATTTGGGACAGCCGACGACCTTCACCGATGAGGGGGCCAATTCTGCTATTTTTATATGACATTGATATCATATTTTGAATGGATTTAAAAGCGGTATTCTGATAACCTAATGTCATTATCGTATAATTTAAAATAAACAGTTCGTCGTTGACACATACGATCTCGTTACAATTTCATTCAAATATCACATAATTTAGAAGAATACGCTTTTTGTGACGTAAGTATGGCACTGACATGATATTTCGACTATATTTATTTAGCAGAATGGTTATTGAATAAAAAGTATTTTATAACAAATTTTGCATGTCAGAAATGTATTTGGCAAACACTTCGACTATTAAGTTGATACTAGTTATATTTTTTTTAACTGACAAATCTTATATTAAAATTACCTCTACTTCACTGCGAACACGATGATATTGGGTTGCCTATGATAAACCTGTCAGGAAAAGCTGATAGCCATTTTTTTAGCCTGTACCGGATTTTTTTTACCAACCCATTCGCGATATATTTTGTAACATACAAATCGTATTGGATGAAACAAATTTGTTTCATCCAATAACCAGATCGGTGCAGATCGCTATTCTACGGATCTTAGACTAAGAAAATGTTCTAGAAGTTATAAAATTCTATCGAATACCGTGTAATGTATTTTTAAATCTATAAAAGTATTATAAACCTGACAAGTTAGTTTGGTGGAACACAGTAATATGACGAACTACTGTTTATGCATGAATAATTTTATTTTTATGTTGGATAGCGCATTCATGGCAAGCTACAGGCTGACATCACAATATGTTCCACGTGAGCAGCCTTAAATAAATCGGGTGCAACCGCAGGCTCAGCCAAATATACTGTAAGTAATAAAAACTGTAAAAAGTCAACATACGAAACAGATAAACTCAATAACATAGGAACCAAACCCACTAACTCAAAAACGCCTTATAAACAAAAACAAAAATAACAATGTTAGATATACATACGTTCTAAAAACAAAAGCCTACTCCAAGGGACAATCGAGGCAGATGAAACATAAGCCATAAATAAATTTATTTTCTTTTTAACACGAAGAAGGTTTATCTGTGAAAAGGATAAAACAATAAATAAACCGTCACCTTGCAAAAAAAGAACACAATATTTGTGTCGTAAAACGGAAAAATAGCTTTCGACATCGCTCTTCTAACATTACTCTTACAGATTTTTACAAGAAAGATTTGTTGCTTGAAAAATTTGAAACATCCTGTTTTATTATAAACGTGAAAGTACGTGGAGACGGATGGTTGTTTATTATACTTTCAGGTAAAACTACAACACGGATTTTGATGATATTTCGCAGTAATTCAACATAGACATCAGAATAGCACATACCCAAGCAATTTTCCATCAGCTATAGGTATTAGTATAATTATTGTGTTTTTGTATTAAGCCATTTGACATCGACAGATTATTTTCTATGTTGCCTACGAGAACAGAATACTCGTACAGTTTATAGGTAATCAATTTCATATTTTGATTTTAAGTTTGGCAAGAATAACAAGGGAATTCAAGTGACTGCTCAAGTGTACCAACGCTACCAGAACCCACTTTTTTTCATTTATGTTTTTTGAAGAAAATTCATTTTCTAAGGATTAGATGATTTGTTTTGATTAGTATCTGCATATTTCGAAAACCATTAAAAATAATAATATAGCACACGAGCGTGAACATTCATATCTTTCAATGGGATCTTGTACTAAAATTTCTGCTTTTTGACTTTACTATAAATTGAACTCATAATTGAAAGCTAAGTACTTCACATAAAAATACCATTAATACAATTAGCAGAAGGTACAATACAAAAAGTGATGAGTAGAAAATAATTCGGGCAACGTTTAACAAAAGTTGTAATACGGTCTAGCCGATGTCACACACAATTGGCATAGGATCTAAGTTAATAATAACAGGCATCAAAGTTTCATGATGGAGATCTCACAAAAGATATCAACATAGACATCAACCCTATAAAGGAGGTTTCATTGTACACTAAGCAGACGGATCGTCTGACGGTGAGCGATCACGAGTGGATACCGCCCATGTGCTGGGAAAAGGAATAGTAGGAGGCGCGGGATGAGGGCGAAGGAAAAGGGCCTAGGGCTACCGGCACTCTAACTCACCGAAGGAAATGCAATAACATACATACATACATATTGTTATTTTACGTTGTCGACTCTTTGATTTTCCTTTTACAAGACTATCACGATTATGCATTGAACGTCAGTAAAAGGATACTCAACTTTTTCGTCGTCTAATAACATTACATTCAAAGTAAAATTGCAATATCAGATATGAAGCATTATTTTTCGCCATCTTGTTATACATCCCTCAATGTCAAATCAAAATTAAATTACTTGCGAATAATATAAACATCGTAAAATTTAATAATACATTTCTCTTTCAAGCCTGGGTTACAACCGAAAGCATTCTCTAGATGCATCAAATTAAAAAAAAATGAGACAGTTGTTATTTTCTTGTGTCACGAAGACAAATTCACTTATCTTGACAATTATTTACAGTGTGAAAATCACCAAAAACAATCAATTTTCACGCTAACTGTTGAATATACCTATAAAATAACAAGTATATAGAACTAGAGGACGCCAGCAGCTGCGACTGCACATTTTTTAAAATTTATTTGTTTTGACCGACCCTATGGGTATTTCGGGAAATCCCTTCTTAGTGCACCCCAACGGTCCCCAAGGAACATACATGCCAAATTTCAGCTTCCTGCGCCCAATAGTTTCGGCTGTAGCGTGTCTGTCAGTCAGTCAGTAACGCAAGAATTTTATATATTAAGAAGATGATTAGTGTGAAATTTGTAAAGGAGGCAAAATTAATAAAAATATGTTTTTTTTTTGCATTTATACAAAACTGTGATAACACGGCACGTGTGTAACCATATTACGATGCGTCAACAGAAACAAAACTTTTGATATTCGTAGCAGGTAAAATTTATTATTTACCAACTTTATTTATAGACTCACGCCTGTACCCCCGAAGGGGTAGGCAGAGGTGTAATATTACACCTACATTTCGCCATGAATTTTTAAGTCCCACGTAATAAGGGGCACATTACCAGACACCGTGCTGCTACTGAGAATTTCCTAACGGAAAAACCCAATAACACTTTGCCCGACAAGGGAATCGAACTCGAGACCTCCCAATTCCACGCGCACATTTATGGCGCGAGACCAACGAGGCAGTCATACCATGCTAAGTTTATGGTTTCCAGAA